>LR736876.1:6403000-6475824 GCA_902654985.2 Oryctes borbonicus
TGTTATTTCGAACTTCACGAAAGGTATATTGTATTCGGTCGCGGAAGTCTTCTAAGGTAAAAATCGGCGTATAGTAAACAAGATTTTTTGGTGACCCCATAAGAAAACCTAACAGATTGCCGTCTGGAGAGCAAGGTAACCACGCAGCTGGCAGAAGTGGTCTCTACCAATCTAACGATTCGGAAAATTATTATTTAAGTACTCCCTAGCAACAAAGTTTGTTGGTGTCTTGCTTGTCTAATCGCGTGAGGATTTTCTTCAGCCCATCTATAACCATTATGGATATTAATACTTACATCCCTGGAAAAGTTTGCTTCGTCTGTAAGATTCACAACAGATTGGAAGTTCGGATTTATACATTGTTGTAGAAATCAGTTACAAAGTGGTCATGGTCAAAAATCAACGTTACTGAAAACAAAAATTTTAAGATGTATTTTCTTATCACAAAAATTCCGAATATTATGGAGTCACTTTATATACATATTTTATATCACATTAACAAGCGACTTATTGCAATAACAAACGAAACTGTAATTTGCAATAAAATCTGTAGTCGCCAATTCAATTTTAC
The DNA here is from genome assembly GCA_902654985.2 of Oryctes borbonicus. Taxonomy (NCBI): domain Eukaryota; kingdom Metazoa; phylum Arthropoda; class Insecta; order Coleoptera; family Scarabaeidae; genus Oryctes; species Oryctes borbonicus. The sequence goes on from LR736876.1 coordinate 6,403,572, forward strand.
AACACACCTTTTCTAAATAAACTGTAAATATGAAATATTCCAGGGCATAAAGTCGCACAAGAAATGCTTTTAACTTAAAACCGCTCTTCAACTGATCTTCACGCCGGCGCTTATTCTTTCGCAAATAGCAAAGAGACTTGACGGACATTACATCCGAACACAACATGGATTTGTATTTCCATCACAGCCACCTACATAACATACATACCATTGTATACCTCCCTCGATCTATCTTTCGACTTTATCGCGTTTTAACAGCTATGTGTAGTACACGGGAACTGTCGTTTGCATGTAAATTTCCATCTGGTTGGTCCCTAGAGATCTTAATGACTCTTTGTTTTGGAGTCGTCCATACTACCCCCCTGAGAACTCTCATACCGCACCCCATACCTTCTCAAACCCACTGGGTCGTTCATGCATAAAGAATCTTAGCTCACAGTCCGTAACACTGACGTCTCTCTGCTAATCGTAATTTAATTGCTCTAATGATTATGCTTAATTAGTTCTGACATTCAGTGCAGCGACGTTTCGTGTAGTTGAGAGTCTGAAACTTTAAAGGACGAAATATAAAGGGGAGATGGCTGAGAAATATTACGTCACATGGCCTTCTCTCGCCGTGAACAACATTTTCCGGTCGCTTCTTCTTTTTTCTTCGTCGTCTTATTTTCTAGGTTTGAATATGACTCTCGGTGAGTTACATTAAGTTTTCGGGGGCACCGCCAACTGTTCACCTAATAAAGGTTTTGTCGCTATTGGCTTCGTTGCGAAACTTTGTAATGCTCCACTAAACGACAAAAAGGGAAGGAAAAGTGAAAGAGAGGGGAAGAGCAAAATAAAATTTGCCAACTTCAAAAAGTTACACGAAGGCTATGCCGTTTTCAATTTATGATCACGTCAACGAGGGATAAGGCATAAACACAGCTGGCACAGAATGCAGTAATCTGCTCTACTACTTTAATTGCAGGATATACGTTCCAAATTCAAGTAATAGTAATAACTGCACAATATGAAATAAAAGTGTAGCACTCGTTGTAATTCATTTAGCTCAGAAAAGTTCACTTCTGTAACTAAAAGGTGAAAGTGAGTCAAGTTAAACGCATAACTTACAATTATCTACAATATTCATGTTATATGCACGATCTTTGTTCTTTTTATCTATGACTCTAAAAAAATTACAGAATATTTTACATGATTTGAAAGACAAGCGTACCGGAGATGCATATGAAATATCAACAAATCTGTTAAAAGAATTCAACAAAGAACTCGGCGATTATGTCTGCAGCAGGAAATTTTCCCAACTCAACCCAAATTAGGCAAAGTTTAATAGGCACTTGTAAAGGATATCGTTTCTAAGAAGTAGGGATAGTAAATGCATGTTTAGTTTTAGAAAAAGTTTTTTCTCACTTCATTCGGTCACCGGTTGATGATGAGGACCATTCGTGTCCTCGAAACGGCCGTCCCGGACTAATTATTATATTACTATATGGTATAATAAATTAAACTTGTGTGGTGCGGAGGGTGCCGATACTTATGTGTTGTTTACCATACTACGCCACAGTCCTTGCTATCATTATTTATCATTATTTTACCGATATTTAAGAAAAATAGAAACGATAATCAAAATTATCGCCCAATATCCAAAGTACTTGAACAGGCTACAATATCTTGTTTAATCGGTTACTTTTAAAAATACAAATACACCCAAAGGGCATGGCTATGGGGAAAGTATTGAACAATAAGCGGCATATCAGAGATGGTTGGTCAGATGTATCTATAGCATTTTTGATGGTGCTATATGTACGGAAATGAGTATGCTGGATTTATCAAAATGACTTTGTGCATCACGATATGTTTTTACAAAAACTACACTTTTATAGAATAAAGTGTCAACCACTCTGCCTATTCAAATCTTATCTCCGCAATAGATTGCAATTACTGGAATGAAAAAATTCTCATTGTAACCTCAGAAATATCACCCAAGTAGTGCCCCGAGCTTCCATCTTCAGCCTATTACTATTCATAATTTATATCAACGATCTCCCATCTAACGCTCACGCAGCCGAGATTTATTTATATGCGGACGACACGTCCCTTTTCGTGGAAGCAAATGACTTCAAAACTCTGGGTAGCGCTCCGAGAAAGCCACTAAGGATGCCAACAATTGGTTTACTGCAAATAAACTAAAAATCTTAATAAAACACAAAACCTAACATGCATAACTACATCGACTGGCAAACCTCCACACAAGTTTCTGGGCGTCACCATTGATGCCAACATCTCTAATAAGCCTTCGGGGACACTGTATCCCATTTGGAGTGTCAAACACCAAGCACCAAGAATAACATACTCCTCCAATGTCCATTCACTTTTAAGCAATGGATTGTTTTTCGGAGGCAGTTCGACGAAAGCATGTAGAGTATTTCTTTTGGAGAAGCGCATCCGACTCTCTGCGTTCTGAAATACAATGAATGTTGTAAAATGTATTTTAAATCTGAGAAAATACTCACCTTACCGCCTATGTGTATTATGTGTGTCGTTACGTTTGTACACAACAATAAGGAATTGTTTCGTATCGATGGAAACAACCATGATTATTATACACGAAGCAGACATGAAATAGGAAAACCCTAGTTTAACCCGTTAGTTTTTTAGTTTCTTTTAAATAACCTACATTTCTGAAGTAGCTTAAATAATCGTCAAATGTGGCATCTCTATTCAATTGAAACAAATTGAAAACTAATTTAAAATAATTATGGCTAACATATGTTGGTTCCAAGACAGAGCATTGTAAGACACATCGCCACAATCAAACCTAGAGCGAAATTGAAAAAGACAACATAATGCGACACATGCTGCAATCCAATTAAAAAGTGCATTTCCAACGTAGGTTGATAACTTTTCTTCCAGAATATTTGTTATTTTATGTGACTAACCAAAAGCTGAATCTTTAACGTAACATACCGTAATCCCAGAAATCCCAAAAATTAGAAAATTAGAAAATGACACCCATTTTTGCTTTTCTTTCATATTGGTAAAAGCTCGGGCGCGCTGAAAATATTATTCACAGCTACATTACATACGAACAGTTTAGGTGCGTATTGACTACACCTCTTAGTAGATCTCAACCAGAAAAAGAAGCTTGCTAACATGTCCTGGAATAATTATTTCAGGTTTCAATGTACTAGTGCTTTCAAAGCTCTTTTCACTATTGAACGCCATAACCTTGAGTTGGTTTCCATAAGAGAAGCACCTCACTAAAGTAAATTATGATCGTATATACTAGCAATATACAGGTGTTCCAATCTTTGGGAATAATAGAATTTTATCTGCTGTGTAAATGTTGCAAGGTCAAAGCTTTCAGATAATATAACAGGCAAAGCTGACCTGTAAGTAGCGAATCAAAAACGTACTTCGTTATTTTGATTTTAAATTTAAGCTGATATATCAGTATTTCCCTCAGTTACTGTTAGGACGCACGAATCTTTGTTAAAATATTGTTTCTCTTGCCCGATTTCCTTAAAAAAGACATAGTACCATAATTCCTTTTTTTATTTCTACATCAATGAAATTAACCTCTCCACTAGCATCAAATATTAGCTTTAATATAGCAAATGTTCTCGATTGTGAACATCGTCGATCAGAACAGCGTGGCTTGTACATCCTGCTAGCATATCTTACTCACTTCGTCCTAATACATAAATCATATCTATTGCTTAATGGTTCGCAACTTTGAATCAACAGTCAGGGTGTTTTGTTTACTATTGTCATGGTAACCAAACTACATTAACACCAGTAATTTCCAAAAGCAAAACTCATTTTTGACTGGAAATAGCTACTTGGGTCTCATATTTTGCATTAATACATCATTACATAAAAAAACTTGAGATATCAATCTTGTACAAAGTGGATACAAAAAAAAATAATTTGGCAAACTGGGCACCCGTTATGTTACGAAGGCATTTTAATGCCATGTGCGGATAGACCCCAATATTAATTTAATCTAGTAAACATTTTCGCAAAATTATATATTAAATATTTTGACGGAAATAGGTATGTCCACATTTAGGTAATTGAGGACAAAACTATAAACATCTCAAAATCTGTTAGAAATAAACATATGAAACTCACATTAGATTGGTTTATTTCTAGATAGAGAAACCAAAGGCGCAATATGTACAGGGCATTCTGTTTATAATCGATCACCATGTATATATCCAAATATTTTTGAAGAATATTCTATGACAAAACATATATACACTATTTTGTTATACAGCTGCTAGTAATCATTTCAAAAAAAATCTTTTATTTTCAAGAAGTCCCGCCAATAAAACAAATATAGGAAATAGTCATCAATAGAATACACATTTTGTTTAATTTTTTATTTTATTTAAGTGATTTTAAACGTATTCTGTAACTATCGATTATGATTATGTTCTTTTTACATTTCCATCTCTATTCGGATTTTATTGACATAATCTGAAGTCAGAAAGTTCACATTATTTACATATACAAAGGTGCAATTTTACAGCTCACCTGTATACGGACACCTGTGTATAACAACAATGTAGCATCCGAAAGCAAATCTCTAAATAATAATTACAGCTTGAAGGTCATTCATTTTGAAGGATGCTTTATCCTTCTTAATAACACTCTTCAACAGTAAAAAATATGTATTTAACGTGTAGTGACAACCCAGTTACACACGTTTCTAACTTTGTCATACCTTCAGGAATTTGGACATGGTAGAACTCAAATGCATAGCACCTCTCTCCTGCTGTAATTTAGTTTATTTAATGTTATTGCAATCTTATTACAGAGGTTGTATTTTAGGTAAAATTATTAGTTGATTAAGAATCCTAAATTAATTACGATTAAAATTTACTTAAGTACAACTCCAAAAGCGGTTAGAGTAGTAGAAAGAACGTTTAAAAGGGTGAAATTAATTCAACCTTAATTATCTTAAAAGCCAATCCACAAATTCTGTTTAAGTCTCTCAAATACAATCAAGTATAAAGTTGGTGTGGAAGTCTAATTAACAACATAGTACCAATTTTATTAAACGAAAGCTTAGTAGCAAATCGCTTAAGGATAAATTTATTCTAGCAAAAAAAGTAAATCAATTCAAGTTTAATTCTTTAACTAACTCTATTCACACGAATTATAGAGGTAACGGAATAACTTAAGCTTGTCTTTTATTAAGGATCTCGTTCTAGGCAGTCTCAGAAAGTTTCTTCGTAAACCAACCTTGAAAGAAGATAACTTGCTCATGAATAAAACAAGAACCAATTTCATCAAAAGCGCCCTTAGAGGAAAAGAAATACAGGAAAATTTCGAACAAAGTGGTAGGTGAAAATGTCAAATGTGTGAGTGCGTTATTTGATTAGGGAGTAACCGTAACAATTTATACAATGAAAGAAATCTGATGCATCACATGTCATTTCACTTAACAGTTGCGTATGCGGTTTACCGAAACTTCCTACACTATGGAATCCGTTTATTTGTACATTGGTGATTTAAATTTGAAATTTCCGTTGCTATGCACGTTCGTAGCAATACTTACGCTCATAAAATTCTTGATACAATGCAATACACACATATTACATTTGTTATGAATTTTAACACAATTATGTAAACATATTTGAATCGTGTATTAATGAAATATAACAAAATTAAGATAAATAATCACAGATTGGAAATTTTTACGTTTTCAGACCGATATTTGATTGCTCTTGTTATCCTAGTAGTCATCCATGAAGTACGCGCCATATGGAAAACTTCTCTGTTATAGGTCTTTAGTAAGGAGTTATTCCGAAAGGTGATTGTGTTGAAAAATGAAATTAGGTTCAAATGAAACAAATCTTCCTTTCCATCCGAGACCAAGAATTTTTCAATTTGTTCTGGCAATAGTCGTAACTCTACAACTACCACAAACTTTACGCGAAGGTAAAATTCATTCCAGCATCTTAAAAGTTTATATTGAGTATATACATACATGTATTTGGGGTAATCGAAATTTTCACGCGAACGAAATAGCTTCACTAAAAGCACATTACTTAAAATATAACTGTCATTACTGCAAATTATATGTACGTATAAAGTTTAAAGTTTTCCTATTTCACGTTGTTTTGAAGCAATGTACGAAAATGTTACCACACCACAGCTAACACCCATTGCTTCGCGCAAAACAAATATGCGTCATATTTTTGCAAAGTTGCGGCGAATGCACGTTAAAAGTTTTTCTAGTACTGTAATTTCACATTTAATTATGGTAATTTCACGATCATAAAACGATACCTAGCGTTTCACGCGTGTTCCATTTGCGTTTATACAATGTTTCTTATTTCTAGTCTGGAAATATATCGAGAACTAAATTGAATAAGAAAATGGGAATTTACAGATAAGATCGCAATTGCTCTTAATTAATTTAAATTAATTTAGGCCTCATGTTTGGGTTTGCACGGAAACAACCGTGTGAAATCTTGTATCTTAAAAAGGAGATTTTGTAGACCGTAACGTTTTCATGGGATAACATTGAAGAAGTTTTCGATATTTTTCAAAAGACTTAAATTATGCAAATTTAGGGGTCGTGAATTCGCGAGGGTCCTTAGATACTCTTTCGGCAAATGAGAAATTATTAGATGAAACTTTCTAAATTGGAATATTTGAATAACACTGTAAAACGTGGAGGATATCGAGACACAAGATGCCCGAACGACATAAAGTCACAAATAAAATTCGCGTTGTTTACCGCCATTGTTTAATTACGTTGGCAACTGTTTTTATTCCATTGTCACCTATGATAATTTTTCCCCATTTAAAATATATTATTATCTAAATAGATGCCCAAACCAACGATTATTGCAGTAGCATGCAACTGAGGTTGGGACTCTGTGCTCCTTGATGACATTCTTGACCACATAGAGCATTACAACATTAAATGACACTGAGAATTTTGATGAAACAGACCGAAAGCTCTTAATTGATGACAATAACTTTTTATATGACTGACGTTTACCCTGACTATTACATTAATATACAAAGAAAGAATAAAATATAAAAGTAGTTAATATGAGTCTTTGCTACAATTGTCGTTGACTATTATTTCTACGGTCCTTAGATATTCGGCTAAAAATAGGAATCTTCTTACAGGGATCGGGCTTTCTACCATAGGTGGACAATGTGAAATGCCAAGAAGAGGCTAGGAACGCCTAACCTCATAGATGTTTATTTATAACATTACAATACTTTACAATTTTTAGTAACTCCTTCATATACAGCATACACCACTTGAGATATTAATTTGATGGTTTCTAGGTGTTGTATTTATGAGAGTTTTACTTCTAATATTTTCGGGCTTTTGCCACTTTCGATTATTGCAGAAATGGACCTAAACTATTTTATTTTCAATGAAAATTTTATGTGCATAGAAAATGTTAATATAAATGTAAATTGTAAATACGATTAATATCAAATGTAAAATATAAGATAAAGAACGTGCAACAAAAAAAAGAACATGGAAAGTAAAGATGAATAGAAGAATCAATCTGAATGTACCGTGATAATGGGGGATTTTCAAAACTCCACTTTGGATTTGGTAATCAGCGTTCCTTTCAACTTGATAATAAGTGTTTATATATTTTCACAGTTTGCTGAAGTTACATAGTTATCGTAGATCGGAACGATTTACACTAATACCTACTGATATTGTTACACGCAGGGTGCAAATGAAGGCTAGGATTTTCACACCAACCAAATAACGTATCGACTGTGAACCAATACAGGCCAAAAAATTCTACATTATCGATTCACTAACATTAGAATTGAAAATTTTTCCTTTATTTTTGAGGTACTTAAACTATATAAAGTTGATATTGCGATATTTATTTACTCACGTTTCGAAGTTTATTCTTTCGACATTTTAATTGCATTTAGTTCCATTTGTCGCTAGGCGAAACAGTGCTGGTGGCCTCTTCCGTCCAAATTTCCCCAGACACATGTGATGCCTTCGTCTTAATTGGCGATGGTGACGTAGCCATTGTGGATTGAGGATTTTTAGTTTGAAAACTTTTCTCGGTAGTAGCGTCTCGTTAATAACGTTTCGGTAATGAATTTATTACCTTCATCAGAAATTTCAAATAGTTTTCTTCTTTATAAATTGTTACATGTTTAATAAATTTAAAAACATAAAATTATCTTAAGCTTAAAATAAAAGTGTTCTTACATATAATGCTTTCATTATTTAATAGGTTTAAAAATTAATTATATATGCGTATTGTAACGAGACTCTTTCGCAAGAATAAACGTTGATTGAAATATTGAATGGACTTGGAATATCAGCTAAAAATCAAACTTTTATAAATTCTTATTATTCTTATAATTTATTTAAAGTATTTAGTTGTAATTGACATCGTTTCATTGGGAAATGTTCTAATCTCTCATATCATAACTTCTTATAATCCGTTTCCATATTTAATTAACACCCTGTATGCATGAAACTTCATTAACACATATACGCAAAGGTAGCTTATGCGGGAGCGAACGGAATACTGTCGTACAGAAACGGATTATAGGTGTTCAAAACACCGTTTGTGACTGCGTTATTGTTGCGGTCGGAATGGAGAATTTTCTCATACATTAAGGTAATTGAAAATCCTTTGTGCTCTCGCAGCGACCAATAAAGCGCGCACATCGCACCTCGTCTCCTCTATATCGGATAAATAATGTATATAAAGATGTATTACACATACATATATACACACGTATGTACTGCCAGCAGAGGCACGATGAATATTGTATATGTATTTCTCATATGATGGATTGCGGGTAACATATGGGGACTTTGAAGCCAACGCTAATCGAAACGCCAGCAAACCGTACGGCCTTCAGTAATAATATGGCGTAGAATGTATCACTGTGTACGCCGCCTGTAGAATGTCTATGCAAGTACAATCTCTATTGCGAAAATTTAATAGTTACGTGCGCTCCTATATAAAGTGGCTGTCCCAAACTTCTGGAGTTCTAGGATTGCGCCTAATGTGTAAATGGTAGAAGGTCAATATTTTCAGATAATGTTATATACACATATGTTTTATTCCATTTTTAGTTTGTTCATCTAGAATTAAATAAACATGGTATGGATCTCATACGTCTAGTTCTGTTTTCAATCGCCTAAATGGATATATCTATTTCCTTGAAAAAATCGGAAATGTAAATACACCTTCGCGTGAATTTTTACGAGACTAAATTGCATACTTCACTCTGCCTTCACATGGTATTAAAACGCCTTTGAAGTACACAGAGTGTTTAGTATTGAACACCAAATCTTCCCAAATCGTATAGGAAACGCGTATTCCCAACGTTTTTTATAATTAGCGCTTGGGTGAGAAAATGGTAGAAGTCGAAAAAAGACAAAATATAGTTAAATTTTTCACGAACCCTATAAAGTCACCCTGCACCCTTAAGAAAACGCTTTGTAAACTTTATTGTGCAGATGGAAAAAAGCAGGCGGGCATTGTTATTGTTAACTGCTATTTCCCAGCACATCTACTTCTGAACATATGTTCCTCTTCCCACCCATATTCCAATTATGCGTATGTCCAGAAATTAGAACCAAATCAATACAGCATGTGAGTAGTAATGACACCCATGTCATTTTCTCGTGTAGTTTTTTCTTTTAATTTTTCTATCTAAAAGCGACCTGATCTACGACCGATCGATGACTTCTCACACAGAAGGACAAAGGAAAATCTCGGACCATGCGGAGAATAAGATAAAATAAGAGCAAAGGGAATCAAGATCGCCTAGGCTCGTATTCGATAAAAACGAGAAGAGTTAAGCAATCAATTAGACACAAGAAGTATCTGAATGGCACTTCAAAACCATCACAATAAGAATTTCAGAAATAGAAATAGAAATTCTCCCTCTCCTATTAATTCCATTTACTACACAACTTTATCGAGGCATTCTATAATATATTTGAGTAAGTATAAAATATTTATTCAGAAATCCATTTTATATTGTTTGAAATTATTTCACACAGTAATTGTTCACTTAAAAATCGTTCAAAATTTCAAAAAATCCAAGTGTCCATTTAGTTTAAGTTATAAATAATTTCTAGCGAATTCGAACACGAGGGTTTTCTCGGAATATATAATGAAATTAAAATAAGGTAGATGTAGAAGCGAGGCCACACATAACAGCGCTATGTTACTAATCCTACTTAAATTCTATAAATTCTCCAGAAACCGCTCCATGCTCTAACATTAGTTATGAATTCATGCTCAACTACAGCGATCCGCCACAGTATAGCTAAACGAGTTTTAACTGTATTGTAAATAGTTTACATAGCTTCATTTGCCGACAAATTAACACATGTTTTTAGCGATTTATAATAAACAAAATTATTTCCAAATAATACCCTCGTATTCAAAAGAAGGGAGAAATGTAACGGAATAATATAATTTAAATTAATTTCTTACGAGGTCATGGTAGTAAATACTGCTTTTGTTAATTAATGCAGTTACTGTTCAGAATATGTACAAATTTGCGTAGCGTGGTCTTTTGGAACATTTTGTGACGAAAACATTAAAATAGAAACCTTAGATTCGTCTTCATAAACCTTCACGCCCCATTGCAAGAATTAAGTATTCCAAAGAAGTAGCACATTATTGGACTTCATAGCTATCAATAGTTTAACAATTTTTTAAGAATTTTATTTAGGTGATTTTCAAAAGATCACGTTTTTTTAATGAAGCAATTACTACAAAAAGAAAAGACTACATCTTTATCTTCTTATTCATAAAATTGAAATCATTCAGTTTCAAATAAACTCAAAAAATTTTCCAAAAAGTGTGCTATATGGATCATTAACAGAAATTTGGCTTCTGAGTAATATCTTGTTCTGATATTTTACTTTGGAACGTAAAACATTTAAAAATATAACAAGTTTGTGAAGGCACTTAGATACAAATTAAAGAAAATGTACAATCCAGCTAAGCACAAATACCGCAAAATGAAATTAACAAATATAAAGAAAGTTGTACAAATAATTAAAATAAATGGATTTAGAATACTTCTAATTGAAAGTACAGTACTTTAGAAGACATCTATGTCAGTACCATACTCAACCAACCCATCGGATATAATACCTCGGCAGTGGAGAGTTATTGTAGCAATTAGTGCGTGCTGCAGCCAGAGAGAACAATCATCCCCTGCGCGCTATATAATGCTCAATTAACATTAACAGAGGGGAAGCAGCCAGTGGGGTTCAAAAGGTTATTAATAATTTTGAATATGAATACTATGTCGGATATTTTACAATGGTTTTCAAGCGATTGAATTTTATAAAAAAATTAGGCACAGGTCTAACAATAGAGACGTATATGGTAACAACAGCATAGTGACGAAATTCTTTACTGACACGCAGAAGTACGCCAGGTTTTTTGACATATATTACCAATGTACTTCGCAAACGACAGCCTGGATTACAAAGTCACCCAAAGATCTATAGCATCGTTTCTTCTACGGACCACCCTTCTATCAACAGTCAAGTCAGCGTAAGAAGGAGACACTTCCTCACAAAATACGATATGCGCACATTTACCAAAATTAAGCTGAAATCTGTTGACAGTACAATAGGAGTAACAATGTTTTAATCCAAATCAGTTTAGACTAACTCCAAATTTGGTCAAAATCGTAAAAAATTGTAACAAAATTTTCCATTCTTTCGGGTTTTGCCATATGTGTTACACTAAACTAATCAACGTTTAGAAAACTTCTGAAGTCACACAGCATGTTCAACAAGACGTCAAATACATTAGTACGAGAAACCCAGAAAACTAATAACTAGTTAACTATTCTTACAGTTATAATCAAGATGGTACTTTAAGACGGGTTCCCATTTTGTCCCTTACAAAGGCAATTGTTGATTATATATAAACGAGCTTTCAACGTGATTCCAATGATAGATTTATACTACTCCGGACAAAGGCCGAAAGAATTTCTAAGTGTTGTAAAAGCAACTGCGCTAATCTACAATCTACAGAAGCAACAAGCCCGCTTTTACAAACTAGTTTAAAAAATATTTTCCTCATAAATTTAAGCAAAAGGAAAAAACACATTTATAATTGGATGTCCACTGAATAAATGTAGACAAATGTGGCAAGAGGGAATAAATGCATGCCCGCTAATTAATTAAGGACTAGATTCTAACAGTTCTAAAGTTATTAAGAACATTATGGAAGCAGTACGCGACAACATCTACAAACATATAAATATTGTTCCACGTTACCTCAATATCTGCACCGCTGAATAGCAAACATGCATAAACACCGTTCAAATCACGAAGCAATTTCATAAATTCAAGGATATGCAAAAACATCCGTTCGTCATTAATAATTTCCTTTAGGCTTGTTTCGAGTACAATGAACATATTGTTTAGTAGTAGCCCACAATCTTCATGAATTTAAAAACTTGTAATGGAAATTTGACCAATATATATTGACGAAGATTTAGATATATAAACAAAATAAGTTTAGTTACTATATCTTTTGAGAAGTCCTTAGAATCTGAAAAATATTTCCACTATAGACAATTAGAAAAAGTGTATCTAGCTAGACGTGATGAATTCTGAAGAAGTATCTGTTTTTATGATTTAGTAAGGTTTTTTGTTTTCCTTTTTAGTATGAAATCAAACAATAATAGACTGCGCGATTCCCAAAAATTTTATTCAACTTTCAGCATATCGATAGATCAATAAACAAGGAATGTGTTAAATTGCAGTAATTTATTATAATTGCCTCATAATTCAGAACAAATGCAGCAATTGCAATGGTTAAATATACATTTGCAGGAAACTACAATAGAAAAATAATCGTCGAAATAGAATATGTTGTGCTCCAAGTTCAAAAATATAATTAAATATGCCATACATTAAATTTAATCCTGACAAATTGTGAATAACATTATATAATAGGCAATTTCATGTATTTTTCGACCAATATAAAAATAATAATGATTTCGTAAATTACATGCTTTCCAATCGTTTTCTATGTACGATTCTATTTATTTTTATTTTTTGTTAAAAGAGTGATATAATCCTTCGGGATTAAAGGTTTACGTAAGATATACAGCATGTCCACTAAGTTCATAGGAAATAGATAACCCCACCCATGTGAAATTTAGAGAGAACATTTTCAAAGGTTATTAGGAGCTGGGCTACCATTGGTCACATTTAAAATGCAACATCCTGTATAACATTACGTGTTTCGATGCCTGCCTTCATGTCTTTGTTCGATTTATCCTATCCCTTTCCGAATTAGTTTCTGAAATACTTCAAAGGATTGACGCAACATATTGAAAAAACCAATACGTCAGCGAGATTCTGCAAAATAACCATTGAAATCTTTGCCAAGTTTGCATCATGCTATCTCATTTTTTAAATGGAACAGTAAGTAAATTAAATCTGCAAATATTCTGATAAGTTTTTTTGTCAAAAACTGCCCTATAGAAACAACGGCATTTTGCAAAAGTCTCAAATCTTCTCAAAACTGAGCTAGATATGTGCAGGCAATGTTAAAGAAACGCGTTCCGTTAGAAAAACTGTATCATTGTATCATGCGCAGCAGAAGCTAAACAGCTTCTATACTTAAATATAATCTAATATTATATAGAACTTGCTTCGAAATAATTTTTCCTCCTAAATTGGAAAGAAACCTTCACCCACTCATTAGGTAGATACGCTGTGTATATAAAAAGGAGAAAATAAAAAAAATATCAATTTGATGTTATTGCCTACTAAAAATCCTAAACATATTTTTTTAGTATCCAGAACAAATAAAACGCTACGATTGCAGGATGAAAAGAAATGTATTTCTGTAAAAGGTACATGATTAATTTTGATGGTGTTTTCGTTATCACAAGAACGAGTTTCCTGCAAAACTCGTATCATACATGTTTCGGAGAATAGTTATGTCCAATTTTAAATTTGAATTCTCTAAATCACTGAACTCTTAACAGCATACTGTAGAATATTTATCTGGTGTCCGTTTCTCGAATTATACGTAATAATCGCTCCAATTAGTTAATAAATTATCGGGAAATTGTTAAATTGTACTCGCAAGCGTTACTATAACATTAAAGTCTTCACTTTGTCCAAAGTAATAACGCCTAAGAAAACCGTTATTAATTATTTTGATGTAAAACTGTCTTTATTTCAGAAAAACCTGTCGCTAATAGATTTAAAGAAGTATTGCTAATTAGCATATTATATTCGGAAAAATCGATAATAAAAAATCTAAAAAACAACAACAATTTACCTTTCTCTCTTTCCCTACCGCCGCCGTTACGACCGTCATCATTTTTCCCGCGCATTCTTTTTTTCATGTTTCCATCCGAGAACGGCCTGATGCTTCTGCGACCGATCGTCGACTTCCCTAGATCTCAAACACAAACGCACTGCATTTAAAAGCTCGCTCCGAAAATCTTCGGCCGGTCGAAGGACAACAAAAATGAGAGGAGACGGAAAAAAGATTCGAAAGAGTAGTAGCCTACGCCTATATTCGAAACAAACGAACTCGAACAGTTAATCAGTCAGTTACAGGGAGAGAGAAAGTGATGCCGGTTCGCATAAATTTTCGTCTGCGAAATCACGGAGTCGACTGTCAATCAGGAGAAGCAGCAGCGGAGAGAGAGTTGCGTTTGTTTTATAGTACTACTACTGCCAACATTACGCGCGACGACCGTTCTCACCTACTCGATAGAGTAACGGCGTGAATCTACAAGTTCAGCATCGGTGACGCCGAACGTCGGAACGCGTACGCAAGCGTCGTCATCTCGCTTTAATTCCTACGTGCGTCTTTTTCTAGCGCGCCCGTCCGGGGCGAGATACGCCATCATCCCGTATCGTACCGAGTTTTTACTCGAGCTCGTTCTCCGAGTACGATGGTCCCGTCTCTGTTCCGCTGGAGCGCGCGCGGCCAACGAATTCGGCGCTCGCTCACCTTTGCCATAACGTCATTCTTACATTTTCTCTGCTCTCCCGGGTTCGTCTCGGCAATGACGTCATTCCTATACCTATACTCTAAAAAATAATTGGTAAAAATTACTCGGAAAACAGGAGGCAACTTTTCTGTCTCCTGTAGTACCGGTAATTTTACCCCTGTGTATGAAAATTACCCCAAATATAGGAACCAACTTTTGTGGTTTTTGTAATAGAATTAATTTTACCCATATGAGTGAACATTCTCCTGTCTCCTGTGAGAGCTGAAATAAAAATATTGATAATTAAGCAATTGTTTTCATTTTCATCTACATATATAAATGAAAGTCAATCAGTTCTTTTTTTAACTTGGTTTCCGAGTTAAAACCGCATGAGTCTGCCGACGACGTTTCTCACATCGTTTGCATAGAACTTCTTCTGCTCACAGCAACGGTACAACATGCAGCAGACCAGAAAAAAGTCCATAATGATTTTTTGTTGTTACTGTACTTCTGATTTAACGCCAAGTGTCGCCAACTTTTTTATTTAACATGTTGACTAAATTATTTGGGTTTAGTCACTGACCTATCACTATCATAACGTGATACAAATGGAACGTATTCATTCGACATCACTAGAAATACCAGATTATGATTTATCAGTATGACACTTTGCGCGTGCATGAGGACGTATACAAGAACTCTTTTGCGTTTTCCACAAGTTAGGCACCTACCTCATTTTGGGTGAATTTTATCCAATATTCTGATGATTTGGGGTAACTTTTCTGTTTTGACATCCCACTACCTGCTACTTACGAAATAAATTACATAAAAACTTAATGCGTATGATTTAATCGCTGAAGTCAGAACGGCTTAACCCCATGGTCGCGCGGAATTTGAGTGAACAACACTCCACATGGTGCTAACAACAGCGACCTTCAACGCGGTACTTTTACCCCAATAATTTATGATATAATTTTATTAGAAAATAATGTTTCATTAAAATTTAATTTTGACCCTTATCATATATTCGATAACTTTAATTATTATTATTAACCCGCTACATCACTGAAAAGTGGATGAAAAAGTTAATCACTCACGCCCAATCATGAACTCAATATATTGCATTATTGTTCATGAAAGTTCCCTTCTTTATTTTAATTACAATAACAATAGCGTTATCATACAAATCGATCGAAATATGCAATCATAAATGTCGGCAAGCAGAATCGAGTGGGGAAATCTCATTATCTCATAAAAATACTTACCTACGCTCAGAAACTTGTTCACATTTTTGAAGGAGTATAAAATAGCAACTTATTTAGTAGACGCGATTGCAAGAGAGAGAGAGAGGTAGAGGGGAACTAACCCCACTAGCTAAAGTTCCGCAGAAATAAATGCAATCAACATAAATCAACTTCGAGGTGTAAAAGTACGACAACGGCAATTGGTTTTATAAGATACCGGAATAACAGTCACCAAATGGAATTCAATTCCATTACAGGCGTAAATATAAATGGAAATTGAAGAGGGATCTGAAATAGAAGTAAAAAGCAAGAGAAAATCGTAAGTAGTAAGTATCACAATGGCATCTAAATTAGAAAATGCGAAAATTTAAAATACGAAGATTTAAATTAATTTCGCTGTTTAATAGTTAATCTACAATTAGTAAGAAGCGACTATGCTATTGTAATCCCTAGGTTTTACCTCGCATATTTGCCGAAGAATAAGAGATCAGCTCATGGTGGAGTTCAAAGTTGCGGAGGATAGCAACAACAATCCAAGAGTATTAAAAAAAAGTAAAATAAATCTTGACATGGAGACTGAAGATCATCAAGAGAAAGAGGGCGCCAGGTGTTTTTAGACAAAAAACACCAAACCGTCCTCGATGCTTACTATCTTTGATCAAGGATAAATATAAAACTTAGCTGTTTCAAAACACGGGCAGTGGTACGAAGCACTACGGTATCTTTAGGAAAAAATACCAAACCGTCCTCAAGGCTTGCTATCCTCGATCAAACACAAAAAGAAAACTTCGCCCTTTCAAAATAATATTTTAACAATTTTAATTTTACTGTACAGAATAGAACACTGCCATTCACAACGGAATTAGTAGAAAGAAAGAAGAAACGTTATCGCGAAAAGACGAGAAGAACGGAGAAGACATCGTTAAGTTGTATGGAAGACCCGAGCTGATTGAATTTCGCTGCAGAGAAATAACAGGTGATATCGGTTTTTATACGATTATCCGCTTCTGTTGGGGCGGCCCGATCTGACCGCAGGTCGGGATATTTATGCAGGATCAAACGTGCGCGCTCAGATATCGAACGGGTTGCAAAAATGTGCGGACGCGAAAGAAGAGTGGACCCGGACAATAGTAAAAATTTATTGATATCGGACCGTAAAAGTGTGATTGTAATAATACATAGAAAGTGATAAATCCTGATTTCGTGCTGCAACTATGTATGTGAGTTGCCGCTGGAAAAGCAATTTCCTAACTTTCTTTCCGCATTTTAGAAATTTACAGTGCTTCACACACAAAATGCTTTATCTGATTCTTATTCTCTGTACTTTATGAATAACAGAACAAAAGCAAATAGGAAGAAAAATTAGCCGTACAGAGTGGTCCTGGGTGGTTATCTACCACGTAGCCATATTTGCACTAGGTATATATAAGATAGCTAAACAAAATAGAACATTTCGTTTAAATATACAGCCCACAAACCTAGTTTTTTTTTGTGTGGCGTAAACAAAAAATAGTTAGTTTCTCTTTTCTCAATTAAACTTTCGCAAAAGGAGTGTTCAGGGGACATTTTCAGAGCCAACAACCATGAAAAGTGAATTTATACATTTAGCAAACAGCTTCTCTGGTATTTATAACATTTCAAAATATCTGTATTTGTTGACTTACTGGACAATGTATGCAGAAAAATGGTGATCACTAAATGAAAACTTATAAAGAATGTTCATAAAGAATCTTAAGAAAAGTTTTTATCAAATTGTAAAGAAGATGAACAAAATTCTCATATTCAAATAACATGAATTAAACTTAACAATTATTTCGATTGCCATCTTGTAAAATACAGTTGGTAAAAAAAAATTTTCGCCATACTGTTGAAGACTAAAGCATCCATGGTATCCGGTGTTGAAGGAACATATGCATTTTCCAAATCTCAAATTATCTCGAAAGCTAAGCTGGATATATTGTGCAGTAATATTAAAAAAACAAAACCATTGTTCAGTGATATTAAAAAAAAAACAAAACTTGGATCGTGTGTGTGAGCGGAAACTAAACACTCTGTATACTTCAGTATAGTTTTGTGTTAAGCAAGTTTTCCTCCTAAACAATTTTTATTTGAGAAGTTCTTTTCTAAACTAGAAGGACACGATGTATCTAATTTTCTTATACTTCGCTATAAATAACTCTGTTCCATTGAAAAGATTTAAAAATGGGTAATTTTTTCTTGCCAATAATGAAATCGAAGATAAATTGTTAAATGGGCAAAATTCTATTACATTCTGTTTGTCTTTAATATGAAATTATTTCATACTCTACACTGCTCGTTGCACAGGACTGTTATTACAGAACTGAAGATATCAACTTCTTCCAATAGAATTCTTATAATAACGCTAGAAATTTTTCTGTTCGTCGTGGATGTGAAAATTATAAAGGAATAACATTTTCCCTGTTCTAGCTTGGTTGCTCCCTTGACACATAATCTTTTTACGTGACTAAACTGTAAAACTAAAAGATAACTTCTTACACCAAAATTCAAATCCCTGGTCGACTGAGGGTTATACATACATATTTTATTGAGCTTTGCACCGTATTTATACACACATAAGAACAGCTTATAACGATTCTAAACACGTTGCAACGCGCATGATGAATATGTAAATGCGAATAGCATTTATTGAAATATATTAATTTTATGCGTTCGTAGAATTCTGAAAATGAGCAAAGTTTACGTATATAGTAAACACCATTAATTTTTCAGGGCCATGCATTTTAAAATAATCGATAAAATTTGATTGACAGGAGAATCCCAACGATTAGTGCGATTTGCCGTTCGACAAACGCAATATTGGAAAAAACATATTCACCATGACGTAAATCGGATGTTTAATTTTGTGAATCTAATATTTTCTTTAAAAACGAAAGTATTCAGGGACGTTTTATTACATGTATAATAAAAATTTTCGATACTGCGATACACAAATATAATATGGCTTAACATTAAAATACATACTCACGCCACGTGCAATATATACTGTAGTCAAAGTTATCAGCTCACGATCAATACCGACATGCATAATATAATTAATTAATAACAATTATCCATAATATCTATTACGTATAACTGCTAAATTAAAAAAGATGTATATATCAAGGATCGTAGTAGTATGACAAACAACACTAAAGTATCACCACACTCCGCATCATATCAATTTAATTAATCTGGCACAGCTGTTTCGAGGATATGTTGATCCTCATGTTTAGCTGTATGATCGAGTGATGTGACGAAAAGCACTAATTCTCCCAGCGCGAGACCTCTTGATTATCCTCCCATACTTGTTTTACGTAGCTCTTTTGGAGACCACAAAAGGGACCTAGTTGTCCTATTAGATGTATAGGCCTTAACAGGCTTCAAAACTGCCCGATTGCGGCTAAATAAATTTATGACTACGCGCACAAGTTTAAAGCAGAAATCCAGAAAAAAAAATCTATATCGAAACATGTGGCTACAAAAAATTAACTATCACAGGTGGAAACTTTTTAGTCCTAGTAATATTTTAATTTTACCCCAATTGATAGTGTTTGTTTTACTTGATATTTAGTTCTTTTTTTATCGAATAGTGAATAGTGGAGCTAAGGCTTGAGACGTTTTTTGTTAGTCGTCCTGCCCGTAGTGTTGAGATTGGACATATACTGAATTATTTCTCTACTTTATGCATTTTAAGACAAACCCCATAAGAATTTAAACAACTTAAACTCATGGCGTTTTAATGACTTATATTATCAAATTCATATTAAAAAGGACCTATAGAATGAAATAAGAGGTAATAATAAAAGATGCTAGTTGCTTTTAGAAAATCTTTGAAAATGTACGAAAACATTAAACGCTATATCAGTATTCAAATAAAGACTAAAATTCACGTCGACATTCATCGTAGAAGTCCTGAAACACACCTGAATGTAAATTTCGAAGCTATTTTAACCTGGGTCCTTTCAAACATAACGACTAAATTTAGAATCGAAGAATTTGGAGCGGAAAGGGGAAAGGATCTGTTCACAAACATTCATACTGACTAGGAAGAATTATGTAAGTAATTTGCGAAATTCTTTGTAAAGACTTCATTGAATCAATCAAAATATTATTACTTCCTTGAAGTATTTCAATACGTACAAAGTTCTATACTACAAGACAGCGAATCAATTGGGGAATTTTCAGCATCATTAAATCTAGAATTTGCTTGTTTCTGCGAGTGCGAGAAATTGTCCAATCATTTAGAAATCATCCTGTTAAAACCTAATTAACGTATGGTTTCATTTACAACAAATAGGCAATGAAACAGTCCGAAATAATCTTTTATTTGATTGTAAGGCGATTTAATGCACCGATTATACTTAAATATCTGTCCCAAAAATTCATTTTTATGCTTTCCCTATTATTATACAGGTCATATTGGGTACGTGTGTACATGCCATTACATTTTACTGTATGACTATATCTCCTTTATTTATGTTTTGACTGGTCGTAAAGGAAACGCTTTCTCCATTGCAAAATATCGTATAACATCGTAGAGTCGAGTATTTACCCGGAGAAATAAAGGACCATTAACGCTAAATTGCGATAACCTAAAAACCTGAAACGTATTGATTTCCGGTTACATGCTTTGGATGTCAAAAACATTCAGAAAAATAACATGTATTGGAGCTACAATTAACCGTTGATTGCTTACGGTTCATATCGATATGTTCGTTTCAGAAACATTTGGATATTACGTTTTATCTTTAAACAGCAGAATTGAATGAGTACGTTTGTATGCAACCATAACATTTAGAATAAAACTTAGTGCTAACAAAATAATAACGAAAATAAGCTAAGAGACAATGTTTTATTATTTTTTTAGGCTATTGTTGACAAAATTCTATTTGAACTGAAAGAACCTCGCAAAACAAAGAGTTTTGATTAATTTCATTTTAATCACCTTTTCTACTAAAGCTGTTTACGATAGTTGAAAACATTATACAGATTGTTTTATTATTAAGTTTACTTTAGAAATAGAAGAAACAAAAACATCATCTAAAGAAAACTATTAATAAATGCATGGAATTCTATTCAGGGATACACGGTATGTGTACAGGCGATTTTTCAGAACAAGTAAGACCATGAGTAAGGATACACAACATCTTCATGTTTCTAGTACCTTAATGGTCATAATCTTTGCTTTTCACAAAATCCTTATAATGATATCTAACACACAAAACTACCTGAAGAATGTGCAGACTGAACACAGTAAGCACTTGGAAGTCACGGTGAAAAAGTCAACATAACGTATATTTACTTTCTTCTGCTTCTGACTGCAGACCAAAGCTGTGCTTCTAACAATAGATGATTCCCAATTCAGATTATTCTCAACACAACAGCAATCTCTTTATAATAAAAGTGGATAAAAACAGTTTTCTTTGTATTAAGGAAAGCCTATTAATATTAAACTATACATCAATGTATTAATCATTGATTGAGAGTCTTTAATCAACCAATCGAAGAGGGGATCGGCAACTAAAAGTCTGCTATCATTTAGATATACCACTAGATTATTACATAAATCATTAATAAAGGGAATGGACAACAAAGGACCCATTACCGATCCCTGTGGTACGCCTCTCACATTAGTAAGGGTATTAGAAATTCTCCCGTCAATTTCCACAACCTGCTGACGAAAAGTATGTTTGGGAACAAATGGTCGAACAAGAAAACATTGGAATTTGTTAAACCCATTGAATTGGTGGATGAACCATAGAATTCCAAACATGAGGATCTGAGGATCTCGATTAAAATATCTTTAATGATTCATGACGTGAACAGGAACAAAGGTTCGCTACCCGGGTAAAAGGATTCAACAACAAAAAGAATAATTTATTCGGTACTTAGGGTGCCAGATTCAAAGAAATCTGGAAGTGGTATAAAAGATGTTTTGACACGTTCACTTCGTCAATTGATGAACCTCCATTTCAACGGTCCAGTTCTGTGGTACGATCCACAGACCGTGTAACTGACCCTTAATAACTCCACGATTATTACTGCTAGTAGTGCAATTTATTATTCTTAGAAAAGGGCTGTTGTTGTACTAACGCTTAACTGTTTGCAAAACTGACAACGAGCAGTAAACAGTTAGTTCTAACAGCGGATCAAGGAAGGTCTTTTTCATGAGATAATAATTCCCTGTATTATACATGATTTCTTTCCTGTGTTTGTTCTTACGGGTTTTATAGGAAATGCTAGATCAATGTAATATTTCATATTATTTACAACACCATCAACACCATAGCACGCACATATACGTCCATTTACGTTTTTTTCAGTTAAAGATTTCGGTTATGTATGGTAACCTCCTTTAGTAATTATAAATACTTCTATACGCTTTATTTCTCGTCAGCCATGCAAATAAAATTCACCGACATCTGGCTGAATGATAACATTTATTACTGGCTTATCTGAATATTTTTTCTAAAAAACTCGATCGGCGTTTTGGAAAATATAAATAAGTTAAATAGCTACTTTTTCAAGTGAACTGGCACAGTTACTGCAGCTGTTAAATGTCAAGAATCTTTGTTTATTTGCAATGAATAAACAGCTCATCTGTCCCATATTTTATTAAACTTTTTGCCTGCAAGGTATCGCTGACGTTTCTAAAACAAACAAGGTAAGTATGTAGAAAAACTGTTGCATACCACGATATAAGTTACACATTCTTGATTGATCGCTCACTAACAAAATACTACTAAATCTACATATCTATAGCATAATGTTTGGAGATTATTTCCAGACTTCCACAATAAAGTAATCTCTCATAACATCCAATTGTGCCTCAATATGCATATGTTTACAGATTCTACTGCAATAAATAGATAACTTGACATATATGCATCTAGCTAATAATACCCATTATATATGTATGTACAAGACGGGCTTCCACCTCGTATTTCACAACAATAATAGCAATTTTAGAATAACAAGCATCATTGAACGTTGTGCGTCTACAACGGAGAACACTGAATGATGAAACCCCTTGTTAACGTTAAATTCTAGGAATATCTCCATTAATAGGAAGATGCCATCGCAATAGTTTACTAATCAATAATAATCATTGTGATCGGAAACTGAAATTTGATATCTTATAACGGCAATAATTATACATACAATCCAATTAATTACAAGAAAATCAACAAATTTCATACTATGTACATGCTATAAAAATCATAGTCTGGCTTTCAATATCTTCATATTTTAACAACAAAATTTAAAAAAATAATAATTTTATAATTTAAAAGGTTGTAAATGAAATTCTATCATCAACCATTGCAACCATAATAATTAATAGAAGATATATAGTAATTGAACTGGGTAATCTTAAAAAAAAAACATTTTACGATAAATGTTTTTTTTTAAACCGACGTGTTTTGACGGGCTTTAAACTGGAGACATCACAAAAAATTGGAAACAGGATACAACAGAATAGCAGTAATGATGTAACAGCAAAGGGGATTTACGCTGGGTTATCAACACTCTGCATATACTGGTCATAAATGTAATTTTTCGACCATTAATATCCTTGTTAACGAACCAAATTATGAAAAGCATCGTTCACTTGTTTCACAGTTCTTTTCACATTGTTTTTAATTTTTTGTATTCGCCTTTATTGACTCAGCAATTTTAGTACTGTTATTTATAATTACGTTGCTATTTCAAGCATTTGAATTTATATTTTACATTTCCCAACATAGTTGACTAATATCACGATAATTATTATTAATTATTTTTTTAAACTTAAAAAAAAATAAATGTAAATTTGGAGTGGTTCATTCTTTGCGGATAGAGTTGGCTGTCTTCATATAGGAACACCCAAAGATTTAAAAATTATATTACACCCGGTTTGTCATTTGCTGTAATATCTATGCCCCATCTAAACTAAGCAAGCTGATATCGACTTCCGGCACAAATGAAATTAATAGACATGTGCAAATATTTTAGGTGAAGTGATACCACTTGTTGGTAATATACCAAATTTTCAGATTTCTCGAATTCATACTTTACCAGATATTAACAGTTGCAATTCCCAATGGAACACCCATCCCTCTGCCTCTCAAAGAGAGATATAATACTTTCTAACGTGGCGTTCCTTTACTTATTTCCAGTTATACGAACGAAAATTCTCAAAATCAGATACTTCAATTGTAAAACAAGTTTTCTTTGTTTTAACATCTTTTAAGGGAACCATACAATGAAATGTTTCCGAAAAAAAAACAATATGTAAATAATTAGTTGATGTTTCATGTTAATATTAAAAAATATTGTCTCGTTCACAGCTAGCATTTTAAAACCTAATAGTTTTTTTTCTAAAAGTACGGAATAAATTTCTAAAAACCTACACAAAAAAGATAACATGAAAAATACGTGTTGGTTGTTTTAAAGGATTTGGAATGTATTCTAGCTCCAAGCGTCATCCGACAAATTATTACCGACCTGGGAGATATACGGAAACTCTGGGGTTTGAACCAGCGCGGCCGCCAAATAATGATTTTGATTTATTAAAAACCCGGCTTAAAGTTACACACATATACCGATAAAACAGGGTGTAAGAGAACCGAAAGGAGTAAGCTATAATTAGAGATACGAATTTTACACCATTAAGCCAGGAATAATTCTCGAAAAGGTATTTATAAAAAACAACGTTGTCGTATACGATGACGATGAACTTGAAGCGGAGACGGAACGATATCCGGAAAAATAGATGAAGTAATTCGATGTGGAAAATCGATAGTGCTTTATTATAATGTCAACGGTTTTGTCACTGATGCGAGTAAATCTTTTTACAGAGCGATATAATTCATATTTTAGATGGAAATGGTGTAAATTGTCGCAAATTAAGAAAGAACAATCCAGATATCCCGCATAAACTAGCTATCCAAAAAGAACTTATCTGTTTTGATATATTGTCATATCTAGTCGGCCCATCTCTCATTTTACAAAATACACTTCAGCTTAATGGTTTAGTTTAAATATAATCGAATTGCGCAAAACCATATCAAATAGGCTAGGTGGAGGATCAGCAACAAACCCTTTTGTAATAATTAGAATGTTGTTTAAACTTACATAATTAAGAAAAATTGTGTCATCAGTAAAGTAAAGAAAAAATTCAAATATTCAGTATTGGGTTCTTGTAGAAGTCCGCACAAAAGAGAACCTTCATAGAAAAATGATTTATACTAACTATCGCCTACAAGATGGCCATAGAAATCGTTAATATACTTGATTCATGTTGATTCAGTGTTTTTTTATATTCAACACTACCTACATTTTTTCCAGAATCTGATAGAGAAGCCGTTCTAATTCGTTTTACATTTTCCTATACACGAAACGCGTACTTTTTTAGTAAATTAAATATAAAGTTAAGCAGCTTTTTGCGCTGCGACGAAACATATGAACCTTTGCTTTTCGAATGATATGTTTGTAAATTACCTAATTTATTAGTATTAAGAAGGTACACCCGTTCTTAATTGATCCCCAGTAATATACAACATGGCGCTGGAAATGAAGTAAGAAAAAAGGAAAAGAGAAAAAGAAGTAAAGCAAGGTTAAAACAAAAGTACGTAACCTGTAAAAGGTTAGCATATAAAAATAAAATAGGAATAAAAGATAAAGGAGTATTATAAGAAGCATTTGACGGCTTGTAAAATGGAGTTCAAGCCACCGAGGAAATTAGATTTAGAAGGTGACCTAAGGGGAAACCGAAAGAAATTTAGACAGTCGTTCGATATATTTATGACGGCTGCAAATAGGGATGGAGCCAAAGAAGAAGTAAAAACAGCTATATTACTAAATCCTATAGGAGAGGAGGTAAAACCTCTTCAACACGTTCAGTAGAGGAAGAGGAGAAGAAGAATGATAGCGGCGTTCGACTACCATGTACAGCCAAGAAGAAATGTAATATATGATCATTATTTATTTTACAATAGGAATCAAAGAGAAGAGGAATCATTTGATAGTTTCATCAATTATGTAAAACGAATGGCAAAGGCACATAAATCTAGTGGTGAAAAAGAAAACGTGGTTAGAGATCATAAGAAGATGTATGTATATACGTACCCACAAGCAAATGACCCACTGAGCGAAGCGAAGATTAACATCAACACATGAAGGATATATACCGCGTATATATTGGAATGTATTAGACTAGGGAAAAAAAGCAAAAATAAATATTTTTCAAAATCAGTTAATTAAATTTAAGGTCCAAAAAATTCGGAAGTGTTTCTAAAACACTCTCAACAATTTAAATTAAAATTGTATCTTTTAATTAAGTTTTACGAGTATTAAAATTTGAAAGCTGTGATGTTCCAATATAAACTGTATGTTTAACCGTGGCTTCTATTTCGAAAAAAATAATGGTAAAATTTAGTGAACACTTGAGAAATTCATTAGCGTTTCTTCGCCCCTTTATTGAATCGCCAAATTTTACGAATAATGTTATCCTCTTGCTTTTTTGTAATCGTTACAGATGGATGTTTTTTTTCTAGCAAATAGAATTGTATGTTCTATTCTTTTGACGCAGCCAAGCGCATTGCTACTTTCCTTCACTGCCTTGGAGACATTTATACTTTTGCAAAATATGTAAAGCAATTTAAAATCATTTGCTTTTTTCTTGACGAAGAGGTTTCGCCTTCGCTTGCAAACTTCCATACTTGCTCCAACTAATCTTTCTTATTATACTTATAATCGACAACGCTATCGATCGTATGATAGCTAAAAAACAACACATTTAAAACGACATATAAATATGTATGAGCCAAAATTGACGAATGGCAAAAGCAGTAAACTAAACATCAAACAATCTGGCGTAAAACCTCTAACGGAAAAGGGTAGCAACATACAAATAAGTATCAAATAGAAAAGATGAACATAGTCCACAAGAACAATACTTCTTAGGGAAAGTGGAATGGTTTATATAAGAAAGTTCAAAGCGCATTCCTTTTATATAACAAAAAAGTAGAAGGCAACCCGACTCTATTTCATACTCATTGTAGTAAAAAAAAAAGGAGCGGATTTCATCCCCATAAATACGGATCTAAGTACCTTTCTTGTCTACAGTAATTCGTTAAACTTAGCAAGCTTTAGGAAGCTTATTGTTCGTCCCTTGAAGCAATTCACAACTCGATGTTCTTCGATAGAGCGCCTACTTATTTGCAAAGTAGATGGACATCTTTCTCTTGTCCGCGGCTCCGTCTTTCTTGCTCGAAATTTGTTTCTCGGTGTTGTATCACTGATAGTCCGTACTTCCTGAAACGAACGCCAGCCTTATTAGTTGCTGCAACACGTAGTGTCATCCTTTCCAACATCGCGCTACCAGTAAATTGCAAAGAGTGAAGGGACAAATTATGCACGTTCGGGATATATGGGTGTATAAAAAGTTTCGATAAGATAGAACAACGACACCGTCTTTATCCGACTCTGCAATAAACCGTACGTCCGCAATAAAAATTTTACCAACCGTAAAGGCGTTATTGTTACCTGAAGTATACAATTAAAAGCATAATTAAACCAAATTAACACGCGAAATGTATCTTTAATGTTTCGCCGTGCAAACTTAGTTAATAACACACAAGACTGAATTACTTAAAATGTTCAGAAAGTCTGGATGTTATATAATACAACCTACTTGAGATTCCGGAAGTTTTCTCTAAATAGCATTACTGTATATCAGCTTGGAACAAAATATTATCCTTGGAATTTGATATTATAATATGAGGATGGTTTTGCCTTAAGGTTGATATTAAATACGGTGTCGTTGTTAACTTTTTTCGATTAAATTACATCTTAAAGTTAAAAAAGGCGAAGTAATTTAATTCAACGTAGAAACAATATATGGGGATTACATCTACAATGATAGCAAATGCCACTACAAATAATTATATGGTTCGTAACGTAACAATTTATAGCAATTTTTGAAATAATATTGCAGGAAACAAGGATGGCGCACGCTCCAACAAAACAAGTTTTTACCGAAATTATGTCAACGTATATTCCTTTACTTGCAACATTCGCTACAATAAACTTGCATATTTTCCAACAATTGCGCAAGTGTATCTATGTATGTATTCTTGCAATGCTAATGTAACGAACTTTAGCAGTTACTATGTAAGCCAATAAATTATTCGACTGACAAGATATTGTAAAGAATATTTTATCAAGTTATGAGATGACATGATTTGGTAAAAATTCTACTAGTATTCCTTAGAATGTCGTAGCAGTAGCAGAGCAACTGTTTGAATAAGCAGAACATTCTATATTAGCAACTGTTACAATTTACGCAATTTATGTTCTTAAAGTTATACATAATAATAGCTGAAAGAATGAGTAAACGGAATAATAATAAAATAGAAGGAGTAGAGATAAAAGGTTCTCTCAGAAAATTCTATTTTGTAGGAATAGTTAGTAGTAGTAGTAGTAGCAGTAGTAAGTAATAGTAATAATAGAGTAATAGCGACCGCTTTCGTGTCACATAAAAAACACAGCTTCGGGCCAGAATTTAAATAAAGGTATTAAAGTTGTCAAAGATAACTACGTAAAATAAATTTCTGTACTTGCTTCCGCCTCACCACCCATTAAGTCAAAATTGAATAATGAAAATTAGTTAAAATTGTAAAAATAAAATGTGTTTGCCGGTCGCCTAACTATTTTTACAAAATACAATTTTGTAAGAAAGGACCATTCCTGCTGTTTAAATTACACTCACAGAGTTACCATGGCTAACATACTAATAATCCACGCCCTCGCATCTCTAGCAACTTTCACCGATTATATTCATCCAAAGCCGCTATACCGTGACCCGGTGGCTTAACGTACGCTGATTGACCAGGGCGTTGGGGGCTCTAATCTAAAATGTAACTGTTGTTATCAAATTTTATGGCAACTTTTCACCTCTTTAAAGCCAATCTTTGGAGACAAAAAACAATCTTACGGTCTAACATTTTTACGCATACAATGGTCCGTAGGGAGACTAAACGCAGTTTTCAGGAAAAGAGACTACCCTCTAAATGTTTCGGCAAGAGTATAAAGAAGATCCTCTATAGGAGCTCAGATCTTTCTATGTGCAGTCATTGTTAATACCATAAAAACTCGCTTTAGTTTGCAATATACGCTGCGGCCTCAATTCTAAAAGTAAAACGCCCTTGTTATTTATTATTATAACCTGCATTTTTCATGGTTTTGTTCTCTATTATCCGCGTCACGTTTCCTTACTTTTACGTCATTTATTTACTTTTTGTTCGAATTAATTAGTTATGGCAGGTTCTTTTACAATCTTTTTGGTAGTCTATAGGTAGTCTATTGGTAGTCTTTTGGTAGTCAATAAGCATGTCTCCTTTTCAGGCTTTGGCACGAGCAATACAACGTTGCTAGGTCAATTTTAATATTATTATATAAATCTGGCTACTGTCACCTTTTCGCCGCGATTGTGCAACTGTTAAATCAGTTCGCTCTGCAGATCTTTTCCTCTCTATCCTGGTTTACTGAGCGCAAAGTTCAAATATTTCCGACTGCACCAAGGCAGTATATGTTCCACTTCGCGGTATTGCCTTTCGATTACCTTTCCAAAACGGTAAAAATATTCGGGCTATTCTATTTCAAATAAGAACGAACAAGGAGAAGTAATTAAACTGCTAATAACGCCAAAAGTTAGTTAATAAGAAATAGAAATCGGCCAATTTTTCTAAAAACGCCAGCTTCTATCGTTCAAAGGTTAGTATATGGGACAATAATTTGTTTATAATTATCCCCTTTTAAGCTTTAGGGGAAACCATGCAATAAATTATAAGAACAACTTACAATTGTAAATAAATCAAACGTACCTTGTACGCTGGTGGAAGACGGAAAACCACTAAAAAGTAGAAGGACGAAGTTGTATTATACAACGGAAAAGACCACAATTTAAGCTAACCGGAGCTTCTTTATTTTAAGGCTAATCCGCCATCGTCCGGAAACCTAAGATAATCAACTTTACCGCCCTCAATGCTAATGTAGATGCAAAGGAAAACACAGCAAATAGGAAATCAAGTCGCACTGTTCGCTTTCAGGATACGATATTGTACATTTTAGAGAATACGGTCGTAAAGCGGTTTCGAAATAAAATTACTTTTGCTGTGAAATTACAGAATAACAATTTTGAAATAGTATAAACCATCCTTCTTATTAAATCCAATATAAACTATATTTCAGGAGGTTATACCGTAATTAATTTTAAAATATATTTATTTAATAGAACAATCTAATATATTTCTCTATGTTTTAATTCAGTATCAACAGGTCTAGTAGTGGTGCTAGTATTACTAAAATATCCTTTTGTGTTGTGAGTATGTTTCTTGTTCTTGTCTAGATTTCTTGTTAACAATTTCATACATAAAGATACAGATACAATGATACTTTAGATAACACTCAGAATAGTTCGATTTGATATTTGAACAAATATTTTTGGTATGAACCAGTTATGACGATATAGAGAACATGCAAACTTTAGTAAACTGTTGACTATTATGATTCAAAGCCTTGATTTAATCTTTATAATTAGCGCGCAGTTTCCATACCAACTCTCCCGCAGCTCTTAGGCTCCCAGTCCTGATATGGTAGCATAGAAAATGTTACCTGCATCGAGTCTTTGTCGCTGCTTCCTAGATGCCAGGCGTATATCTCTTAGCACTAGATGCCGCTAGAAAATATAGTATTTACTATTCCGAAGGAAAGTTTTGTAAACGTGAAGCAAATAACGATGCGACGTAGAGAACCGAAGATTCCACGCCATGGTTAATGGGACGGAATCTTCAGAGAGGAGCATGCTATCTGGAGTCCCACAAGGATCGGCGCTAGGCCCAGTTCTGTTCACGATCTACGTCATGGACATTCCAAAACCGGAAGATCAACGAGTGCTGAACGCCATCTACGCAGATGACACAGCAATCCTGGCTACATCGCGTAACGGCGAGTTGGCGGTCAAACTTGCGCAGGCGCATTTGACCAAAATCTCTAAATACTTCGATGACCAGGGACTCACAATCAACCCGAGGAAGACGCAAGCGATTGCGTTCGCCTGGAAACAACACGGTCCGCTTCCCAAGATCAAAGTCAGAGCGACGGAGATCGATTGGAACAGCAAGACCGACTATCTCAAAATGATCCTTGACGAAAGGCTGAATTTCGCGGAGCATCTCAGAAGAGCTCGAAACAGGGGATTAGGTGCAGCCAGACAGTTGTATCCCATCTTCTCTAATTCCCACCTCAACCGTAAAACGGGCTTCATGCTGTACAAGTCACACATACGCCCGATCCTTACCTACGCCAGTCTCGTCTGGGTCACGGCGGCACCCACCTACATTACCTCCCTTGCGAGGGTACAGAATCGCTGCTTGCGATTAGTACTACATGTACCCCAAAGCACCTCGCTGGCAACACTAACACACCTGAGCGAGACTGAGCGTCTGCAGGAATTCCTGGCACGGCTCAACAAAAACTTCTTCGAGAAGACGCTAACTAGCGAGAATCCCGCAATGAATAACGCCACCATCCGAAGAACCCCTTCAAGATCGAGGCAGAAGACCTACGATCACCTGAGTAGGCTGGCATAAGTATCACCATTGCGTTTACTAGTACCATACTAACGTATATTTTTCTGTTTTAGTAACCGAGGACGGAATCCTGGAAGAAGACTCCAAACACCGAGGACCGAAGACCCCAGGAAGATCATTAACTTGATGGAACTGGAAGAAGAAGGACAAGGCTTTAGACAATCAACGACATGTGAGGTAGAGAAGCTATCGGAGCAACACTAATGACGCCGGGTGGGTGGAAACATGTCCATTGGCTAGTGCCTTCTTCTCTCACATTGGTTTTGTTCTGAGCAATTCCATCAATACCATAAGCTATATTAAAAAAACTATGGTTTCTAAAGAAACTTCACGAAGACGTAACCCTAGTCAACACAAAGTACATTTTAATATAGGTAATTTTCACTACTTCGTTTACGATGAAAAAAGGCCAGGATGTGGCCAGGAAAGAATTTACCTACAAAAATACGCCTATCCATCAGTACAGGTGTCAATAAAGAAAATGAAAATCGACGATTTCCGAAGGTGCTTACCATTAGAAGTTGTAAAAAATAGTCTGAAGTAATATTGAAAGGACTTGTGACTGATAACACAACCAGTGATAGTGAATACAGCTTTGTCAAGTATAGCCAGTTACTGTGTACCAGGCTTTTTATATCTGTGCTCAATAAATATCCTTACAGGCAGAAAGGCTCTACGTCAGTTTTAAACAATTTTGTCTAATAAGGCGAAGTAATATTAGCTGCTT
Organism: Oryctes borbonicus; assembly: GCA_902654985.2. Classification (NCBI taxonomy): domain Eukaryota; kingdom Metazoa; phylum Arthropoda; class Insecta; order Coleoptera; family Scarabaeidae; genus Oryctes; species Oryctes borbonicus. The sequence continues at coordinate 6,436,175 of LR736876.1, forward strand.
TCCAATTGATCTCAAGTTCTGTACTTAATCGTTTCGTAACATTTAACACATGTGTACTTTTTACAAACATCCTTTCCCATCATGTCCTTACCGGATATTCGGTAGGACTTAAGCCAATTGGTGTCATATATTATAGACACAGAAAATTCTGAAAAATTAGAACTGAAGTCACCTCTCAGAATGACAAAATTATTTTCTTAATTAATAATTACAGCAATACCTATAAGCAGTTTAAGGCCCTCTCTATAAATACATTATTTTTGTCTACGTTTCTGGATTTAAAAAATTCGGTCCACTGTAAGTACCATTCGGTACAGTATTCTTAGATACAGTTAATAAAACAAATGGAAAGTAGCTATAATATTTTTAATATGTGCAATACACGCCTCTACATAGAATACTGCTCGCTTATTTGTTGTTGCTAAATGTATCTCTACATTTTAGCAAGTCAACGGAAAGCTTTTATCAAGCAATAAACAACTTTAACTTGAATAATATTATTGTATAATATTACCCTTTAATAACGCAGTTTATATCAACAATAAACAAGCTAAAATATAACTGAGATACTTTCATGAACTAAACAAACAAGATATTCCCATGTGCATTCAGGGTAGAAAAGCTCTTCCGCGGTTACAAATAGAGCGCTTACGTATTCTCATAGAAAAAAAGAAGTTCTTTGCAGCAGTAAACCGCAAAAGAAAGAAACAAGAAACTAGTTTAGTAGAAGCAATAAAATACGATTTCGCTCGCGATTGTTTTGTAGATACACTTTACTACGAAGTTAATGGCACCTTTGATTCATAAAGGAAATTGCCAGGGGTATTAATTACAAGACTTCTAAAACTATTATACATACCGATAAACTTTAGTGCAAAGGAAATACAATTCGAATAGGTTAGAGATTGTTTATAGTACAGTTACGTGGCTTCTTAAAGCCAAGTTAGAAAATCTCTAGCGCTTACGAAATTATGTTATTCATTTAATCTTTGAATTTTAACTATACAGAATTTAATGTTTTTCGTTTCCTTGAATTCTTTATTACACAGTAAAGTCCTAAAGCAAAGCAAAAAAAAAATTGAATGGATGCAGAATCCAATGCATTTAGAAGAACGTAGAATTGGATGTAAAGTTGCAAATTACAGAATATAATAAATAAATATAAAAAATACGGAATATGGGCAAATGGACGGAAGGGTCTCTTGTTATTGTAGCCCAAGGCATAAAACCCCAATAAATCAAATAGAACTGAGTATGACAACAGTCCGTTCTCCCTATTCATCAGATTTTTGTTGCTTTTTATGTAAACCATCTCGTACGCGTCTAATTCCTGCGGCTAAGTTACATTCTTAATCAATTTCAAATTTATTAATTTAATATTATGCCCGGTTTCGTTTATATGTTAGGCTACACTTAACGAAACTAATCTACCGAACCGATAACACCTAATATGTTCCTTAAATCTGGTGCCGTGGTTTACATAAAAAAACAACAAAGATCTGATGAATAGAAAGTACGGACCGTTGTCGTACTTAGTTCTATTCGATTTGTTGGGGTAAATCTTGCACATGTTTTATGTCTCGGGTTGCAATAACAGGAGACTTCTTCCGTGTGTCCTATTTTTTCGCACGCTTTAGTTTTAAGGCACGTAGGCGGTAAAAGTAGATACTTGTAATTAAAATTTTCCTCGAAAGTAGGAATACAACAAGGTTTCTCACATCATTCGGTCACCGGTTGCGAATGTGGATCATTCGCATCCTCCAAGCGGCTGTCCCGGAGAGTTTTGGGTTTTTCAACAAAAAGTTCAATAGAACAATTACTAAATTGTTACGCCAATCAACAATGAGAAAGGCAAAAAAATCCACTAGATAAAATTTTCTTTATTTCTAACAAAATTTTTCAAGTTTCCACGCTTCATCACGGTGAAAAATGTGAAAATCTCCTAAATATTAATATAGCATTACAAATCCAACGAAGTACATAAAACATTTGAAATAAAAGTACAAGTATGCCAACAAAATACGTATGTAAAAATGCTGCAACTGTCACGAATAAACACCTACAGTTACACAAACACTTTCACCGCTGTACTAGCAAACCAGCTTAGAATAAAGGAAGTGAACGTGTCTAGGAAATTTTGTAGTGTCACCAACCTCCTGTAATACATATACAAGCACAAAACTAAAGCGTGCGCTACAAGAAAGACGACATCAGTAGGGAAACCGTTTACTGTCAATTGTTTAAAATGGAAGTGGACGTTTATTGACATGTGAGGTGTCCATTAGCGCTAAGGTTCTAGTGAAAAATTGATTTTAACGAAGCGGCCGTAGTGGATTTTCGTCTGATGGAAAAATGCGGCCCGCGAACAATACGCTAGGGCGGTTGAAATATTAAGTTATGGCGCAGTTCACGTTGACGTAACGCAATGACGCTTTCAACAACCGGTAACTTTGTTATTAAACTTAAGCGGTTTCGTTAGGCCGCGCCTGAAAAGAGTTAAGTCCGATCGGGGCTGAAAAAAGTTCAAGCTCGTTTATTATTTGTCCTCATCGTCGCACTTTTCAACACTGCCAAGTTTAGATAATTATTTTGTATTAGCCGATCGACCACGACTGAAAAGGAAGGATTAGAGGAAGGTTAGATGTCGCACTGGCAACAATTAACGGTAAATGATGGTAAATGCCAAGATTGTATTAATGAATAGTAAAAGCGGAAGATAATGGATAATGAAAAAAACGTGAAACTTTATCCACTACGACGCATACTCAGACACAATACCTATTATCCGCAATTACAAAAGACGTCCAATAAGCAACTGACCTAGACGAAAATATAAACGGTAACGTAAAATCATAGGTGTCATATTATGTTTACGATGTCGAGACATCATCAACACTTATACGTCACACTAAACGGAGGACTGACAATAACACCCTCTGGCCACATATATTGATATATGAAGTACCTATTATTTTATATTTTATAATTACGCTATTGTTTATCAAATTATCAAAATTCATTATGCCGTTTGTAACATCGCATGTGATCATCGATACGCCAACCAAAAAAATATCGAGATGTATTCGTCACAAGCGACGAGCGTATCATTTTATCAGCCGTTGAAAAAGATAGAGCTAGGGTTACGCGATCGAGGAAAAGGGCGAGGGAACGTAAAACGATATTAAGAAGCCGCCTAGATATTGTTTATTACGTGAATCTTTCGAGAGATAGTCGGGTCTGCCTACAAAAAGGACGCTATGCCACCTAAGTATTGCTTGTTTTGAGCGAATCCTGGCTATAAAGAGCATTTGAGGCTTCATGCAAGCAATGATAAACAGCACACGAGGGTGTTTATTTATTGGTTAGCGGAAAGCAAAGGAAATATTAAAGGGAAAATCTTCACAAAGACGCTATTTACATAACAGAATGGCGTATGAATGAAGTTTTATGGGCTATGATTAATGAAAATATATGTACGTACGTATTTCTACGACTATCTTCAACACATTTACAGATTTCCCGGGAATTATGCATGAAGTACACTACAGACTTCTTTCTGAATGTATTCTTATCTTCTCCACAAGGACAACCGTTTGACAAGAAAAAACATCTAATAATGCAATAATAATACATACGGGACAATAACTTTTTATTTTTTAAGTAAATATAAAATTATACCTGCCTCTTGAACAGAATTTATAGTAATATCAACGACGATTTCTGTTAATGATAAATATATTTACTCGCGCACTGTGGCTTCTTTCTTTTAAAAAAGTTTGGTGGAAAGCGGTTCACGCCAAACGAAGACATCATTGCCAAAACAAAGGTCTATTTCGCTGAGTTCGACAAATCCTATTATTTGAAAGACTTAAGCAAATTGGAACATCACTGTACTAAGTGTTTAGAGCTATGCTGAGACAGAAATTTACTAAATGCAAAACAATTGCCTTATCTTTCACAACGCAGGTATTTATCATACCATCTTTGTAGAGTACAAAAATAAATTAAATAAAATATAATAAAAGAAGAAATAAAAAAAATAATTGACATCTATAGAAAGGAAGCCAACACTAATAGGTACATTATGAGCGATTCTAACCACTGTGGACAACACAAAATGGCCGCGATTAGCTTCTTAATTAGTAGATTGGTTAAATTCCCTCTAAGTAGAAGTAGATTTAACAGAGAACTTAAATTCATAAAAACGTAGCTATTTATAACGGTTACTCTTCTATAGAAGTCGATCGCATGCTTAAGAAAGTGAAACATAGGCTTTACGTAAGAAATTCCACGACCATAACCCCGGTAGAAACTAATAGTAAAAAATTCGTGAAACTCCCTTTTCACGGCATATCGAAAGGCGTGGGTAAGATTTTGAAGAGTCAAGATATGAACGTATGCTTCGGTTCGCGCAACACACTCAAAAATCTTCTCGGTAATCCTAAAGATAAACCGAAAATGGGAGAAAGGTCGGGTATTTATAAAATTGAATGTAGTCACTGTAAGAAAGCCTATATTGGTCAAACAAAAAGAGCGATAGAAACTAGATTCAAAGAACATTTACGAAATTATCGCTACGGCAGATTGGACGCGTCGATTGTGGCACAACATATAAATGAAACCGGGCATAGTATTAAATTAGAAGACTTAAAATTGATTAAAAACGTAACGTCGCCGCGAGAATTAGATGCGTACGAGACAGTTTACATAAAAGGTAATAAAAATCTGATGAACCGGGAAAACGGACCGTTGTCGTACTCTGTCCTTTTTGACCTTTTGCAGTAGGCTGGCACTCGTTTATATTTTGGGCCATAAAAGAGATCTTCCCGTCCATCTGGCCGTGTTTTTCGCATGTCGTAGTTTAAGACACGTAGAGGGTAGAAATAGGCACTTGTAAAGAATATCTGTTCTGGAAGTAGGGATAGTACATGCATGTTTAGTTTTAGAAAGAGTTTTTTCTCACATCATTCGGTCACCGGTTGATGATGAGGACCATTCGTGTCCTCGAAACGGGCGTCCCGGACTATTTATTATATTACTATATAATAAATTAAACTTGTGTGGTGCGGAGGGTGCCGATACTTATGTGTTGTTTACCATAATAAAAGCTATTTATTGTAAGTTTAAACTAGACCACTAGATTTGAAACTGTCGACGAGGAGACGGCAAATCTCATAACTATGTAATGTTTAATTGGCGATAAAACACCAATGTATATGTAGTTGGGGTTTGCTATAGCCTGCCGTCGTTGCTTGAGACGCTGGCCACACGTCCGTCCTCCTGCGCCTCTTTCAGAAGACTTTTTTCTATTATTTCTTTTAATACTAGGGACTACATCATCTACATTTCGAACCTTTTCTTCAGAATATTGTTGCATTCATAGTTTCGCACCAATCGCGAGTCCCCGATGGAAAAAAAAATCAATAGTCTTTCCGAAACATGCATACCTTACTGTACTTAGACATAGCGAAAGACTATTAAGAAAATATGCACTACCTGCGGGGTTGAATAAAATAATAATACATTTAGTAAAATATATAAATTAAATAGTAATATATATAAATTAAATCAATTCTGTTGGGTAAGAATAAATAAATATAAATTCAAAATAATATTTGACATTCCGTTACAACTACACTCAAATATTGCCTCATTAAAAAGAATGGAGTGCACCAATAGTAACATGAATAGATACCAAACATCGAGGCAACTAATATGCATAGAGAAAATGTTGTTTTCGCACCTGTTACAAATTTTAGGAAAAATACTAACAACTCCATAACTGGTCTCTCTAGTCATTGCATTTATTGCCTGCACATTTGCCGAACTCAAATTGTCCGCGTCTATTGTTAACGGAATTTATCCAATCAACTTTTACATCCTTCCTATAGCGACACTACGTCCAGCACGATCCTCTTAAACTTGCTCAACGTCGCCGATGTCGTTTGCTTTTATGCTTATACCGGTTGCAGTCGAGAATTCTTCGCAATACTCATCTTTTATCATTCAACGAATTCGCTACCTGCTCCGAATGCGGTTTACTGATACGACGGCACAGACGTCCTATAAAATATACATGTTTTATCAACACGTTCGAAATATCGTAAAAGTCTACCATCACAAAGCGGACGAACGACGTTTCTGCTACAAATCTTGGAATCTCCGCACACATATCTTCTAGAAACGATAGACATGCGCGCGCGACTAGTAATTCCGCTTATTCAATTTTTCTTCGGCGGCGAAGGATGCCTTCTTACCGACTAAAAGGAGGAGTGCGCGACGAGCTTGAGTATGTCGCTGCAACAGGCGTTTAAATCTGTATTCAAGGTCCGATGTTTTCGAAATCCTTACAAATTGGGGCCTTGTTAGTGGAGTTAAGTGTTGTTTCTCTATTTGTATGTAGTAATCCCTACAAACAATGTTAAAGATAACTGTAATGGAGTACACGGTGTTAGTGAAAAAAATGGAGGCGCGCCGAAGCATCTGAAAGCTAATCTAAATGGCACTCATTATGCCAGTTATGCTAAATTCTAGGAAGATCAAAACATATGATTGATGAGTCTTGACGGTGATATGTTTATACAGTAGACAATCTCATCATTAAATATCATCTCCAAATTGTCACCTTTCGATTGCTTTCGAGTAAATAGTATTTATCAGCCTTGCGTCTTTCCGAGATATTAGCTATTGTAAATAAGATGAAAAAATTCATAATCATCCAACTTACACGGTGGCATGGATTGAGTTCGTCTGTTTTTTCCCTTCGAGATGCCAGCATCTATCTATATCTGAGAAAAATTGCGCAATAACGTAATAGGAGTAAGGCTCAAGTTACATATGCGCGGATGGCAAGATACCAAGATAATTAAAACATTCAGGCTATAATGAATGGTTAGTAACAAACATGCACATAATCTTGAAGTAATGATATATTTCTTATTATATTCATGCATCATATCTAGTACTACAGGATGGTGCATTGAAATTAATTGCACCAATCAGGTGCGAAGAATCAATTTTATTTTGTGATAATTTAAGAATAAATGTGGCACTACATCGTTCACAGCCGGCGGTAAGACAAACTTTTCAAATGCATTCCAATTTACCACGGGCAATAGCATAATAAACAGCTTTAATTGCAAGTACATTATGGAAAGACCAGCAGGATCGTATAGGAAAATCTTAAGTCAAGCAAACCTTTGTTATATGCGGAGAAAAAATAAGCTTTGAATCAAATAATACGCCCATCAACCACTTCATATTTTCTAATAATAGATTATTAGCTAACAGAATAATGGAAAAGTATTATAGATGATCCAAGTGAACAGTCGGTAACACCCCCGAAAATACTTTCTATTTGGGTGGGTAATTAGGTATGATTACCTCTTTTAAATATGAATATAATTAAGAAATTGAGATGTTGGCAGAATTAGATTAAGTTTGCACAATATAAAAAAACTAAAGATTGGATTCTTGACATTTTTAATTCATTAGACACATTTGTCTTTTCACCAAGAAAACACCATCATGTTAATTGTTCAGCGAAATGATGAAGCAGCTGTTAGTATAGGGGTACCGAAGTACCCTTACAAACCAATTAACTCAATGATCATTGCAGGTTCTGCAATTTAATGGCAGGAAGCTCATATAAGATTCGCAATAACCAATAATGAATAATTAAAGTGTCGTGGCCCAAACCAATAACGGAACTCCAATATTAATCAGCGTACATAAGCGCTGACTGCAGCAGAAATTCCAAAGACGCGGACGGGCAACCGCCAGCTCTTACTATAATTTTATTAGCCCGTAGTCGCTCTCATTAGAAAATTTAATCTAACGTTGATTACTGAAATATTACATTAGTTTCGAAGGACTATATCCCGCTATATCGATTTCCCCCATGATTTTATGATAATCCGCCCTTATTATGTAGAAGCACAATTAGTTTCATCAAGTTGATAAACTCGTTAGGCGATGAAACCGTATCACCCGCCTAACAAGTTTATTGGAACTTTTGCGAAGGGGTCTTTCGCACTTTTGAAAATACACCTCTGTGACAAGAGCTTCCCTTTTAATGTCATTCGTTATGTCGTTATTTTCTTTGTGAGTGCCACTTAAAGATGCCGAATAAAAAAGTTTTAATACCTTAAGTAGCTTCAGCTAACTTGGGGTATTGTTCTTAAATGATCTTTACTACGACTTTTAAGCGGCAGTATAAAATACTTTTTCGCACAATACATTCCGTAAAAAACGTCCATATAAGACAAAATCTTAAACTGCGTCAATGTTGCAGATTAAAAATAATGCTGTTGGAGACAATATATAAGACTGCGATCGCATAATTTAAACGGACTAGCAGAAGCGCGAATGCGTCCATTCCTGAAATATAGCTCCGTATAGTTCGCATATTGACAACTTGTTCAAAAGAACCTACTATTCCACAACTGGTATCATCGGCATATTGGGACAGCAGACAATGGTTCGCTGCGAAACTTAGGTCGTTAGAGTAAATGTTGAATAAAATTGTTCCCGCAATGGTATCTGTGCATTACATCGCAACACGTTGAATAAATTGAGCACTCAGTGTTGCCGCCATCACCATCATGTGTAATGCCAGAAATGTCCATCCTCGATAATGTCTGGGGCAATATGCTTGATCTGACGTATCAAACGCTCTGCTCAGTTCAAAAAATAAACCAAAAGCACAGTTTCCTGTCTAAGCTGCTATAGCCAGTATCCAAAGCATTATAAATTGCCTCTGGGTTGATTGACTAATAAATTTATTATTAATTGCTTTAACAAAGATTATGGTAAAAGCATAGGGAAAAGATATTGCACAAGTTGCTTATTAGATACATCGTCAATTTCAGCAGAATTTTTGGCGGATATTTCTTTTATAATATTTGTCGTTAGTTGAAGGTAGATACATATTAGTGCAAGTCATTTCTCATAGAAAAACTACATGGATAAAAATATCTATTTGTTTCAGTCTGAGATGGTGATTTGATATACAACCATTGATACTTGTGATCAGATATATGCTAAGGAGCTACTTTGCTTGAATCAATTTGTGGTGAGTGTTGAACAAATATGTTGAAGTATTAAAGACTAAAAGACGGCGTTACGCTAATCCCATCGACAGAAGGAATTGAGTTAAAGCAAGACAGAATATTAATGAAACTCTGCACTACAATAGAGTTTTCGTTAAAATTGATGTGGAAATCACTGTCAACGATCACCGCTTCCTTCAATGTCGAAATGTTATCTAATTAGGCAGAGAAATTCTCTAAAAATATGGGAACGTTTCTTGACGGCGTTTTGTACACATATATTGTCATACCTCTTATTAAAAAATCTAGCTGAAAAGTCTAAACAAATTATATTACTATGGGTATGCCTTGTATTACCTATTTTTTTGAGTTCCAGGTTCACCTGAAGAGCACCAATAGATTCTTAGGGATAGAAGAGAACCATAAAATAAAACTTTGTTATTACTTTTTTCCGAATTCGAGTTGAAATATTTCATTTGCAAGACTTGAAAACGAGATTTCGTTTTATTAAATCACTTCAAAATGTCTGAAGGAAAACACGAAACAAGTTGAAAGCAAATTTTTTGATTTGAAAACCCTAGATCTCTCTAAAATTCCAATTAGTAGGGTGTACTATATCACTTCTGGGTTCCAGTTCTTTGAATGTTGAAAAACTTTGTCCCTGTTTTTTGCTTTTTGAGCCAAACTTTTCTGTTCACCTTAGTGTGCAAGTTACTTTAAAGTGAATGCTCTTCTTATCTCCCACAAACTTTGGATAATTGAAAATACAATCTATGTCATTACTTGCTAGTGATTTGAATAAATTCTAGAGGTCTCTCCTTTTTAACACATTATTTTTAACTACTGAAATACTGACGTTTGATTTTGATCTTCCTTTCTTACCTTCCTAATATTTCTTCCTTTTTTAACCCTGCTGTTCTCCTCGACCATACTACATACTTGTACCCCTTCGGGTCACAGTGACCTGATCCTCTGAAATACGAAATCATACCAAAGCAACAGCAAGTTTTATGCATTATTCATTTTATTTACTACTACAACGATTTATACATTTAGAAATTAACAAACTAGAACAATAACACAACAAATATTATAATATATGACAGTTTATTTCTTGCAATTAGGACAATAATAGGTTGCATGTGCTTTACATAAATATTTAGCGCATTTGAAACAGGTAATGTTAGTTTTATTGTCGCATTTAAAAGGGCAAAATTTGCAACGTGCTTGTTTGATTTTGGCACTGGTCCCAGGTTGAGGTATAGCTATATCTTCACGTAGTGGTTCTTGAATAATGTTCACTATAGCAGCAGCTTGCTCAGTACGAGGGAGATGTTTTCTTGACAAAATAATTCTTACCAATCATCATCATCACACCCTGTGACCTTCAATATTAGTGTTTTTTATAATAATGTGTTCCACTGATCTATTCAAAATTTGTTGAAATGTAGGTTTTATATCTTGAACTCTTGCAATGCAATATCTTGTCGAACCGGGTGCATCTTTTTATAATATTTGCACTAGTAGCTCGCCCATGTGGCGGAAATGCATTCAACATCCAATTTATACTACCGTCTTTAGATTGGACTGACTGTCCTGTAGCAGCTGTTTGATCGACATTGTCCAATAGCTCGTCGTCGGATTATAGCTGATAATCACTGTCCTCGCTAATGTGATCTTCTTGTTCGGAAGCGTCATTTTCGATATCGCTAACATCGCTCAGATCTTCAATTAGGTGTGCCAGCTCCGCATCACTAAGGCCTTTCCTTGCCATTGTTTTAGAAAAACATACTGAACTAAATTTTATTTCACTCTGCAATGCAACAATAGTACTACTGCAGTCTACACAGCGCAATTCCCTTTTTATATCCGAGAGAACTTGCAAGCGTGCACAAGTGAGTACTTGTGTAACAATTACGTTTAAAAAATTACTGTGACGTCCTTTTGAAAAATATACAAAACTATAAAATCTATAACTAGCAAGACACGTCATAAACTGTTGAGTGAAAAAAATAAAAAATAAAAAAGTTACTAAAGCATGATTTCAATTTCGGGTCTCCTTGGGTCTAGGAGAACAGCAGGGTTAAAATGTATAATTTGAATATTATTTATGATTGCACAATTACTTACATGGAAAATATATCGTATAAAGCGAATATTTGAAAAAAAAATCAGTATTACGTACAAGCTTTTGTTTTATTTAAAACTTGAATATATGTGACCAATTCCTCTTGCTCGATTCGTACTTAAATTTAAAAATACGGTATAGCCGTGCATTACGTCTGCATTATCTATATAGGTTCTACTCCAATGTTGGAAAAAGTATAAGCAATACCAAGAAATAAGAGAAGTTTTAATGTATATTCGATAGTTTTGTTCCAGTTGATCTATTTTGTTTGCATTTATTAAAGAATAATGAAAATCCAAGCATCTATTATTTAAAAGGATGGTTCAGCATAGTCTCATCTGCTCCTATCGTAGCGACTAAAAATATGTAGAATATAATGTAAAATATTCCTTACGTGCAAGCGTTGTAACTAATAAAAAGAATCTTAGTGCTCCCCATCGAGAGCTAAACGAAAAAGTCTACTAAATCTTAATTAGCGCAATACGAGTCTGTATACGCTTAGTATTATATTTGTAATACAACAACTATAAATTTCGCAACCATTTTAAGTAGTTGTTTTCAAACTAATAAAAAAGTCTCGGCACTCCCAGTCGAGAAATAAAGGAAGAGATTGCCTTATACATTTTAATTAGTCCGTAGGAAGGAATATGTTTAGTACTGCAACCATGTATAATGCAACAGTAAGAAACTTGCGGTCAACTTCAATAGTTCTTTTCAAGTTTACGGGATCCCTCCCTGAAAAACTTAAAACTTTTTCAATTAAAAAGAATGCGCCATTTTAATGCGTGTAATTTACGTTGATACAAGTAACGTCTTCAATAGTATTAGTTTTAAACCTTTATTTTAGAAAGTAAATAGTTATTATTTTCAACTGTGTCAATTGTTGTTTGCCTAGCGCTATTAAATTAATTAAAACGATCAAACATTTGAAAGAAATAGTGAGTATATACAGGGGTTGTTCAATAGAAATACGTTTAACCTGCGCAGCTGCGACTGGATCGCTAATTGAATTGAGTTATTTTTAGCACTAGTAATTCGTCTATCAAAAATTGGTGCAAGAAACTCTCCTCGTCTGCATCGACCTTTACACCATAGGGCAACGTGGTGACTACACACAAAAAAGTGTTTCTTTGATTCAAAAAAATATATTTTAATTTGTTTCGAAGAATGTGTTATTCAGATAATCTCGTAGAATAGTGTGGAGATGCACCGTCATGCTGCAGCTACATTTCTTTCGGGATTTCAACAAATCTCGTCATTGGTTTATCAAAAACGATGTCTCCTGTCAGGATACCTTTCACTGTAAATTCTACTGGTTCGCCTAGTATGAAAGTCAGTGCACTTTTCGAAGTTGGTCAAGTCATTACTTTCCCGATGACCACTCTGTAGATCCGGTGATAAAAACAATCTACGAGCATCGTCACTCAATCATAAGAAATCCACGCAGTAAATGTTATTGCTAAATTTGAAAACGTTTACGTGGGAATACTTTCTTTTTAACGGAAACAGTTATAACTAGAAAACAACAAAACAGGTTACTTCCATAATCTAGGGATGAATGGAATGTAATTAGGGACCTTTATTAATATAGAAATATATATATATAGAAATATATATTCAATTAAAAAATCCTATCTAGCATACAGCCGTAGTAATAAAAGACGGATGTACTATTACTGCACCCTGTACAGACGTCATTTTGTACGTGCTAATGCAGTTAAAGTTTGTTGTTGCACTAAAGACTTGGCCTACCAGGACGCCACATAGCGATAACTTCATGAAACTTCCGCACATGAAAATTTTGTTCTTGAAGACGCTGCACCGCACCCTGTGATCGAGTGCTGTCGATTATTTAGGCACACGTCATTGGTTATTATCAGTCAAAACTCCGGCGCGTCGCCTCCGCCCTAAATACGCCTCGAGTATGATGTTGAAGTTGGCGACGCTATTCGCCGACTAGACGTTACCTGAAGGCTGAAGGATTGTGTTGTATTTCTCTTCAGTGTGTTATAAATAAATGCACAATAATGTACGCACGTTTGAGAGAAAATATTAAGCTTTTACCTCTTGTCGCCTTCGAAATCGACTGTTGGAAATCAGCTTCGATATCGTAACGTGTCTTAATTAAGTTGCATAATAAGTTTAGCTTATGAAACAACTACAGCAAGCGTTACAGAAACCGAAACGAGAATAATTAATATTAGATAAGTTTTTGCAGTTCTGTTCAATAGCAAGCTAATTATTAGCAATTAGTCATTAAAAGAAGGTAATTAGGTAATATTGTTTCACAATTTCAATAACACGGTAAAATGTTTAGAACGTATTGACTAATTGGTAATTTTACAATTCACTAGTAGAGTTAACAATGATGCTCTGTTTAGCGTCCGTTTCCATTTTAATTAGTACACCCTGCACACTTTCATTGTACAGTCACACACAGAAAAGAAGTGTTAGAATTTCTTCTACAATTGTAGCAAATTCTACTACGTATAGGATCCGTGACGCGGATAATTTGTGACAGTTCGTTCGTGAAACAATATAACAGGAAACAAGAGCGGCAACGCTTGCTGCATTAAACCTGCATATTTTCTAACAATTGTTCAAGTATATGCATCGTACTACTTAGTACTACATTAGTCTCAGTTGAGTTAGAGCAATTAATATAGTAATACACTGGCTGTAGTTAGAAACGCACCGCCCCTAAATTGTGCTCGGAACGGCAACAGCGACGGGATAAATTGAATTCAATAGTGCTTAGTGATGAATCCCAATTTCCTTTATGGCGCCATCACGATAGGATTAGCATGCTTCAGAGATTTGGAGAAAGGGCCAACGAAGAGCGCAAGTGGAGGTTTGGGGAGCTGTTTCCAGGTCACCACTGTAGCATCGAAACAGCTGCCAAGATAATGCTCAATCTCATACAACCCCACTGATTATACATTAACAGGAAACAATGTAAATCTGCTTTTGTAGCCTGCGAGATCTTTGGATCTCTCGCCAATAGAACACATATGGTTGTTACCGAAATTTATTTTAAACTAATTGAACTATTTACATGCTGGAAATTCTGACGAATTTATTGATGGCTCTGGACTTGTATTTTCATCGGCAACCACCACTGGTGATTACAATGGAGAAATGAATAGAGCGAACTATTTGCAACAAATCACCTACTGCATCAACCACTAAAGCAGGAGCTCAGGACTGGCTTACCAAAAGCAGTGTAACCTACAGTGTAAATATGCTAAAAATTTCATTACTTTATTCAATTAGAAAGTTAGTAGAACATATGTTTATTAGATTGTTTTACAACTTTACCTACAATTTTGTTGAAATAAATCCGAACTTGTACATGAAGTTAACACATTTGCGGAGGAATATGGCCATAAAGTCCCCCGTCTTCCACCATATCATTGTATTTCAATTCGATAGAGAATATCTGGGACACAGCGAAACACTACTATACTTATCATGCTGAAGTAGGGGACAGTACAACTGAAAATGAAACCAGTTTGGCTAGGTGTCCTCAACGCAACAGGAATACGGAAGGGGAATTGACTAAGAAGAAACGATAGCCGTTTCGAGGATGCGCTGATCATCGAAATAGCTGTCCGGGATTAATTAATTAGATTATTTTAGTGCGGAGTGTGCCGATATGTTGCTATTATTTGCTAACAACCAAAGTTATAGGATGAATCATAAAAAGTAATGGGATAGAAATTAAAAAATACTTCGAGTGAAGCCGGTATCATGTTCCCTTGTGATTTATATTTTACGACATAAATGGAGAACAACAATAACGTCCCAAAGGGCCAATTTATACCGTAACTTATTCGTTTTATTTTTTAGTTACTTCTAAGCGAGTTCAGGCCGTACAGAAATTGAAACAAGGGTCGCACACGCGCTCGCTCTACCGTCACCTCTTAATAAACTATATAACGCGCTCATCCGCGTTCAGCGCTGGAAATCCTTATTCGCTGAGTAGACGTTTTTATACGCTTCTCTTCTGTATGGCCGATATTATTGTTGATTGTGTTCGTTGGTAAATAAAGTTAATTTGGTGTTCGTTAACAAATCCTATTTGTTCAATGTCAAGGGAAATAAAAGCTTCACGGACATCTGATATTTAGAAACAGTTTGAACTTCTAAAACATTACGCGATCGCGTTTTAGAGAATTGGCAAGTAATAATGAAAATTCTCTTTTTCGTATATAAAAAATAAGCAGTTAAATATACCAAGAGACTATAGTTGTTCAAGTACAGGAGCTCTCGCGAATTCGACCCTCATATAATCCGGATTTGCCGCAGTAACGCGAATAATGTAAAATGTATTGGATAAAAATACTAAATTGTTTGATCTTTTTGGTCCTATCTCTATATCCTGGGGATTTTAATCGGTAAACATATCTTCAAGCTACAATAAACATATAATACAACATATCGCCAGAGGTCAAAACTCATCATTACTGATAGTAATTAGGTAGTAACATCTATTTAATAAATACAGATACGGCTGCTTCCTAAGAGGATTTTGCTTATCTGTATGATGCGAACAAAAGCGGAATGTATAATTCTGAAATTCATGGAGATATACCTGCAGCTCTCGGTAATTAATAATAAATTAGCAATTTAGCGCGAATTTGCTGATGCACTGAATCCCGATATAATACATCCAATTTCTAACACTAACTAAGTTGAGAGCGGCAGTTTTATCCAGCTTAGTGCTTCACTATAGGATTGTTCCCAGAGCTATTACAAATTAATCAGACGTAATTTGATTGGCGGAAAGAAATTCACAACTAAAATAAACTAAAATTGATATCGAGGCTATTTGATTGACCCTGACTGCTGCGATTTACTTTGCGAACAATGCTTACATCACACTGTTATAAATTCAGAATTACAGAAACTTCGTACTACATATAGCATTTATTTATATCTACTACTTATTATTATTTATATATTAACATTTATACGTTTGTTAAAAAAATGAAGAGTAATAGATAGTTATTCGAATAGAACATGTTTCTATTAACAATACCAATTAACCTTTCTGCTAGAATAAACTGGTTAGTGTAACTACAGCAAATCTAACAAGAAAAGAGCAAAAAAAAAATAGAAGACCTTAGCACAATTATATTACAGATATCTACTAAGTTGAGCTTACAATCTGATCCACACTAGAGAAGTATTTAGCAGATTTCGTTTATTTATTAACAAAACTATAGCAACAATACTAACATTACTTTCTTAACTATTGATTTAAAATGTTAAACCTACGAAATGAATTATTATAAAAAAGTTAATACATATAATTTGCGTATGAAGTTAAGAATAATGCAAGTATTCCACTTATTGGCGTGCGAAACAGCTTTTACAAACGGTTGCGTACATGTATTCAGCTGGAATAAAGGAATTTCGAACGTTCCCCAAACAATACTGCGCACTTAACTCTAGATATCTCTTTTTTTCTTTCAATATTAGATAAAACAAAAACATTAAATCTACAAAAAAAAATACATATCTGTTGTTTGAATTTGACAAAATTTTGTGTTAATGTTAACCACCCTAAATATTTCGAAGGCGTTTTGCTACCATTTTTAGATGGGCAAGTATGAAATTTAATCTCCTAAAAATTTACGTCAGAATATATTTACATTCCGGATCATTTAAAGGAAATAGGTATATTCAAATTTGGGTGATTGAGACAAAAATTATAAATATCTCGAAATCTGCTAGAAATAGACACATAATGTTGGTTTATTTCTAGGTTGAAGAATCAAGCGCGTAATAATATACAGAGGACCTCCCATTTCAAATAACAAAATAGGTGTCCGGTTCGTTACTAATCGATCACCCTCTGTCAATATTTTTAAGAAATACACTATGAGGTCCATTGCATCATTAGAAAATTTAGCTTCCTCTATACGATGTACACTATAAGCATAATTTTAGAATTCTAGAAGGTTGGTATATCCTATATACATCCTTTGTTAAGATTTTCACTTACACATGACGAGTATTACAA
Organism: Oryctes borbonicus; assembly: GCA_902654985.2. NCBI lineage: Eukaryota > Metazoa > Arthropoda > Insecta > Coleoptera > Scarabaeidae > Oryctes > Oryctes borbonicus. The sequence goes on from LR736876.1 coordinate 6,453,381, forward strand.
ATTTCGTTGAATACAGTGGTTTCCAGACTAATATATTGTGAAGAAACAGACCTATAGAACTAGGTTTAGTATTATGATATCCTGATACCACACGCTTGTCATAGCAACAAATTTGTAAAATTACTATATTACAAGGCTATATGAAATTTAATTAGATTTCCACGGACCACAATTTTCATATTACTTTAAATTTAATAACACTTTAAGTATTAATTACACTAATACGACGAAAGTAACACTAAACACAAAAACAGAGTCATTTTTTAAGGTAATTTTCCCAGCTAATTTAAATTGTTTTTAATAATTTATCGGTTTCTGGGTTGTAGTCTACCCCTTTGGGGCATTTCAAAAAATTGGCAATTTTCATACTGTTTGGAAAGCTCCTTCATGCGCATCAAATTAAAATTAAGCGGAATCTTTGACAGTGGCGTAAAGGTATACGGTCCCCATCTTTTTTATAAAAGAGGTTACTTTTCACACCTCTGCAAGAGGCATGAAAGTGGAGTATAATCATAACTTTTCACTCCAATTATTACAAAGTTATTTCGCAACATCCAAAAATGACGGAAAATTGAAAGGGGGTTTCCTCCTGGTAAAACGTTTTTGGACCGATTCGGAAATTAGATTCTTTCATACAGCCATGTAAAGTACTTATCCCCTCAGATTCAATTTCTTTAGAATCGTCAGGTTGAGAACGTTTCCTTGCAAGAGTGAATTGCATTATACTGTGTATTACGCAGCAAATTATGGAATAAATGCAGTAAATTTGAAATGCTCGGTCAGAGCAATTTATTTTCTAGAAATAAAGAACTTTGCATCAATATTAAATTGCCCTCACTTCCAGTTTTCAGGTACTTACGTAATCGATTTTAGTAGTAGTAAGTATCGATAAAAAGTCCAGAATAATCAGTTCTATGTCGTATACCAAATACCCATACAGAGTTGTTAATTAAGAAAGTTTTTTTTTAACTAAGTAAAAAATTTTAATTCTTGCTGGACGAGGCGATAAAACCAGATCTCAGTAGGAAACGTGCAATTTGTTTAATGCGAAATGTTCAAATAGAAATATCAACCAAATCGCGGCGAGTAAAATCAAGAGAAAATTCCATTATTGCTTCATCAATTTAAAATTTAGAGAAACTGGGCATCTCAGACACATTTGAGATGCAGAGCACCCGAAAGAAATTGAATGTGATACTTGATATTTTGTTAAAAGTATGGGTGAGAATCCTCACGGGGTATCACGATCAATTGAGACAAATAATAACGTTTCTTCGCGATCACCATTACGCATACTAAAAGCAGAAAGATACTATCCTTAAAGAATACCACTACTACAAGAACTCGATGAAGATTACGTTGATCGCTGAACGCAGTTTGTGTCATAATGCAGAATTTATGTAATCTACGCTACATAGGCCAGATTTCCTTTTCGGATGAATCCTCATTTTGCCTAAATGCAACAGTAAATCGACAAAATTCCAGGTATTGGAGTAAAGAGAATTCTCAGTGGGTTACTAAAACATACTCAACACCTTCGTGTGGGCAGGGATAATTTATAGCAGAATCAATGATCTTTCTTCTTTGGCGGAGCAGCGATATCTGAAGTTTTTGAAAGACGCGCTTGTATCTGCTTTTGATTTCAGCAAGATAACGCACCTCTATACTGTTCGCGAGTTTTTAAACAACTCCTTTCCCGAGAAGTGAATCAGTAGGCGGGGACCGATAGAGTAGCCCCCAGCTGACCAGATATTAGGCCCCTTGACTTTTTCTTATGGGGGAATTTAAAATCAAGAATCAATGTCAATATACCACAAAATCTACAAGATTTGAAAAATATCATTAGGTATAAAATGAATCGAATACATCAGCATCACAATACTTATTATGCGTAATGTACAAAATGTACACAAAAGTACCATTATTTATCAATATACACTGCCGTTCAGAGAAGTTCGGTCGGTTGGTAAAAAACATGAAAAGGTTACAGAAATAAACGAAACTAAAACAAAATGCAATTTTATTATATGTACAGGTAAAAAAGACTAAAATAAATAAATAAAAAAGTTATTCTGGCCTAATATAACATACTGAACATTATATTTTCTTTCATCGAAAAAACGTCCTTTGCTGTTAATCACCGCTCGAACTATTCTAGGCATTCTTTCGATAAGTTTTGTTAAAACGGATTGTGGAATATTAATCCATTCATGTTGCAGAATATTCCGTAAATGCTCTTGTGAAGTTGGGCATATTTTTCGGATCCTCCTGTCCAGTTCATCCCACAACAACTCTATAGGGTTCAAATCTGGGCTTTGTGGGGGCCATGTCATTACTTTCAGGGTGTGCTGTTCTTCTTGCTCCTTTAGAGAGTTCTTACACACTAACGCAGTGTGTTTTGGGTTGTTGTCATGCATGAATGTAAAGTTACGGCCTATTATACGTAATCCTGATGGCACTGCATGATTCTGGAGTATTGCAAAATAATTTTCCTTCCTCATTACACCCTGCACTCTGCATAAATCTCCCGTCCCAGCAAAGGAGAAACATCCCCACACTAACACAGAACTACGCCCTTGCTTCACTGTTGGCACAATGCAGTTCGGGATCACTTTTCGGTTTTAGATCTTCGGACATAAACTCGTCGATTTTGCCCAAAAACCTCAAACTTTGACTCGTCACTCCAAGCACGTGTTTCCAATCATCTAACGACCAATCTAGATGAGAACGGGCCCACTGTAGCCGTTTTGGTCTGTTGCCCCGACGTAATAAGGGTTCTCGAATGACAATGCGTCCATGAAGGTCCGCTTGTTGAAGTCGACGTTTTACCGTACTCGCCGAAACTTGTTGTTTACGGCCGCGATTGACTTCGGCTGTTATTTGTGGCGCTGTTAATTTTCTATTGCGTTTGCTTAATAATACAATTCTCAAATCCTCAGCTTTTGTTGTTTTCCTAGATGCTCCAGGACGAACACGATTTTCTATAGTTCCAGTTGTCCGATATTGCTTTGTGATGTTATTTACTGTTGAACTTCTCATATTTATTTTTTCTGCAATTTGTCGCCCCGAATATCCTTCTTCAAACAGTGTAATAATGCGTGAACGTTTTTCTACACTGGTAGGCTTGCCACGTGCCATTTTGAAGTAAATTTTCTTAAAAATTTCGCGCAAAAACGACAGATGCACACCAACACACGTTTAACAGTAAAATGAAGCAAATTTATATCTTTACGCCTGTGATAAATAAACAAGAATGATACTGCGATATATTTCCTAAATGTATTGTTCGTTAATAATCCCCTAAACGGAGATTTTTATTGTATGACCGAACTTCACTGAACGGCAGTGTACCTACCTAGATTTCATTGATAAAATATCCCACAACTTCCTCAAACAATGCTTTCGTCTTATTTCCTCTTTTCAAATATATACATTTCCAATCCTGCTTATTTCATGCTTATCCTTCTCTTGGTTTTTGCCAATATTACCATTATCATGTTATATACAGATACATCGATCCCAACCGATAGCGTCACCGCTCATATAACGACGTCATTAAAAAGGCGTTAAATTATATCCTAATGTGTTTTTAAATTGATTTTGGCCGCGTTATACCGAGACATATAACCCAGGAGCATGCAATATGTCCATTACATACAACTTAATCTGCGCCCGCGTTCTCCGAAAATTACGCAAATATGCGAACGGGCGTATATTTCGCGAATCTACTTAGAAAGGAAGCTGAAAATGAGCGTCGGCAATTTATTTTCCAATTTACGAATAGCACGATACTCGAGCTAAAGTTTAGACTATCAAGAAATAATACAGTATAATAGGGCGCAATAATTTATTTTGATTACACTGCGCTATAATTGTAACCGAGGTATTAGTTTAATTTTAAGTAGCGCTGCTTATTTTGCAAGGGTAGTTAACTTGCTAATTTGCAATGTCTGAGCCGTTACAATTTCTATAATGTGGAGTAATAGGTTTGCTTCCAATTTTGTAGGTGCACTTAATTGTTTACGAAAATTACTGTGAAAGTCCTCGAGTTAAATACTTAATTTTTGGTGTATTTTATATCGAAAACTATTATCACTCTATATTATATATTTCTAATAAATGATCTTTATATAGTTAAATCGTTTTTAACGTATTCGCAATTTCTCGGGATAAAATCTTTTACAATTTATCTTCTTACTCCAGATTTTCTGTACTATTTGGACGAGTGATCCGATCACACACACCTACGAGCTACGCAGGTACTTCTCAGTAAATGATAAGACTGTTAGAGATACGAAAACAAGAAACAACGATTATTTCGTTTACTTGTTCTTTCAACCATTCTAATTATAAAAACACTGTCTAATTTAATTATGCAAATAATGTTTGCAATTTGTGGAATCTAATGTAAATAATTGTTACAAATTGTCCCCATCACAGATCCGTAATGCTATTCGCTATAATTGTAGAAACTATTCTAACATCTTTACGCCGCTCTGTTTACGCTGTGATTTCAATTTGCCACCTATCTCCCTATTTCCCTCGACTTTCTCATTTCGCCACTTTCCGCCTACTTCTATTTTTTTGTCGATTTCTATTTTTATCTCTTCTAGCAATTCCACTTTCATCCTACGGAAATTCGACGGTTATTTCTTATTCTTTTATACTAGAATATTTGCCACGTTTTTTGCTAACAGATTTATATCTTTCCGACAAACTCAGCTATTTTACATCATTAGGTACCCGCCTAACTAACTGCAAACTGTATTGGTATAATCACTCTAATTAACTATCAATAATCGACGCTTACAATCGGTTAATGGACATCTTAGATACCACGCCCCTGAAATATTTAAGAGAGGCAATTCTTTACTAAATATTTGAAGACCTTTTTATGGTTGGAAAGAAGAAATTTATGTGCTAAAGGTGACAAAAATCTGAAGCACAGCCCTTATTGGTTTCTTTAACATTTCTCACCATTTTTCTTTTTAGTAATTTACTTCATATCCTTTACACATAAGTGAATATATTTCAAAACACATACAGTGGCGGCCACATAAATTGCACAGGCATCAAATTTCATTTGAATTAACCGCTCCAGCTGTTCCCGTTTAAATTTTTATTAAACTAGCGTGAAAGTCCCCGAGAAGGTTGCGTGCACTTCCCCTAGCTACGTATTCCAGAACAATAATGCGGCATTCAATAAAAAAAAAAAAATAGTTTCACTTTTCTAGCAGGTACATAAATAGCACAGCTGTCGGTTCTGTAGCGGAATCTTATTATAGTGTTACGGTTCGAGTTATTTTGTACCAAAAAAGTGGTGTACTTACCATTTTTAAAATTAACGTGTTATTAATAACAAAAATTTAGGTGTCAGTATAATGGGGCGAGGGAAACATTGCACACCAGAGAAAAGAGGCTTAATTTGCACCATGAAAGAGAAGGGCATATCAATTTCAGAAATATCACGAACATTAAATTGTTCACGTAAATTAATACAAAATTCGATAAAGCATATTCAGACGGAAAAAACTTTAGAAAACAAAAAGTCGTAAGGTCTCGTAAAACAACCTTACGAGAAGACAACCTTATTCGTCGAGTAAGTCAAGAAGATCGTTTTCACACAGCTACACAAATAAAAACCGAATTTAATAAACAATTTGATATTGATATATCGAGAAGAACAATACGACGTCAGCTGAAGGAATTTAACTTACATGGGTATATTGCAGTACGAAAGCCCCTCGTGTCAAATAAGAACCGTCAAAGAAGATTACAATTTGCGAAAATGCGCAAAGAAAAGCCGCTTTCTTTCTGGAAATCTGCACTTTGGACAGATGAGAGCAAATACAACCGACTTGGGTCTGACGAAAGAACGTATGTGCCACGCCCCATCAATCAGAGATTCAACCCTAGGTGCACTGTAAAAACATTGAAACACGGTGGAGGAAGCGTAATGGTGTGGGCTTCTATGTCATGGCGTGGTATAGAACCTATATTCAGAATTGCAGGAAAAATGGATCAGTATGTTTATCGCAACATTTTAGAAAACGTGATGGAACCATATGCTGATGAATTTCTTCCAGTAACGTGGGGTTTAATGCACGACAATGATCCCAAACATACGGCGAGGACCGTAAAACAGTGGCTAGAGGAAAAACAGATTCGAGTGTTGGAATAGCCTGCACAAAGCCCTGATTTAAATCCCGTAGAAAATCTTTGGGGGGATGTTGAGGTTGTTATAAAGTCTAAATCTCCAGCGACATTAGACGAATTATGGAATACTATTGAAGAAGCCTAGCATAACATTCCTGTAGAGAGATGTCAGAAATTAATTGAAAGCGTGACGAGAAGATGTGCAGCAGTATTGGCTTGTAAGGTTTCCAACAAAATATTAAATATAAAAGCAAAAAAGAATTAAAAAAGAGAAATAATACAGTATTTCGTTATTGTTATTAAGTGTGCTATTTCTACGCCCACTTAAAAAATAATATATTTATTTTTTTAATTTGTTTATCTTTAAGTTTATAAAATATTGTGTGTTTATTATAAACTGCATGCCATCTACTACATTATTGTTAAACTAAGTTAAATAAATCACTTGTTAACATTTACAAATCTATCAATTCATCCATATGAGTTTACCTGTACTATTTATATGTCCGCCAGTGTACATACTATTTCCGTTCCTAAAATTAAGTACATAATATGCAATGTTATTAAAAATCATGGTAGCAAATATAGCAAACAATATTAAAGCATCTATTTGATTTAATATATTTATTAGCGTTAATTTCGACCCACCCTCAGGGTTACGAATTAAATATTCAAGCCGAAACTTTTTTCAAACGGGTTAGATACTCTCGAATTCTGAAAGTTTTACTTTCTGTTAGAGTGACTTCAGGCAATCACACTTGTAAAACTTTCCTATTGATTTTCCTTCTGGTGGTTTGTGTTCGTTAATCATCTACATTTGTGTGGAACGCAGACAGGGTGTTTAAATTATTGCTTTACAGATACTTAATACCTATTCAATAACCCTCTCTTTATTTCCATTTATTGGTATCAAAAATGCTTGTACTACTTATAAACATGTAAATGAAAAACAATTCAACAAAAGATGAGTAAATAAGGTTCGTCAAGCGCGGCAATGCTCAAGTGTTAAAGAAACGCTGGGAGCTACAGTAACCCATACGCATTACTCGTCCGTAATGATGTTCTACGACCCATAGTGTTCCACCAATACTACGCTAAGAATGTTACCGATTGAAACCGGTGTTCCACAACCAAGCACCTCAGAAGAAAATATTACGTACTTCACCTTGATTTGCGATACATAGGTTCCAACACCGTAATATAGTGACTAGATCTGCGGACAATTTCCCGCAAACTAGCACCTGAAAGGGGAAGACATCACTCACGATTGGTTGAAATGTATGCTTTTTGCACATTTTTATACATTTCAATGGGAACTATCGGTCTGTAACAGGTATTCCTATAAAAACATGGGTCTTATGAATGCTGGACAACAAACCTGACCAATGCAATACGATGAACAATCACTTAAGTTGAGTCACGGAACACCCGTTTTGAGTGGTTTTGATCGTGTAAAATGCCAAACAATCAACTGGAAATAGCAATCTACATATGATTTGGCAACCGTAAATTGAATTCCCACAAAATGTATACTATATACCGAGGTTGAGACTATAAAAGCATAGACATTTAATTCGTTCACTTGCTACGTTTAAAATTCTCATTATCGTAACAAATTAGCATCAAACACATTTCCTTGGCATTTATTTCAGACAAAAGCTGAAACTGATCTCCCGCACAAGTTTATGAGGTGTACAACGCGTCGCATTTCAATCAAATCGATAATTTCGAATTAGAAACGTTTTCTGGTAAACCGTGTGACAGTTTAATGAGACTAATACATTAGTTAATGAACGTATACTTCGCGATTAGGGGGTAATTACTGAGATCATGTAGGAAAAGCGACTCTAACGTTCGAGAAGCTTAAAACCGCTGCAGCCAGGAAGATCCTATTAGGACTTACCAACATCATTATACTGGAAAGCCGTTGGGAAAGTACGTTACATACAATAGATCTGTAGGTGGTAGGAAGAAAAGCATTTACGTCAGTAAAAACCGACTTCCGGGAGGTATTGAACGCTAACGTATTATGTACTAACATGCAAGTTGCAAAATCGTTAAGATGTAATTTTCATTTCAAGTATTGGAATCATTTTATGATTCGCAAAAGGCGTAGGTATCAACACTTGAGCAATAAGCAAACATTAAATGAGTTTATCTAACAAAAATTAACAATTTCCCTATTTCCTCCTTTCTCCTTATATCTCTTCTTTACAATTTATAAATAAATAGTAAGAACAAACCCAGGAATACTTGTGTTATTGTATCATATGCTTGTACGATCGCATATTGGTAAATCATTGCCTCCAAAACTTCTTAGTTTATAATAGTATTAATATAAAAAAAAAATGTGTAAGTTTGTAAGTAAAATACATTTATTGTATAAGCAAGATATTATTGCTCATTCGTATAGAAAAAAATGTAATCGCGTATTGTTGCTGGCTTTGCTACTAAGAGATGGTGGTTGGGTATTCAATATTAGATTATGCGTTTTTTTACCGCTCCTTTCTGTTTCAAAATATAATATTAACCTTACATTTGGCTTCTTCGTGCTTCTCTGAGAATATAATATAGCCAATAGCTGTGTATGTTATAATTGAAGATTATTGCACTACAGTACTGGAAGTGTTGCCGCTAAACAATGTTAGGAAAAAAGCTACCATGTCGTGTATTAAAAGAACTTTTTTGTTAGGGGTTAAATTTTATAAGTGTACTGGATAATAACGTCCAATTACTTTTTTAATGGCAAAGCGCCTTAATAAAATGCGTATTATACCGAGATCTGTATGTATAGCAATATAATTGCGCAACAATTTTAACATAATTAGTATCGAGCTGTTAAATAATAATACTAAAGGATAATTTTAATTTATGAACAATAAATCACATGGGCGTAGCCGGAAGGGGGCAAGGATGGGCCCTCTTCCCTCCGCCCTAAATCTTTGAAATAATCTCACTTTCGTTTCCTATTGCCGGTCATACAAAAGTCTCCAACTCCGTCAACTCTAAATCCCCCCCCCCCCTCCTTCCTCCGTTGACCAAATTCTGGCTACGCCCATAATAACTCATGTTCCCTAAAAAAAAAGAATCCCCAAATAATTACTGTTCGTTTTTGAATTTCTTGTTTTGTCTAAATTATTGGTTATTTCTGATAAATTTTACCCACACTTTTACCACTACATTGAAATTATGTCCAGAAATGTCAAAAATCCTTCGCACATACCTACAAATAGCACTTTTTGAGCTGATTTTTTTAAGTATTTTTTTCTTAATTGCTAAAGAAAATAATGATCATTTTGCGCTCAACGAAACATGCGCTTTTCGCCAAGTTGATAGTCAATGAGGGAATGAAGGAAGATACAAGGCAGCCAATGGATACACTATTAAAATCCAACAGAATCAGCAAAGACAAACGACTCTATTTTACTATATCAAAATTAATGAATATTCCTAGATATAAATTTGCGGCCTCTAGTATAGGAGACGACAACCTTCAAATAGCGTCATGTACATTCAGACGAATTGTCACCGCTACATTTATTTACATTGTTGAGCCATATGTTACTTAATACTTAATACTTACATAATAAATGGTAAATCATCAATTATCTATATAGATGATTTAATTATCGAACCCTACCTAATTGCGTGAACTAAATGTTCCCTGTCTTAGGATTATATTATATATTTCTAATAAATGATCTACCTTTATATAGTTAAATCATTTTCAACGTATTCGCAATTTTCTCAGGATAAAATCTTTTGCAATTTATCTCTTACTCCAGATTTTCTGTATGTTTGGACGAGTGATCCGAACACCCACACCTACGAGTTACGCAGGTGCTTCTCTGTAAATGGCAATACTGTTTGAGATACGAAAAGAAGAAACAATGATTATTTCGTTTACTTGTTCTTTCAACCAGTGTAATTATAAAAACACTGCATAATTTAATTATTCAAATAATGTTTGCAATTTATGGAATCTAATGTAAATAATTGTTACAAATTGTCCCCATCACAGATCCGTAATGCAATTCATTATAATTGTAGAAACCATTCTAACATCTTTATGCCGCTCTGTTGATTTCAATTTGCCACCTGTCTCCCTATTTCCCTCGACTTTTTCATTTCGCCACTTTCCGCCTACTTCTATTTTTTGTCGATTTCTATTTTTATCTCTTCTAGCAATTCCACTTTCATCCTACGGAAATTCGACGGTTATTTCTTATTCCTTTATACTAGAATATTTGCCACGTTTTTTGCTCGCAGATTTATATCTTTCCGACAAACTCATCATTAGGCGTACCAGCCTAACTAACTGCAAACTATATTACCGTTTAAAAAAATGTCAAAGCAAAAGCATTAAATCTTACATTTTTATTACTTCACGTGGCAAAATTCAATCTCTTATACTGTTAGAAGGGATCTGAATACTCCAGGAAATTACATAATCCATCCTATAATATTATATTTAATTATCCAATTTCCAAAACAAGCAGAACGCTAAAGGTAGAATTTTTGTAGGAGCGCAGGACCCTATTTTTATTTTTATTTTTGTAGGATACAAAGTTATTCCAGAATTTATTGAAATTTGATTTTTTGAATTATAGTTTAAAACTAATGCTGTTGGTATTCAACAAAATTAAATAAAAAAGGTGGAAGGAAGTCAAAACAATGGACTAAAACTGCTATTCAAACCACGCTAAGGTCGTCAAAATTGGGGATCTCTACAACGGTAGCGCCATTCATCATTTCTAGAAAATCTCGGAAAAGAAAGAAAACCAATCGACATTGAACTGGCCCTTTAATATGCTATACAAAAAAATCCAGAATTGATTATTAGCAATTAAGAATTTTTTATGCCAAATTTTGGACTTTCTTATGACAACCCGCTTCGACTTATTTGTTATCACGGCCCAGCCCGTTACGCTTGTTAGCTGGGCCCGGCTCGGCTCGTCACATTTTTTGTTTGTTTTTCTTCGTTTAGAAAAACAGTGTGGTAGTTTAAGGAATTACATTTTCTCATAAATTGTAACAGCATGGCAAATACGCATTAATTAAATTAATATAATAGGCATGGTACCCATTCTGACATATCTTACCTAAAAATTTTGACATAATCACATCCATGGATGCGAAATGCATTTTTGGTGGATTCTGAAAACAGTAAGAACAAAGTTCGACGACAAGATTTATTTACAAATCGATAATTTAAAAAAGTATGAAACTATTTATATTATTATTTATTTTAACATAATTCGAAACTCAAAAATTATAAAATTTTATTATAGGCATCCTGTTAATGAAATATACCTAGCTGTAGGTGTATACTCTATTTTAGTTGATGTAAATAGTGCTGTATAATTTTTTATTAATTTTATTTATTAAGATGAGAAACGGGTCGAGCGGGCGTGACGGACGCAGCGGGTATGGCGGGCCGCCTGTCTTATCATTAAAAAGCCTAGCAGGGCCCGTATCCGGACTATTTGGGCCCATCCTGGCCCTTTCACACCTCTACTATGATTAATGCTTCGCATTCAGAAAATATATTTTTTTACAACAGTCTTAGATGTCATAAAAAATTACAGGTTTTTCAATTTATTTCATATAGCTTAAGCATTTTTTTTTTTGTGCTAACTTGCACAACTATCATTTCATTACCGTTTGCTCCTAGAAAGTATAATTTTTTCTCAGTTTTCCGCAGATACATTTTTTTATATAAAAATCTTAACGTTATTTCAATCGAACTGGCTCTTTTTGCCCTCCAAAATGTTATTCACACCGATATAGATAACACATAAATGTCTTCATTTAACATAATCACGTAGAACATTCATTACGTTTCAGCGGCATACAAAACAGACGTTACATAACATATATAATAATGTTTCAAAATATATTATTCCAGATGACCGATGCAGATGTACATTTCAAAAATAAGGGGTAATTCATACACCACTACACATTCTGTATATATGTATGCATTGGGAATAATGCAAGAGACACATGAACATTCCGATTTATGTGTGTACATCCTCCGTTGAATTCCGTACTTAGACTAATTGGTCGCCGTTTAATTAAAGATTTATTGTAGAAACGTGAACACAAAGTTAATATATCGGCTTTATTAATACATGATGTATTGCACCCAAGTGCAAGAACGCCGTTTATATGTGGAACGGATGTAGTACCCGGCGTATCCACCGATTTTGCGGGTGTTTAAAAATATATTCTTGTACTTCCGCGTTAGAGAAGTAAATGGAAACTAATCAAAACTAATGAATGTGAAAAGCAGCCTCTGTTAAATGGATGAAGATGTAATCTTTAAAGAAATTCTATAGTGAAGTGGAGCCTACATTAAAGACGGCATTAAACTAAAAATGGTAAATATGAACAATTTACACAATATGAGATAACACCAAGCGAAAAATTTTGGAGCTGAGAGATGTTTCACTCTGCACTTGAGCAACGTAAGTTAACATTCTTAATTCAAAGCAATAATTTCACAAAATTTCCTGGATGTGTAATAGTTGTCGCTATTACAAATAACAACTATTACAATTGGTAAGTAAAGGTAGTCGAACTTAAAATTTGCACAATTTTTATTAATATAATTTATATTATATTAATTTTAAAATTTATATTATATTAATATATATTATATTATATTAATATAATTAATATAATGTACCAAAATATGTTACAACATTTATATCAACACATTTATTCCCTATTTTATTCCGAAAATTTCTGAATATATTTAGGCATTTAATGCACGATTAGCCTAAACGAAATAGGGTTCAGAAATACCTTTTTCTGAAATGGCAATCCAAACACAACTTTTTTCATTTTTTTTCTTTTTTCATAATTTATATTTAATATTGGATGGTTTTTAAATTAGTATACCTAATAGTAACTCTGCTGCACAACAATTGTTTCCTGTACAGAGTGGACTTCAATGACAATAATGTTAATTTTATAAAAACATCTGATCTCGCGAGAATTTAAGAATTATTAGAAACCATTATTTTCTTCTAATCTATGTTTTATATCATCTGCAAAAATGAATTTTTATAAATAAAACCAAACCTCATGTAATAACAGAAGGGTACTATTTCAATACCGGAAGGGCACTATTTCAATAAACCTTAAAATAAAATAAACCATTGAAGGCGTGGATATAAAACACTTTAGAATATTATTAAAGAATAAACGAATCCTTAGAACATCAGTGATCCTAAAAGAGTTGTAGGTGACAAAAGGTTCAAAAGTAACTTGAGAAGTGCGAGACGGGCAATATCCGAAAAAGGAGCATCGGTAACACCCGCCCATGCATTCTTCTAAAAGTTTAATACACCTGAACACGAATTTAAAAATAGATAACCTTCCGAAAAAAACCCTACGCACAGAATTGTTGCTGGTAATACAATATTAATATAATTTAAAAATCGGAAATAAAGTTGAAGGAGAAAAGGAAACCCAAAGAAAACCGAAGCCATACATTTCAGGAAGTCCGTAAGTTCCGGAAAAAGTATTAAAAGCGCATAACTTATTCATAAGTTCGGAAAAGTCATGTTTCAATTTTATTCCCTACCCCGCAGCTGTTGGGAGTTTGCTTTTTTTGAGAACAAGCTGTGTCAAATACAATATTTCCTTTAAAAATAACTCCCACAGATTAATCTAGCTGGAGTCTAGAGTATCTACGTAAAGGAGAAACAAACTGATTTCGCACGTTACGCGACATCTTTAAAGGACTAATCGAACTACAAATGAACATGGTAAGTATCGGCAACGTCCACACCACACAAGTTTAATTAATTGTATAATAATACAATAATTAATCCGGGACGGCCGTTTTGAGGACACGAATGGTCATCATCATCATCCGGTAACCGGTAATTGATGAGGACATAATCAATATAATTAATTAAACTTGTGAGGTGCGGAGATTGCCGATACTTATCATACTACGTCACAGTCCTTGCTATCATTATACAAAGGTACATACGTATATTTTGCTATAAAATAAAAAGTGTAGTTATATTTACGATTATATCCCACACATTTAGGAGATTTTGATAGAGGGTAATATCCTGTTTTTTAATAGCAAAGAATGTACCATTTTCAACTAAACGAATATGTATGATCAGGCGACAGTTATACCGAATGAATATTACGCGAAATTCATCTGGCTTAAAAAAAAAGAAAAAAAATTCAAGCACTCTTATATTTAAATAATCAGCTTAAATTTGGGAATCTGTATCCAATGATCCAATCCTCAGTTTCTTCTTGAATTGAGTACGTATTTATTTTGATGATAAATAAGTAACATATTAGTGAGTGTAGGCTTTCACGACCGTAATCCATAGTAGAAATGTCTTTCGGGTGATGTCGTGTAGTTAATATTTTACTTGCCGTTTCACTGACAATGGTGTTAGCTTCTTCAGAAGATTTCTTAAGACTGCTGTTGTTGTCTTTTGCTCCTCGTTATATATCCTATTTCTGTTCCGCTTTGCTGATCCATAACCGTTCAGCTTTGCTCATCCATAACCGTTCCGTTCCGCTGAATCGCGTTGTTCGTTGTATGACAACTCCGTAGTGCTAACTTCCACGTGTTGCTGATCTTGTATCCATCTTCGCGATTGAAGTTGTTGGTGTTCTTCATTATTTCTATGGATTCGCGTATTATCCTCGGGTAGTAGTGGCTGGTCCTGGCTAATACCTTAACGTCGCTGTAGCTTATGCGGTGGTCTCCTTGTTGGTGCAGGTGTTCTGCTACTGCAGATTTTTCAATATGCCTAAGGCGTGCGTCTCTCTCGCCTAGCGAAACGTCAAGTAAAATATTAACTACACGACATCACCCGAAAGACATTTCAACATATTAGTGAATCCAAACTTCGGCGGAACAGTTGGTTTTTAATTACATGCGGATAAAAGTTGGAGAACGCCTTCTTCTCCGGTAAGGACATAAAACCATAGGTCTCATGTTAATGCCATCTTCAAGAAGTTAAAAGTACCTACCGGAAGTTGCAGCACCTTAAGATTTGCTGGGACGGTTGGTGATCGTAGTAAGCGATACCTAGAACTGCGATGGGTATTCCATAACCCAACAACTTCGCAAAACAATTATTATTAAAGAGACACATCATGCCAACATTTCAAATTGAGTAGTTTTAATAATCTGCAAAGTAGATTTGCCGTTCCTAGTAATTATTGTTTTTGAAATTAAAAATAGCTACGTAATTTAAAACTGATACGCTTCTGCTTAAAGATGCATGTTAGTTTATAACGTACTGATTTTTAAATCGCAAGTATATAATTTCGTCTAGTTTTGGCGTTAGTCAAACGTGGGTACTTAAAAAGCTAAAGGCAGCTAAAATCAAAGATGTATTTGAAAAACCAGATAGTGATGGTGGTGGAATGTTTACAAAGAAATCATGTTCGCTACCCTATAAGCAAACACATTGAAATTCTACGGTAGCCAAGAGTCAATTTGTAGATTTAAATATGTACTATAGAACGTGTGGAACGAATTAGTTCGACGTTGCCGAGTGAACAAGGCAGCCAAAATTAGAAAAATCAAGCGTTTAAAGGAGGAATAATGACGCCTATAATTGTTTTTAAACAGTATGACGCAACGATGCTAAGCAGTTTTAGATTTAATACTGAGTACTAGTTATTTAGCGTACTTTGTTCTTAGGTGGCGAATAAGGCAGCCGGACAAAGTGCAAATGTATCCGAACGCTAGGAGTCGAATAAGGTAGACAAATTTATCCAAACGCCGGTAGTATTTATACTGCAACTTACATTGCTCGGGATAGTACACTATTACATGCCCTAATCATTTGATAAGGAAAGCATTTGCTGCTTGCGATGTAGGAGCAAAGCGAAACAATATAGTCAGATAATCAATAATTTAATTTCATACTGCTACATAACAATATGTAAAAGTTTACAACAGTATTTTATTTGTATACAATCTTTGTTATTATTATTATTATCATCTATGTAAATGGAATTACGAAAGCATATAAAATATATATATATTATATATGTACTAAAATTGAATGCACGTAAAATACATCCAAATAACATGATTAGTCGTATAACACGTCATAAATATTACTCTTTGGGTCACCTACATCCTAAATATTTAAAAATTACCGTTAGTTAATATTTTGTACGTCCTACAACAAATCCGTATATCAGACATTTCCTTCTGAAGTTCAAGAACACTTAATTATTTATAAATACCCAGCCTTCACCCTCGCCAGCGAGTTGATAATGGTGTCTTCTCAACGCTGATAATCTCAAACGTTCTTGTTCCAATTCCTTCTCCAATTCTAAAACTCTTACTTGCGCGTCCATTTCTAAACGTTTAGCTTGATGTAAAGTCATGTTCGATGTGTCTAATTCTGAAATCGTATAACATTTGCGTAATTTTTCAAAAAATCGATGTAAATCCTGTAAAACGTACCTGCTTCGTCCATTAACTGACTGCAATCTTTAACAGTGGCAACAACGCCACCTGTTGCGTTGGTAACTCCTTTAGAAGCCTGTGAAAGTTGCTCTAAATTATGACTTTTTCTATCCGCTTTCACTCTGCTGGCTACGACTAGTTGAGCGGTTGAGGCGGCTATTTCTTGGGCTCCTACCACTAATTGTTCCAATTTTCCTTGGCCGCTGACTACTTTATCGGCGGCACCTCTATTAAAATATAAGAAGAATGTCAACAACCATTATTTACAAAGATTGTTTTATGTAAAGTAAATTTAAAAATTATTACGCTCTATTAATTTTTAATGTTGTTCCTTAGTATGACAAGAAAACATTTATTTCAATACTAAAAAAGGGAGGAGAAAATTTCGGAGATTCATCGAGTAGTGTTGTTTGGAAGGCTGTTGAAGGCGAACAAATTTATATATTTGTGAAATTATGGTAAAAAACAATAGAAATTGGATGCAGTATATAAGGACCATGACTACCATCTGGTACTGATCTGGATCTGATACTGGTTTAACGAATGTAAGAGTGGCCGAACATCGGTCTTTGATGAGGAGTAGCTCCCGTTAAGGTGACGAACCAACGGGGTGTATAAGCTTTTTAGAGCTTGTCATAATCTCTAGCAGGTCTCGAACACAAGATTAGAGAGATTGCTAATATGGTAAACATCTCAATTGAACGTGTGTAAAGCCTCCGCGAAAAATTGGCATGGGAAAGCTATCGGCGATATGGGTGTAGCGTTAAAATTTTTGCCGTTCTCAAAGATTTTACTATTATTTGGAAATACTATCGTATGTACATAATGAAATTTAGCTTGTTTTACTTACAACAAGAAATTTGCTGCAACAGCAACCGCTTTAGCGGCTGATATAAATCCATCAGTCCATTGGTGATTTCTCTTGTAAAATTCTTTTGCAGACGCTGTACCCTGCAATAGAAATACTATAGTATCAACTAGTGTATTTCAGTATTAGTGTAGAGTAAATATTTATTACAGGAAATTACTATGCGATTGTTATCATTCAAGATTCTGTACTTACTTTTCCTTGTACAACAATTTCACCCTGCAATAATCGGGATTTCTGTATCAAAACTCTGATTGCTGCCATCAGTGTTGTACAAGAATCCAAGATCTTTTCATTGAGCTCCAATTTAATACCGGAATCTGCTTCCCTGGACTTGCTTAACATATCCTGGAAAATAAATTCAATGTGCCAGTTAATAGAAATTAATGACAAACTTAGTAATGAAGATATATGAGGTAAATGGTAAATAATTATGTGTACTTGAATTCTATTAGCCGCTTCTTCAATAGCACCATCCATCGCAGCCATTTCTCTTTCGATCATGTCGGCCAAATCTTCTGGGCTAGCCTTTAAAGATCCACTAATAGTATCGGCTAACGCAGTAATGGATACCAGTTGTTCTTTAGTACTCTGTGCCTTATCAGCTACTGGCGCTCCATTTTGAAAACATTCTAAAATGTCCAGAACCAATTCTCCCAATGTCTTGCATTGCTCCGCCATTTCTATATAACAACGAAATAATAAAATTTTGAGTATGTATTCATATTTACCAACTTACTTTCTCCGAATGTAATATCTGGACTAGAATTTGATGTAGCTCTTCCTTGTAATAAGAACGTCGCATATCTATGTGAGAGTCTAATGGAAGTTCTAACAATTTCAGATGGTTGCGAATACGAAAGTCTATTAACTTCCTCTAAAGATTCTAAACAGCCCTGGGATAAGCTTTTGAAATAATCTGGACTACACGTAACAGCGGAGAGCGCGGGATTTTCTATTTCCTGAATGGCGTTGTTAATAACGTTTTTGCTTTCATTTACAGATTTTGCAATGATCATTTTAACGTCGCCAACATTTTGAGCAGTTACTGAAAGAAAATAAGGGCATTGATTTGTTGTTTTCAAATTGATTGATTAGAGATAAATTATACGTATTTTCTTGATCAATTATGAGGAGAGGTATACTTTTGATATAACTTTACTTATTATTCAATTCAAACTTACGTAATTTCAATTCTTCTTGCAACTCACTAATTCTACCAGATAACTGAGCAACTTCAGCATTTACATTTTCTTTTTCTACCATAACAAGTTTCAACGATTCGCTAATTTCTCTTTTCTCTCTAAAAGCATCTTCCACACTTTTCTTTAGCACCTGCAAAAGCAGATCACAAAAATCAATTCACACGTCCGATAACCAACTAGCTTACTTCAGTTTCCATATTGAAAAGTTCTTTGTCCTTTCTTAATATCTCCAATTCCATGTTTTGAGAGGCGGAAGACTGCTGTATTTTTTCGGTCTGAAGAGTATGTTCCAATTTCAATTCTTTCATTTCGGTTTCCAAATGGATATTTGTTGATTCTAATTCCTGTACCTTTTTATGCCCAACATTAAGCTTCTTTTCGATGTCCGCTTTCTATAAGTCTTTGAAGTAAGTTTACATTTTAAATATTTAAGCTTGTAAGTGGTTTACC
Source organism: Oryctes borbonicus (assembly GCA_902654985.2). Lineage (NCBI taxonomy): Eukaryota > Metazoa > Arthropoda > Insecta > Coleoptera > Scarabaeidae > Oryctes > Oryctes borbonicus. The sequence continues at coordinate 6,472,540 of LR736876.1, forward strand.
TGTCTTAGTAACTGAATATGTTCTTCGCGTAGTTTCATGTAGAGATCTTTGATTTTATTGAATTTTTCATCGCGCGCTTTTTCTACAAATAAAAGCAGAGGCATTTGAGACATTTTAACGCCACAACAAGAGTATTTTGTGTAATTATCAAAAACAGTAAACCTTCTGTGTTTGAATCATGTTATGTTTAGAATGCTAAATTTAACATTATATCTTAGCAACAACAAGCTAGACAAAATTAATATTAAACTTACGTTCGGAATCCTGAGACTGGGCTACAGCCGAAGCTTGATTAAACAAATCCTCTTTTATTTGTCTTTCTTGTACTAATTCACTATCTTTAGTAGCTAATTCTGTCTCCAAAGACGTTATTTGATCATGCAGCTTGATAATATCGTTATCCTTTTGATTTACTACTTTATTTATTTCTGTCCTAAAAACAAACACATTACTTTTAAAATGACACTTTTTAAAGGGCCACATTACAACAAAATAGATAAAAAGGTACGATATGTTCAAATAACGTACCTCAGGCGTTCAGTTTCTGTCTGTAAATGTTTAATTAAGTTATCTCTTTCTGCCAAGAGCTCCATATGACTAGGAGATGGTGCTACAAATGACTGTTGGCTTTCAGTGCGATCGAGAATTGGTTCAGAAGTATCTATTAAATTTCCCTCAGAAGGTGGTTCTTCCTCTTCAGGCGGCACTATAACTTCCTGGGTGACGTAAATGTGCAAATTTGCTTGAATTAAAAAATTCGGGGGACTCTACAAATACCAAGTAGTAAAGTAACAGATTGAATTTTCAAGGTTTAAGTACCTACTTCCGGTAATGGTGGAACCGTGATAAGATCTTTAAAATACTGTAACGCGTTGGTGTTTTGATAAAACTGCTTCAGTTCTTTGAATTGTTTCAGGAATCTATCCCTGTGTCCCTGCAACGTATCTGGCGGAAGCGAGGAATGCAATTTGAATAATATCTTGACACAATAGTCATATAATTTCGAGGCGTCCTGTATACAAGGAATCAATGGCGCTAATCGACATTGCCCTGCGCTTGTCATAGAATTCGAACGAGACATATCTAAAGATCCAAAAACTAAAAATATATTGTATTAAGATAACGGATTATCGCTCATGCTCAAATGACATACTTGCAGCTTGCAAATCCAGTATAGCATCCAAATAGTCGAACATTTCTACTGACATTTCGAAGCTAAAATTGAAAAAAACATATTGCAGTTAACATTGTTGAATTAAAGCTCAGCATTTTGTATTGAGTGTTTTACAATATCCGTCGGCTACTTACATATCCTGCACAAACTGCTTTTCAATTTTATTTAAAATACCATTCTTCAAATCTCTCAACTTTGAAATTAAGATTAGCCAACGGTTATTGTATCAAAGTACGTTACTTACTAATTATTAATATCATTTGAACCTATGGATTCCAATTCATCTTGTGTTACACCTAAATGACCAGGAAATCGGGGATTCCTTCTATGAAAATCTAGTTTAGTTATTAGAAGTAAAGTATACAGTCTAATTAGTTTACCATAACCCTCTTTTAAATGACCCTAAAAATATATAAATTAGATTTACTCTTCTAAATACCTACAGCATGAGAGAATCCAGGAATCTGCTTAATATCGTATCGAATTTGCCAAATTGCAACCAGGAAAACTACACAAAATATTTTTAAATCGCCAAAACAAAATAAACTCACCCATAATTTCCCGATCTCATCGAGATCACCCCTATGTCTTTGACTATGAACGAGACATAATGGATGACCTTCCCTTAGTACTTTATGTAATACATGGCAAAATTTCCATGCCACTATCCGATCTTCCAAGGTTGGTAGGCGAAGAGCAATGCTCCAAAATATATGGGCTCCCTGCTGTTGGAACGTTCCAATGATAGCCGACCTAACATGCTTCTGTTTTACAGGGGCTTCAAGTTGATTTATCGCCTTTGTTATAGCGATATTCTAAACAGAGAACAAAAATATTTATTAAGTAATAGTAAATACAAAGTACTTCTTTTTTTTGTTTAACTTCGTTACTGTCTATACAAAATATTTCAAAAGAAACGGTACATACTTAAGTATGTTACAGCAGCGTATATTTTGAGCAATAATGCTCGTACGATATGTGTTCACTTCTCAATGGTTGCCAGTTGAATTATTTCATAAATGAATGAATTACTTTGTCAATTATGAACTAATGCGCAAACTTCGTTGCTTTAGTGAAAAATTGTAAGAATGAAAGTAATTAATTCATCGGCCACGTTTACTTATCTAAAAGACTTTTATCAATACAATTCAGCGGAGTTACGTCGGAAAACTTAGCTAGTGTGCCATAATGAGGTGGGAATGCAATTGTGCTTAAAAGTTTCTCATTACGAATGTCATTACACAACATTTCTGTGTCCTCGTTTGATCCATATCTTAAAATCTCGTAGGACATTAAGTAAATACAAGCGTTGCACAACGCTCGCCACCTTGGGATACGAGGTGCAATGGAACAAAAGTAAACCTGTAGAAAGTAAGCCTTTACTACCTTGCCGCTTGTTTTTGTGCTTGTAAATGAAATGTGTTATACCAATCAATTTTATTCACATCTTGCCCAACGATCTATTTAGACTAACACTGGGTCAACGGCGATTTCAGGCACTTTGTTGCATGTTTGAGTAAATTCTCTTAAATCTAGTAGTATTCGGTTAATATACCATCTTTAATACTCCCGATTGGCATATCTTCCCGTTGTAAAACCCGTAAGTAGAGATCATGTCAGTGAATAACAGCTTTCGCCAATCATATAAGCATACTGAAGTGTTGATATTGAGTATGACTAATAGCAACATAGAATACTCTGCCGTCTCTTGATCTTCTTGACACAGACGATAGATTTGATCTTCAGGTTTTTCTAGTTTACATGTGATACTGTAGGGTTGACCTATCAAAAGTTTAAGGTTCCCTTTGTTGGACGGCAGCACTAACACTGCTGCCTTTGGCGAGTCTGATATAAGTGCCTTCGCCTGATTTTGCGCTGGCATATTTTGCCAGCCCCCATTTCTTAATTGTTTCTTTTAACTGACTTCTTTGCAGTCCACAATAAGGAGTTAGAACCAGTGATTCATTGCTTCTTTAGCCAGCTTACCTGCCTTTTTATTTCTTTCGATCATTTAATGGCTTGACACCCACTAAAGAGTACCGCCTGTCTTAAATTGTGTGACAGATAGTAGAAATGTCTTTCGGGTGATGTCGTGTAGTTAATATTTAACT
>LR736876.1:6476224-6726390 GCA_902654985.2 Oryctes borbonicus
AGTTAAATATTAACTACACGACATCACCCGAAAGACATTTCTACTATGGATTATGGTCGTGAAAGCCTACACTCAACTATTTGTGTGACAGATATTCGTACGTGTAAGCCTTACTAGCCTTCCTTGTTGCCCGACTATCAGTAAATATATTTGTTTGCCCCCCGGTTGCACACAAGGGTTTGAGAATGAAGTCCCTTTTTCGTGCAGTTCATTTTAGAAACAAATTTATACCACTTTCCTCTGTTTTCTTTACTACCCTTCTAATTTATAGGCTGTGTTACTTTCCGTTTCTCCTTGATATTCATCCACCGCAATGTGGTGAAACACTTATTGTAGTGGAAACTACAATAAATTATTTGTTATGTATATATGTGTTAATGTAATAATATAATGTATAATGTTATGTATATACACTTCTAAAATTGGGTTAACTAATACTAAATATCAACTATTAAAAAACGACAACAGTTTAATGAGCGATTGCTGTATAATGAGACATGAGACCCACAAAATCGCTATAACCAATAAGAAGTGGACACATATTCACATAATATTATTTTCTTGCTTTAAGCGAATTATTATTTATTTAAGTTAAGTAATTTAAGCGAACTATTCCCTTTGAAACATCATGCAGATTAAATTGCTCATTGCAATATTACACTTACGGATACCAATCTCTAATATTATCAACATTAAAACTCAAGAGATAAAAGTCTTAAACGGTTAGATTGTTATTGTTTATTATAGTGAAAGCGGTAAAATCAACATTGTTGAACCATTTTATATAATATACCTTTCTTTAATAATAATTTAGCTTTTCATAATATCAGATAGATATTTATAACTTTTCAAAGCAATTGTTTTCTCATCTGCAATACTTTATTATAAAGTCACTGCTTTCTACGCCAAATTTTCATTTTTGTGTATATTTAATAACCGCAAATTGCCTCCTATTATGTAATGCAATGAACATTCTTTAGCGGATGAAAAAAATGTAATTAGGAGAAAAGATTACTTTCCAGACGAATTAAAAATACGTTACTAATGATAGGATGTTAACGACTTTAAATACTCAGCTATCACTAGATATAAAATAAATATCGTTGCTGCGTATTGTGCGAGATGTAATCTCCAAATAATAGGGAAAAACAATATTCATGATGGAATTTTTTTTAATTTCTCCTAATCGACAACCCGTACGTACTACGATAATTTCTTGAAGTATTACAAAGACAAAGTTACCTGCTTCATGATAATATCTACATAATTAAATCTATTAATGTGAAACTGGTGTAATTTCAACCTGGTCACGCATTAAGTGTTTTTTAATACAAAGTAGTTACACCCATAAAATGAGCTCAAGGTAGAGTTTACTATTGATGCCTGTACAGTTAATATATAAATATATACAATATAGCGTTTTGAGATAGAAATATTCCTAATTTTGTTGTCGATTTATCTAATTGGGTAATAGTTCCTGTCACACAACATATTAACAGTAAACAGATAGAAAATAATATTTAAAAGAATTTATTAGAAATTATTTAACTGATGCTAGATTTTATCTATGAACAGAACTAAAACTGATCATATTTTTTAGTCCAGCGGATTTAAGTCTGGACTGGACAACGGCCAATTCTCCTGCTTACTAAAGTCAGGTATATTTTGTTGTAGCCATACCTGTCTAGGTTTTTGCTGAAGAACGCAGCGCTCATTATTAAACATTGTCTACGTTAAAGGTTTTACAAGATTCCTGTTAAGGACTTAACATTTTATTTGTTTTATTTTATTTTGTAAATTTAATCATTTTTATTTATTTGTAAAAGTAATATTTTGTTTGTGTCTATTTTATGATAAATTGAATGTTTCATTTGTTTTGCCTTGTATATAAATTAATATATTTCGTATTCAGCATCATTTAAACTTTAACGTGTACGCATTCAATGTAAAAATACGTTTAATTTCTTATAACGTTTGCAAAAATTTAAAATTCGTCAATGCTATAATCGAAAATATCTTTAATAATCATTTATTATATCTGTTTGATGGAGCTACTGCTAATGCACGTATTCGATCGAGCGCTAAGCAAGGAATCTCCGCCAGTTACCGCCGGTAACGTACACATACGTACAAAGCACCCAAACTTCGTCGGAAGTCGAGTATACGAACTGCCATGATTGCCTGCCGTCGCTCTTTCGCTTACTAGTCGTGCAGCGTTCAGACCCGCACTATCGTTGGTTTCTAATTTTTCCGCTTATATATGGGGACAGCAGCCCGGAGCAAGATACTAGAGGTGGTGTATCAAATAAGTACATGAAATAACGCGAGCGTATACCGTGAGTTTTATAGCATCTTTTTGCGGTAGTGATCGGCTATTTGCTGCTGTTGCCCCATGCTCCAGTAGGGTTTGGTAGCATTAGATATTGAACGAGATATTAAAAGGAACCGAATATGAAATCCATATATGTTATTTATGTATTTGAATTTTGATATATACGAAAGAGTACCTTATTTATTTCATTTTGTCAAGGGAATTGTTTGTTTAACAAATATATTTTGTATGTCTACGTACTGTGTTTAATTTTAAGGGCAACTGATTAACCGAGTAAACATATAAGAATTACATATAAACGATTGGCCCTTTCGCCTCACAAGAAAGATGCACCGAAGCGGACGACTAGCGGCATTGTTCTTTAAACTAGGAGAGCGTAACAATTCCCAAGGACAATTTCTTGATACACTTTAAACTTTTTTTCGCAAAAATGTACAGAGTAGCCTGCACCACGACACTCTTTAAACACGGGAAACAATTTCAGGAGCTTCTCTACTGCTTCAATTATATATTTTATGATTTTTCTTTTACATTAAACATCTTTTCATCGAAACACAGAATACTTGGTGCTTACGCTCTCGCTCGCGTCATTTTAGTACTTTTAAACGATTAGTAAGATGATCCTTTTCCTTAAGGTATGCACGGAGTTTTGTGATTTTCATTTATCTTCTTCAAAGTTTTTTTGAGGACATTCATTTGCACGGCAGTTATTTTTTGTAACCTAACAGAATTACGGCAAATTCATGCTTTTTGTTTTGATTAGAACTGGAGTCCGTGCAGAACGCGGCCGATCAGATCTTAAAGTCATCGATAGTAGACTTCAATGTGTCATAGTAAACAACACATAAGTATCGGCACCCTCCGCACCACACAAGTTTAATTTATTATATAGTAATATAATAATTAGTCCGGGACGGCCGTTTCGAGGACACGAATGGTCCTCATCATCAACCGGTGACCGAATGAAGTGAGAAAAAACTTTTTCTAAAACTAAACATGCATTTACTATCCCTACTTCTTAGAACAGATATCCTTTACAAGTGCCTATTTCTACCCCCTGCACGCCTTGAAGCTACGACGTGCGAAAGATAACATGCATGAACTATCCCTTCACCGAGAAGAAATATTGTATTTTACAAGTGCCTAATTCTACCCTCTACGTGTCTTAAACTACGACATGCGAAAAACACGGCCAGATGGACGGGAAGATCTCTTTTATGGCCCAAAATATAAACGAGTGCCAGCCTACTGCAAAAGGTCAAAAAGAACAGAGTACGACAACGGTCCGTTTTCTCGGTTCATCAGATTTTTATTACTTTTTATGTAAACCGTCTCGTACGCGTCTAATTCTCGCGGCGATGTTACGTTTTTAATCAATTTTAAGTCTTCTAATTTAATACTATGCCCGGTTTCATTTATATGTTGTGCCACACTTGACGCCTCCAATCTGCCGTAGCGATAATTTCGTAGATGTTCTTTGAATCTAGTTTCTATCGCTCTTTTTGTTTGACCAATATAGGCGTCGTTCAATAGTACTATAAACTCGACTTTTGGAAACGTTAAACCGTACTGGGCGAGTATCCACATTTATGCAAAGCGTTTACGGTTATTTTATTTTTCTTTACATTCCATTCCATTGCTATTTTTAGTTCTAAAAAGCAAACCGCAATTGTTCTAACACTTACAGCCGATTTCGTAATTAATTTTTAAGTAGCTTTAAATTTTAAAGTAAGCTTTTAACCATATCTAACTAAGGTTAACGAGTACTTTAAATTTCAAGTACCTTTTACACATATTATTTCGATTTACAATAATTTCTTAATCTCAAATCTGAATCTAGGCTTCTGGACGCCCTTTTAGATAGGTTTCCCGAAAAAAAATTCTCCATTATGTTTTATTGACTGTATGGACAGTAACCCAACCCTGATGTAACCAAGAAACGTTATCGAAAAGTACCTTTAATAAACAATGCAATTTCTCTAGAATCCGTTAAAATACCTAACTAAAATAGTTTTGGCCAACTTTTTAGGCCAACTACCTCCCAACGTTATTTTGAAAACGGGTGAATAATTTCCTCATTTATCGTCACATCTGTTCCCCATTGAGTATTTTTAATCTGCGAATGGAAAAATCTATGAAACACTTTCTTTATGACAAACATGTAGCTTTAGCATTAAGATGTCTCAGTTGCCTCCCTTCGTCCAAGCAAGTCGTAAATAATTTTTCGCACGTTTTCATTCTGTAATATGATTTTTGGATACTAACTAAATTTATCCGTAACCGTTTAGTGAAATAACACAACCGCGCTTAATACCCTAACATCCGAGCATCTGCTCGTCGAAACCTACAATGGAACGTACCTACCTGGTTAAACAAACGGGTTGCGTACCACTTTATAATCCAGATGATCACCGTTCCGTGCTTATTATTTCCTGCAGAGGTGCAGGCGATCTATTTTAGCAGCTGCACGTATACTTGTACTGCTATAGCTGCAAGCCTTTAATAATCAGTGTACCCGTACGTGTTTGTTATTAATAAGGAAACAAAAAATCTGATCTGCTTTAGGACGACTTCCGGCGCACTGTACAGTGGTTTCTAAAATGCAGCGAACCATGTACGTTTTTTCTTATCGTCTAGTTGCTAGACGTTTTATCTTTGAAGCACCGTTCAAATTTGTTCACAGATAAGAGATGTAATATAGTACAAACAAGAATATGAGACTAAAATTAAAAGCATGGGAGGCATAGCATACTTTGGCACGTTTTTTTTTATCTGATTCTAGTAAACATCTTAAATGGAAAAAAAAAATTCTCCCCATGTTCTTCTTTGCCCCTGTTCTGCCAGAAATAGCAGCAACTGAAGTTATTATATCCTCCACCACATCCATACTACATTTTTTCATGTTCATAAACTTGCCGGTTGAAGTGTGACTTTTTAAATTCATTTTTAATTGAACCGGTTCGCTTAAATTTGAGGACAATACGGCCAACGGTAGAGTGTAAAACAAACTTTTTTGGATGTCTTTCATTAAAAATATTTGCCGTATCCATCATTTCTGTTTTTTTCCGCGGTTAACATGTTCACATTTTTAGATAACTCAGTAGAGAAACTTTTTTCATTTATCTGATAAAATATGTTGTTGCAAAATTTATAATTGTATTCTTGGCCAACTTATGAATTTATTTGATTTGAAAACAAACCTTCTTATAAAAAATAAATTAACTTTTCTTTTTTTAAGACGAACCTCCGATTTTCACCTGATATTAATGAAGAAAATATACAATGTATATCTTTAAGGAAAAAACAAAAGCTCAAATTTTTAAGATTTAGAAGCTCCAGGTAGATGCAAACATGACATGTACATATTTGGCCAAATAATGATTTTTCTTCATTTGAAAATTTATTTAGAGTATAAATTTTACATTGCAAAAAGATCCTTATTTTATCATTCTCTAAAGTCGTTAAAAGACTGAATAGTGCAAAGTAATCGCAGTAGTTATTAGTTGCCCTAGTCTCCATAGCATGCATACACCAGAAGAACTCCAATTATGACTAAACAACTGCGTTACCGGTGTTAATTGTAATTATAATCAATTTAACGTTTCATACGGAAATATTGAATAATTCATCGGATAAAGGCGATAAATCTAATGTACGCTGATGAATGTAGTGATATAACGTGCAAACAATTTCAACGGGATCGAAGTTGAACGCATTTTTAAAGCATACAATATTGTATATTTCAAAATATTCAAATAGTGAATGATACATAAGTTTATTTAAAACTTACACAAGTCGACAAATCTCTGAATCATTCAAATATTTGAATTTCTATAAAATGTTCGGATGAAATAAAAACACACAGGGGATATGATAGTCGTATTTATATTCGAACTAGACGTTCGATTTAACGGGAAATACTGTTAACGTTTTTATTTAAAAAATCCTATACATTTGCTATAGAGCTCCCCAAAGAAGTGTTGTATTTCAGTATTCCAATTATGAAGTAGAAAGAAAACTTTCAAAAGTATCTTGTATATCACATTGAATTATACATTATCTATTTTCTATTCCATTCTATTTTCCTAAAATTGTTCGTGTTTGTGAAGAAAACGCAGGAAACAATTATTTTTCCAATTTCTAATTTTCGCTCATGAGCTAAAAAAGAGATTAGACTTGGCAACACTGTTGCAGTTATTTTAATAAATTGTTTCTTAATAAGTAAGTGAAGAAGTAACTTTGCATTGTAAGACTCGTTTATTCATAAAGTAACTACGCTATTCAAATATTTTTAACTATTATCTCAGATACGTGTTAATAACGTTACCTATATAAGGTTCATATAAAAAGCTAAAAGTCATAGACAAATCCGGTTCTTAAGTTTCTTGATCGAGAAGCATGTATGGCAACCCGGACTGTATATGTTTTATAATAAATGTTAGACGGCATTTGGGACAGAGCGAGTGTTATTTAATGTTGACACTTAACGTGCAGTGTATTTTGCTTTGTTATCTTGTTTAGTTGTTTATTTAGCCTGCAGACAGTTATAATGTTGTTTCTTAATTCGTTACATTCCGTTAGAGATTCTCGCGTGCATTCTGTTTCACGGTTAAATTTGAAACCAGTCATGCAACAGACATACTACATTAAAGCATGTTAATGATCTATACAGTAAAACTTTTGTTACTGAATGAATTTATGAGATACATATGCGAAAGCTATATGGAACGCAAATGTGCGGCATTAACTTTATATCATTAATAATTAACCGTTTAATATCTCAAAATAGAATCTGACCAAGATAATACACTAAAAAATTCTTATTTACGCTTACGAGCAGAACTTTTATTAATTAATTAAGAATGAATAATAAATAATAGGAAACATCACACAAATTCATACTCGCACTAAAGTAATGACAAATCCAAAGAAAGAAATACCGCAAACATAGGCCAATGTTCGGGAAACCTTCTCTAACACTTTACCCTGATATTCTTTTTAAAATATGTAAAACATAAACCCAAAAAACTTATCTCAAAATTGAATTGTTCAAAAGTAAACTATAGTGTTATATGCTGCCTAAATAAATGTGCAAACACAAAAAAAAGCTGCAATGAGTGAAGAGTATAAAATCACAAGACATATTAACTAGATTATGCTGTGGTTGCATTCGTTAGTCCATCTGCAGACCAAATAAAGTTGAGAAAAAGATATTACTTGTTCCTAATTAAAAATGGTTCTCCAAAATAGGCAACAAGAAAGTTGGTAATAAAAATTTGCTAGAAAAAAAAGGACGCCAGGTTCATGCGAACTGCAACAATTGCCAATATGTCCAATTTAAATTCTAGAAACTTATTTATTTACTGTTATTTAATGGGTACATTTTTGTTTTCATTCTTGATATTAGTGTCCCTTATTTTTACCTGCTTTTTAATTATTTTTTACGGAACTTCATTGGAATTAATTAATTATAGCAAGTTCATATAATGGTGAATTGCATCAAAGTGATAAAGAATTTAATCTCGGATTAAGTCAAGATATTACTACGTCTTTCTACTTATTTAAATGCAATTGCCACATTATACCTGTCACTTTAATTTAATTCTAGATTAGATTTTAATTCGTGTCAGTGTAACTGATCAGTTTTTGGTATACAATATGCCTGCTTCTCGGGATTTTTATATTGCTGCACCCATTTTATGCGGTTTAATGAATGAATCCGTTACTATCTTGAGAAATACCAAATCCTATCTAATCCAATAGTATAGTTGCCGTGGTCCGAGTTTTTTCAGTTTGAAAATATCTATATTCGGAAAAAGGTTATGAACACAAAATTTAGAAAGAATAACGATATGAAATAATTCTCAAATATTTCAATTTAACAATGAGAATTCACATAATTTGAGATTTTTGCGAAATGTCGCTATTTTAACGGCCTATATCTTAAACACCTCACATACTTGGGTGGTGATTTAAATTTTATTTGATTGAGTTTTTGGCAAGACATCAAAGATTTTTTTATATCAATCGGATACTGCAAGATGACCATCGATATGCCTGCTAAGTTTAATTCACGTCACGTTGTACTATGCAACGTACACAATATGCCGTTTCAAAGTAGGTTTTAAAAACTGATTTCAAATCCGGTTTGTGAAACCGCTTACGGTTTTCGTCCTGAAGGTGATTAATCACCACACAAAACCAATTTCGATTCGCAGCCTTAGTACATACTATTTGCGATAATAGTAGGTAGAATGAACTTTACTTTTACAAATTACTCTGAAACGTTGTATTGGTGTAGGAGAAAAAAAGCAAAATGGTTAAAAGAAGGAAATCAATGGGTACTGCAATAATAACATCATGGGGGCACTCTGGAATACCGAAGGTTACCACTCCGGCTGATGATTTATACATACAATTAATATCTGATGGGAATCGGCACCTTACAACTTTACAAATCCGGACAGAATTCAATGAAAATAGCTAAAACCCACAGTGTCAGTAAATACAGTGAAGAAGAGCTTAGTAAAAACGGGACTAAGAGGCTGTATTGCTGCACACCAAATCGTATGGAGGGATGAATCGAAATGCCAAATGTTTAGCAGAAACCGACGGATATTTCTTCAAGAACAGGTGGGCGAAAAAAGGCTTGCATAATGTGCCAACTGTGAAACATGAAGGTGGCTCTGTAAAATCATCCAAATCCCTCTAGACAGAGATTAGTTGGAGATAGTTTCTTTTTTCAACAGGACGACGGCCCCAAACATACGTACAAATTCTACAGAGATTATTTGAAACATAAAGAATGGAATGAATTGGTTCGAAAAGTTAGAGAACTGCAATTCCAATAGCAGCTCGGGGAGCAATTATTAGATGCCTGGAAAAATATTCCACTCAATATTCTTTAAAAGCTAGGACTTCGTTTGCAAAAATTTGCAAAGCAATAACAAAGTGTAGACGTGGCCATTTTGATAAAACACTAACTTTTTTCAAAATATCACTCTCATTTTTAGGTGTTAAGCATAAACTTAAATTCTTTATCGTGCTATGATAAAGGCTGTATTTTGAGTGATCCTTCACTTTTAGTGTGCAGTGTACATACCGATAATTGTGTTAATATTTTGGGGCAATTCGCGTATTAACTCAAAAATCACTACGCGACTAAATAAGTCTTGGCGTAGGATTTTGCTATCTAATCTGGTATAGGTCGAAAACTAATCAGAAATCTGAGACCGATAATACACAAAACCGTAAACTTTCGATATCGCTCTAAAACAATGCAGACTTCTAAGACAGCGCGAAATTAATGCGCTTCTTTTACGGAAGTGAAATATAATACTAGTGAGATTGTTTATGTTTACATTTCACACCAACTTGTCCTTGTAGAACAAATGATACATTATACTAACGCATTGTAATGTTTCATTATATTCTTGAATACCTACTAAGGTAACGTCCGAGTGCATTTCTTATTTAATTTACACAGTTAATAGGAAAATGTAACATAATACTACACAAGGTTTAGATGAGAATGAAATAAAATAAAATTATTAGATAGGCAAGTAAAAAAAATACACATAAAGTAGAAATCCTCATGTTTCCGTTATCTATCACTAAATACATATTAGAAGATGGTAAAGCGAAAAATAGAATTAAATGGGGCATACTTACATATCTATAAAAAGCTTTATCAGTTATAGAATCCGGCGTGTAATCCATAATAAATAAAATGCTCCTTAAATAGCATGCAGGGATAAGGATTTTTAGTGATTTAATGAGAAATCAATTCATGCAAATTATCTGCAAAGAAAAATAATATGGGTATGCATAAAAAATTGGGAAGACGACTACAGGGCAAGCGTGGCAAAAAAATATAAGCTGATATGAAATGGAATATGCAAAGTTAGTATAATGTAAACACAAGCAATTTTTTATATGGACAAAGGCAGTATATATTATACACTCGCTGAGTCACTTACCAAACCCACACGTTTAAGTAATCTATACAACACTTGAAAAAAACATATACAAATGAATGTACTTATAACCTTTTCTCTACTGAAAACCTAATCTGATATTAAAAAACATAGATAAAGCTACTTACAAACAGCAGGTAGAAAACGTACAGGTACAAAAACCAAAATAAAATTAGGCAACAAAGGCATTGTTTATAGTTTAATCTAAACAAAATACGTTATTGTAACACAGCCCAATAAACTAATACCATAATTTCCTCCATATACTGGCTAATTTAAAAAATTATAAGAGTACTAAAATTTCTAACCTCAAACGAAGCAACTTACCTGTGATTTTTCAAAATTTTCGCGTTCTATATCCAAACTGGTTTTTCGGGGAATGAACACCCTCGGTCGAGACAGCGATGCCATAATTGAATAGTGTTACAAATACATTAAAACGAACATTTATGTTGCACCTTTCCCCCAGACGTTTAATAATAAAAGACAACACCCTCACTTGACAGCTGTATAAAAACTGAAGAAAATCGTAATTCGTTGGTTGGTAGCACTGAAATTAAGTACATTACTGCTAAAAAGTTCTTCGAATAATGCCAGGAACTATTTAATAGGATGAATTCAAATAATCTTATAGGAACCTTATATGAATATATAAAAAATGTCTGTATTAAAGTTTTAAATATCTTCTGGTATTGTGCTGCCATCTGGAACCCAATAGTACATATATCGTTTGTATTCTTCATCAGAAGTTATAGCAGTAATTGTCTTTACCGATTGAGATTATTTCTAGCCAGACTAATTGTTTAAAATTTTAAGAACAAATTTACTTATTTCTTAGGTCCCCATCCCCAAATACAGAAAAGAAACTCTTCATATCGCAGAAAATTATTGAGATTACAACATTTCAAATTATACATAGGCGAAATTGTGCAATTAATCAATGGCGTTGGAAGTGTTGTCCAAATTGCTAGTTTAGAATATATTTTTTTTAATTTTTATTGCGTTAAATAATGTCTGATTATATATGATATAGAAATATCAACTGCAATGAAAGGCAGAAGAATACGAACTAAGCCTGCAGAAACGAATACATTATCCGTTCGCTTCACGAAATTAACAGAGACCAGACTAATTGATGATGACAAAAAAAAAATTGTGGTGGAAATAGACTAGGGAATAAGCCTTGCAGAAACGAGTACACATTTCACGAAATTCACAGAGAGTAAACAAACTCGTGTTTTGTCGACTCTCGGGGAAACCAGTAGGCAACACGAACCCATTCTCGTGAGACGAATAAACACGCTATTTTGTAACGAGCAACTCGTTTCTGCAGGGTTAATACGAACATATCGGTATACGTATCTTCCGTAACCAAATCAAAATTTAGTGATCTTTTCAAAGAATGTTGCCATTTTGGTGACTTTTCCGAATCTGGTTAGCAATATTTTACTTGTATCATATCCGAAAACCGTAAATAACATGAATTTTTCTCATGTCACAAGCAACTTAGCTAAGGCTCCGCTAAAATAAATGAATATCTCTGCTTTCTAAATTTGTCCGGAAAAATCGAGTACTTTCTAATTTCTTAGGATAATTAATAAATTTACTACTTGTGCTATTCACTTTACTTTATGTAGATAATGTACATTGATATAATAATTATACGTATTTACAGAAATATAAAATGTTAAAAATATGACACATCAACTGCATCCTCAATTTTCATCCAGTCTTTGCCTAGTATTCCTTTTAGCACCAGAGACTATTTTCCTTCTCTTAAAGGTAGCTGTACCTTCTCCTAAACTTTCAACGGTTTTTTCCTTAAATTCTTTCGGTGGAGGTTCTATTTCGGTAAATGCAGGTATTTCATAATATTCTTCATACTCTTGCTTTGGTAATTGTAAATCGATTTGCTTAGTACTGAAATTAAAGAGATGAATCAAAATCGATCAATAATTTTTAAAAACCAACCTTGATTCCACTTTCTGCCATTTTCCATAAGGATCGGTTTTCCCAGATTCTAGTATAGGACCCGACACTGTTGGAATAGGTTCGGGGCTAACACGTCTTTCTTTCATCTTTTCTCTTGCAGCAGCTGCTCTTGTTTCTTCAGCTTCTCGTTTCATCTCTTCTTGCATAACTCTAACGTCCATTATTCTTTGCTTATCATTTATTTTTAATTGACGTTTAGTGCGTTCATCCATTCCATGTCCTTGCTCTGTAATACTAACGAATCCTTCCTTAGGAGTTTCCCATATCGATTCTATAAGACGCATCAGTTAACACATCAGATATTTAATAATTAACAGCTTTCTTCGTACATACCATTTGTCAAGACATTGTAATAGTATGATCTGCCTTCATCATTCTTCGCTTCATTCCATAATCTTCTAGAATTCGATGGGTTAATAGCAAGATTATTTTGCTGCACAGTTTTATTGATAACGATTGACGATAGATCTCCATTATTTTGAACATCTTTCCTATACGCTTCCAACGCTGCCGATTCCATTTGCTTTAAAATTATGTCTGTCTTGGCGGATTCCCTTTCTTCCCTTCTGCTTTTTTTGGTAATAAATTTTAACTTTTTGGCAACATTATCTTGATGTCTTCTGCCCTTTTCGTGGAATTCTACACTCTAAAATACAAAGTCAATTTTAGTTTATGTTCACACATGCAATTCCATAGATTTTGTATTACTTAAAATAAAAATAGCCTGATCGTTTTGAAAGGAAAGCAATGAAAATAGTGATGACATGACTATCTATTTTCATTTACAATATGGGATGACTACATAAAGGCCATATGCTTTCAAAATGATATTTTGTAATGGAACTTTATGAATAATAAAAACGGTGTTAGACTATCTGTAAAAATATCTGCAACATGACCATCCACTCACTGAATACGTGGCCCATATTCCTTTGTTGTTGCAATGAAATCCTTCTCGTTAATTTTTATACTGAAGTTGTATGAGCATTCTTGCACAGTAAAATGTACGAAATTGCTTTTGTCTGTTACAACATTCATTTTAACCCGCGCTTTAGGAACCAAGCAGCTATGTTGTGTACTACAAAATTAAAATAAAACTTAATACCTAAAAATACTTAAGTACTATAGAAGTATTCGCACATTTCAGTTGCGTCAAAGTAGACTACATCGATCTCTAGAAGGTATATTCTTTGATAAGGGAAGCTTTTATTCTACCTCAACACTGTGCTTCTAAGTTCAATTTTTTTTTATATTAAGTTAACTGGACACGATTACCATCGAAATCGTTACAAGTCCGATTCATGTTACTTGAATTGAACATACTTTTCATCATTTCATACATGAATGTCATTCAAGTTTGCAGATAATAATACACCTTGGATATGTACATGAATTCATAATTTCATTTTCTGCGCTGAAAATCTTGCCTATGCCCAGAAAAGTAAAATGCGTAGCAAATCTAACAAGTTTTATAATTGCTATGTTCGTCTAGATTCAAAGATCAATAATTATTTACTGGAGGAATTCTGGCAGCTCACTTGGGCAATTCAGGTACCGTCTTAAGGAGTTTGTAAGCAAAAAATATAAAGACGCTATGCTACTTTTCCGCGCAGTTATTGCAAAGACAAGTAATTATCTACTTCCAAGACTTCCCCCACTCCTGTTCAGAAACTTGGCAAACGCCTATGGGTACTTCGAGTAAATATTGGAAATATACACACAAAATTACTTTCACATTGACGAATATTTTTAGAAAACAAAAAAGTAAATATATTTTGTTGCGGCACTGTGTACTTAAACTTGCATCCGTAGTTTCACATTGAATTTAATAAAGGGCGCATTTTGTGTATGTAGGGAAATGAGTATAAATAAAATGTTTCCTCAAAAAAAAATAAATAACATAAGACAAACTTGGCAACGACGTCTATTGCCGTATTCCGCAATTCTTCAGTTGGTATAAATAAATGTTAAAGAATCATTGAAAACTCAAATGATAAAATTTGAAGCATCCTTCTAACATGCAAAGCGATTAAGACATCGGTCATTAAAGATAAGTCGGGATTCCGCACAAAACCTACATTATCTCAGTTATCTCAAAAACATGAATTCAAAAGAAGCATCCGAAAACATCGTATTACATAAGCTGTTCCGTGTAAAAACCAAACTTGTAACAGTGTTCAGCAAAAACTAAAAACGCTATATAATTTAACGTTGTATAGGCCTAGTCTACAAATAATCTCGTCGAAGTTTGCCTCTAAATTGTTCAGGGAAGGAAATATCTTCACGCGCTATGTGGACGCATCGTATAGTGTTACTACTCCAACTGCTTTGACTGGAAACAGAAGGCAATTAAACTTTGCAAAACTTTGCAATTTTCCCCTTCAAGATAAAAAAAATTAATCACTAATAATCTTATCCATAAAATAATTTGTATTAAAATCGGTACCAAATATAACAATAATGGGCAAAAATGTTGCAATTGCAATTTTTCGTTTCAGCGGTAAACTGTTTAGTTAACGTTTGTTAATTATAATAACTACAAAACATCAGAACAGTTTCGTTATAATTGTGACGCATGAATACTATTGGAATCCTCGACAGGAAATACGATTCCATGAATCCAAATTGGATATTCTGAACGTATTTTTTCCACACTTTTGCCTTTATAAAACCAATGCTAAAATAATTGTAGTATACAATTTCTACGTCATCACTTATGTACGTCAGCAAACGGTTTCACAAAGGCATTAAAAAATCGTAAAGAGATCTATTTTAAAGTTCTTCTTATTTATCCCATCACATTCGGAAAAACAAACAAAATATATTTATGTCTTAATATTAGAAAGTAATGAAGAAAATTCAAGAGCTATATAAAAGGTCCCTGAACATTAAGAACTTATATCGACCAAGCTCATATTTTTGGAATTTACATTTCATACCAAATGGATTACTTGAACTCGTTTAATGCGTTCATTCGCCGTTCGTCACCATTGAGATTATTCCCTACAGTCTACTAAATTCTAGGTTCATTAAGAAATATTTGTAGACTCTTTCGCGTTATGAAATTCCTTCGTAAAATCATATTTTCATCAAGAATGTACAAATGCAATTAAAATAGGCGAAGGAAAAAAATTTAATTTGCAATAAATTTATTGTTTAACAAAGCGTTTATTGCTCAAAAAAAGCGTACACAATATCGTCAAAGCCTTAATCGACAGAAAAGCCTGTCAGCTAACGTGTTTATCGCCGAAAATACTCCCATCTTAATGCTTTTCAAAAGGATCTAAATTTAGAAGCTATCACTACGTTTTAGTTACACACTCTTGAAGTATGAACATCTGGTACTGCGTTGAGAATATGGTCTGGTTAATGTTTGTTCAAATATAATTTTACCGGTAATGTAGGACGATGATAAAGTGGTATCATGTATATGACCTGTATTCATTCTTGCCAAAATTTAGTGGCGTATTAAAAAATTAACAGTAAAAGCAAATGTAAAAATTAACATTTTTAAAAGAAGTGATCAATTCCTAGATTATGCCAGCTAGTTACTTTCCTAAAATTGTATTTGCAAAATTCGTCCTGTAGATCGTCCATATAGATTTCAAACGTTTCCTGGTTAGGAAAGAAAATTTGTTTAATTGTGAGAAGTTATTTCCATGTTTATACAACAATCAAATGTTACAAAATTACTTTGGATCTAAACGATGCCAAAACATTTCACATGTTACATCACGTTACATTTATATAATACGGAACTGCAACCTGTGTTTCACCTCTATTACCGCTTACAATATGCATTATAACAATATACATACATTGATTATGTAAACTACTTATTGGCAAAGCGATTTGGATTAAGCTCAGATATTTGATTCATTTCTTACATTTGGCAAATATATTTCAAAACTATAATTTTGGTAAGGTGAAAAATGAAAATCCAAGTTCTATCGTCCATAAATAATGAGTATCGTGAAATTTCTTATAATTCGCAGATAGTCCAAGACGACGCAGAATATTAGCGGTAATTATATTTTTTTTTCCAAAAACAAAAACAGAAATATATTCCTAAAACAACGGGATTACTTGCATTCTGTTCAGATATTGAGATTTTGATCTTCAGCAAATGCTCAACTTGTAAATTTAAAACTGTTTCCCGATTTTTATTAATTTTAAACAAAACTTGCATTTTACATAAATGCATAAATACATAAATTAATTTCCAAGACAAAACTAAAACTTCAAACATATCAAGGCCTTGTCTAGACAAAATTCTGATAAAATTGGTAAACCTGCAGGGAACGCGATTTTTGTATATAAACCAACACATTTATCCTCATTGCCATAATATGAAACGCCGTGGCTGTTAGGTTCCCATTTAATAACGAATACTTAAACACATTCGGAATAGAAGGAAGCAATCCATTAAAACTGTATTAACACTGAATCAAAATAAGATATAGCCAATAACCTTTGTCAAGTAGACATAAACACCTTCCCTTATCATCGGTTTTTGAAGAACACTGATTAGGTTAAATGAAAGACAATAGCGTTTTCATATCCTTTAATAGAATTTTTGTTTGTTACTTACTGGTTTATTATCTGCTATCCAACACTTGCAAAACTCGCAATACTTCCTGGCCTGGGACTTCCAATAATCGGCCCTGAGAAAATAAAATGGTTCAAACAAAAACAAAAATGCAATTATTGGAACGAATTTAATCGAATAATTTCCAATAACAATCCATTTGTATTACAGTGTAAGTATACAATAATAATATACATATTTTATTGATAGAGCAAAAGTAACATACTTTAAAATAGTAAATCATGATTACAATAAGGGAGACAAAAAAAAGAGATTCTAAAAATACTGGTTAGGTAACAATTAGAGTATACAGAGGAGGAATAACTACAGAAGACGCATTCTAATATCAAATATACTGTTCGAATTAAGGGAATGAACGGATATAATAAAAATTGTTTTACATATACAAATACAGAGATACTTTTACAATTAATTACAAAAAATATTACACACATCAAACTAAATACTAATAAATGGAACAAGAATAATAGTTGAGTACTCATAGTAAATACTGATAATTTTTGAAGAAACGTTCAGGTTACGTGACCAAAAAAATTTTTCCGTCGTTGAGATGTTTTGATTGAAATAATTATTTTACGTGGCACTAATATCAACCGACAAAAATATAAATTCATCATCAACAGCTAAATAACTCGATTCAAAACAAATACTGCGATATTCATTAATAGAAAGTTGACCAAAAATAAGCTAAACAAAAGGATATAATAACAACCTCACCCTAATATAATTTGGCTATTTTTGTTCTTGTTGAAACTTCTTTCAAACCTTTCGCTACTAGCGTTAGAGTTAACATCAACATGAGAAATTCGTTTATAAGAAAAATTAAACATCCAGAACAATCAGTATAATTTCACATAAATCATTTCAGTCCGAATATGTTTTCCGATAGTTTTTTAAATTTTTTTTTAGTTGTACGTAATAAAGTTTTCTATGGAAAATGTATATTGCAAGCTCGTATCAATTTTGGGTGAAACCTTTAGGTCGATTTGGTATTTCCTAACAGTACTTCATCTCAACAACCGGCAGACACGCTAATCCAAAATTTGTCATTTACTTTCATACGTATACGTAAAGCTGTCAATGAATTCTTTTTGGTCACTAGCATACGAAAAAACAACAAAAAAAGGTTCACACTAAAGCAAACCAGTTAATCAACAGCTTAAAAGACACTTTCACCTAGACAACCCGTTTATTTTTTATAAAAATAACTTATTCCCAAGCCGAATTTGAGAGAATTCCAAATAAATTAGCCAGCTAGGTTCATGCGGGAATAAATAAAGCTGGACAGCCAACGATTTACACTATTGATTATTTTAGGCGCTATCATTTTGCTCATTGCTTATTCGTGTGCCATTTCCGCCAGCGATGTTTTTAATTCATTTTTAAGCAGTCTGTTGGAAATGAATCACGCAATAATAAAACCTGTCTGCGTTTGGTTTTAAAGTTTGGTGGCAGAGTATTGTTTGAACAATCCTGAAAACAAGCCTATGTATATTCGACGCCAACTGCAAATTTTAACGATGTTTATATTCACAGGTTCCATTAAATTCATTCCCTCGCACGTTTCAAATCAACAATAGAAATCTTTCTGCTTTGTTTTAGTGGAGTTTTAAATGAAAATAATTCAAGCAAAATAGGCGTCGAATAATACAGATTGTTTGATCATTTTAAAGATTTTTGGATTGTATTGAATAGTTGCTGTGTTAGTGATGTATTTGGTTATGCAAGTATTTCAAGCTCAGTTGATACCAACTATAAGATATATATCTAATAGTACGTGTGCGGTGAAATAAATAAACGACGTTTGTTTATTTATATAAGGTGAAATTATAGGAAATATGTACATTACTATCTACTAAATTTTTACAACTTCTGAAACTACTGAGTGAAACTTCAAGTAATCAAAGAATTATGCTTCCGGTAAAAAAATAGCTCTAATTTCTCTATAATTATTTAGCAATTAATAAAGTCGAAATAATTGATCTATCGCCGCAATCATACAAACGATGTTTATGATCGTAGTAAAGGAAATTCCGGTTACACTTTCACCGAAACCACTGAATTTTTCCTGTTTTATGTTCGTTCGTTCTTTGCTTGTTTCTGCTGTTAAATTAATCCTGAAAGTTTTTTACGAAAAACAAATGGGACAAGATGGAAGAAGCAATCTTTGTGAAGAAAAACAAATATTTCTATAGTAAAAAAAAAATTAATTTACTTAGTTTGAAGTTCTAAGGGTTGGCGTTAGATTGTAGTTAGTTTTAACTGCCTCTGTCTCAAGTATACTTTTTGAGTTTGAAGAAAAACCTTGGTTCAGTCAACAAAGAAAAGCTTTTATGGCATGCTGAAGAAGATCGAGAAAAAAAAAATTTGAGTTTTAGAATTTCTTTAGAAACAATTTATTTTCACGGATGAAATTTTAGTTCGGCTGGACAGCTACGAGTATGTAGAAGAGCTAATGAATCACCAATAAAGAAAAGTTTGCGAGCCACAATGAAACATAAAGGTTCGGTTATGGTTTGGGAGTGTATATTTGTCGGAGGCCCTTGGAACTTACACTTTATTAAGGGTACTATGAATCGAAATACGTATCTAAATATTCTAAAGCAAAATTTTAAATAAAGCGCCGAGAAACTTGGAGCAGAGAGATCATTTAAATTTTGTCAACATAATGATTAAGCAAAAGGCACAAGAAGTTGAGTGCTTTATAACTGTGTCTCAAGTAGTTGAAACACTCTTGCCGAGACCAGATCTCAATATTATTGAAAATTAATGCAGCCAGTTAAAAATGATACGATAGCACGAAATTTTCAAAAAAAGGACGTAGTAAGGGAAGAATGGTCAAAAATATCTTCAGAATATTATGAAAAATTAGCGAGGTCAGTGCCCAGTAGGTTAACAGACATGTAAACGAATAACAAAATTACACAGTGTAAAACCAAAGTTTCAAAGGTAGAAGAGTTTCACTTTGAGATTCAGAATCATTGTTTTATTTTTTCTAAACATTTGGATTTTATGAAATATTTTTTTAGAGTATTTAATCAATTTTAACTTAACTAACAGACATTTATATTAAAGTAAACTTTTTCTATATATTTTATGTTATAAGATAAATAAGCTATTAAGTGTAGGAGTTTCATTTAGGCTAGATGTATGTATTATGTGGAGAGCACCGGTGAGAATTATTTTATTTTCGTTAATATGGCCCCGATATTATATAGTATAGTCAGAAAGCTGTTGATTGTAGTTAAATAATTTACTAACAAATGATGTGTAGCTGTTACAAAAAAAAAACTGTTATTGATATCAGATAGGTTTATATGTAACAGTTAACACAGACACAGACAATATATTAATGCTATGTATCCTCCGATATCCTAGCAGGTGAAATTGAAATGTGATATAAATAACTTCTTAAATGATTGGATCGAAATACATAATCAATAGATGGAAACTGAAATAAGATTGGATAAAAACACGCACTATTTCGTATTTTGTTATCAAATTACATTTAAGAATATGGGAAATACTTATTTAAGAGTTCTGAGTGAGTATTTCGAAGTTAATCAAAGTGCAACAATACTATATATAATCTATTAAATAGTAAACAGCATCAAATGGCGTATTATATTCGATAATAATAGATCTTTAAAATGCAGTCAATTTCAACAATTTGGTATGCAACATTTGCTAAATACATGCAAACATTAGCGTTACTAAAATATCGTAACTGAACTAATTATTTACAAGTGCACAAAGTTGACCGTATATTATTAATGGGATACCTCGTCAAATTCCCATTTCAGGGCATTTCGAAAAATTAAATATGGTTAAATATTAGTTTTTGAATTTAAATATTCTAATGTCATGTATAATAAAATGTCGGAACCAAGTCACCGGTTTAAGCATCAAAAACAGAAATTAAAAATATTAATTACTTCATATTACTTCTTGTTTCCAGGTGAGGAATTCAGCAATAGCGCCGTGATATTTTCTCTTCCTTGCTCTTCTTTAACCGATCTTTTAAGTAATTGAAAAATAGTTTCTTCTTCATCTTCTTTATACTATGGATTTGATAAAATTGGCAAATTGTAGTATAAAAGTTTCAGAAAGAATCGAGATAATACATTCCCGTGACATCCAAAAATAATTGAGGTAGAGATTTATCTGATGCATTAAGCTTTCACGACCCCATACCATACCACTGCTTGTTTTAACCACAACTTTTAGTTTAGTATATTCCTCAAACTTCTTACATTTCCATGTATAACTTTATAATAAAAGAATTTTATTTAATTTAGCTTCTTTTTGCAAACATATGCAACGGCAGAAATAAATCAACTATTTGTCATTCATCATAGTTCCGACATTTCATAAACATAAGCACTCTACAACAAATTAATTTATAAGCTTAGAACACAATACATTGGTAATACACATCCTATAAATATTAAAATATCACAATATGGCAGTATGTTTTAATAATTACCGGAAGTTTACCAAAGATATTAATGTGGCAATTAATAAAACATACCAGTACCTAGCGAAATACTAAGAATTTATTAAAGCATTATTTTAAATTTATTAAACCAGAAAGAATCGAATGTTAAGTTCACATTTTGTTTGATTTATATCGCTATTAATTACAAAAAAAAAACGTTTTGATTTCTTTTTGAGAAAATGTTGCATTTGTATGGGTCTTCTATAGAAACATAAATATTGTGAAGTGAAACTATAAACGATTTGATTTACGCAAATGGAATGCTTCTACTTTTGTACTTTTTAACTTGAATGCAAAAAATCAAATAAAAGATTAATGTCTAAATTTCAAATAAATATCTTGAACGTTTAAATTTTCTTTTAATTTTTTTATTTCTAAACTTTAGGGGGAATTCCACGTTTCAGTTTAATAAATTCTTATTTTTTTATCGATTCAATCTGCTTTAATTATATAAAAAATCAGATCCCTAGAAAAAGAAATACTGCTACAACAAATACTTTCTATAATAATCACCCTGTTTTTCGTCCAAATTTAAAAAAATATTAATTATGAGCAAAAAGATTCTACATAGTTATATATATCATCATATACAATATTATAATAATATTAATAAGGAAATTGGTATCAATTATCACAGATAAGGTAAAAATAGGTCACATTAGACTAGATTAGGAATATTATTTTTATAATATACGAAATTAGACTAGATGTCATTGTACTAAGGACACTTATAGCTTGGTCAATTCTATAAGTATAGGATAATGAATATTCTCATCATAATCATTGTTTTCCAGCAGTTTTAAATGCCTTTCCCATACTGTATTATTATAATTCTTTATTTCTTTACATTTAAAGCCCTTATTTTCCGATTGTTGTATAAAATTTTGCAAAGTATTACCGCGATTGGGTGCCATGACAAGACCTATACCATTTATATCTAAGGTATCCCAGATAGTGTTAATTAATGCAGATCGAGCTTCATCAAAAAATAGGCAATCTGCACTCAATATAACATCAAACTTGACATCTGATTTAGTTTCTTCCCACTTGAATACTTGACATGACACTGGACAAGTAAATTTATTAAGATACATGCTAACTTGGACATTTTCGATGGATATTTTATTTCCATCTGTAAGCACGACGTTTTTGGCAGAAGCGTATTTACCACAAAAAAGGCCAGCAAGGCAAGACATACCACCGCCCAATTCTAAAACTGACTTTTGATAAAAAAGATTTAAATTTGCTACAAGGTAATAAGTTAAAGTCTCTTCTGAAGGCCAAATGCATATATTTCCTGTGTTATTAAAGCCCATTAGATCCTCAGCAGAAAACGTGCGTTTCTTATGACCAACAACAACAAAATATTCTCGGTCATCAATATTCATGCAATATTTATACCATGTGTGTTTGTCAATCTTATCAAGTACTTGCGTATCTATACTTTGCAAAATATTTTCTAATTTTTGCGTTTTTAAAAGCATGAAGGATGAAATTCGTCGTATAGAGCACTCATCTGTAGGGCTTGATGGTTCACTTCCACTAGGACTCTAAATAAGATATCGTTAGCATGGATTAGAAAAAAATTAGTTATTTCATTTGTTGATTATTTTTAACAGACCTTCAAAGCCTTTGCCAAAATTGCCCAGCGTCTGCGAGCTACTTTTTTCTTTTCATTGCCGTCAGTTGTTATTACTTGATTAATGTCAACATTGCCATTTACAAGTCCTAATTTTTTGTTATTTTGGTCCATAGAGTTAACATGATGTTGTGGTCTGTGAATGCCTGCAAAGGCACAAAATCAAATAAACAACGAACACTGACTCCCTCATGCTTTTAAATACGTGTGCGTAATCAATTAAGTTAATTGTAAAGCAACTAATTGCAAATGTGTTAATAGCAAACAACACGCAGAGAAAATATTACAATAATAAAATACTTACATTGTTCAAACAAATCACTTTCTAAATTGTCCTTAAAGATTAATAAAATACACCATGAAACTATTTTATTAATCTTTATGAATTTTATGAATTGTTTGACAGTACACCATACAGTACACTAGTTTCCGTTAGACTGTACAGTGACATCTATATGAGACCTAAAACCTAAAAGACTTAATCAAACAATGGGCGCCTAACTTCCTCCGTTTTGAATTTATACTCAACCAAGCCGGTGTATAAATAAATCTATTATATTCGAGTGTAATTATCTTCATGAGTTACTATTTATAAAATGTTATTATAGTGTTTCATATTAGGAGCGTACATAACTTAATGAGTATTATAAATCACAAATTTTAACGTAAATTATCAATTTTATATATAGGTATAATCGTAGGAATCGGCTCTAATCCATGTTATAGAATTCGCATGACATATATTTAATATTCTATTTATGATTTAAAGCACCATTCATAATTCCCCACATAAATAAAATGTCCGAGTCTGTATGTACAGTGGACGGTCTAGGTTTTGTCTCCCTCTTGCAAGGACTAAATATTGATACTATCTTTCGCCTGGCAAGGCCAAGTACTTAGGTTCAGCAAATAAAAGCGTAGAACCGCGTTTATTGGGAATACCCATCATAAACTAAAATGGGAATAACGAAATCTACCTGCGAATCCTACAATAATCCAAGCGCACGGCTACGAGTGGTAGAAAGTATAAAAACATCGTCTCAGAGGGAGACAAAACATAAAAATGTCACTGTACACTTTGATTATATAGCCTATTGTATTTTATGAGAAACGGCCAAATAAATATAATTCGATCTTTGAGGTACGATTTTTATTTATTATTTATGACTTTTTCCTCTGATAGAGAAACAGGGCAATAGACAATTATTATCTTAATATTTCTCACATATATTTTCCTCAATATAACAGAAATTACCAGTGCCACGCAGTGGATATCAAGCGCCTGCTTTCTTTTTTGCAATTGTGTACGATACATACTATAATAAGATGTACCTTTGCATAGTAACATACTATTACCGATGATAAACACTGAAGTACTGACACACTCTGCACCACATAAGTTACTTGATTAATTCGGAGCAATTGTTTCGGAAATTCCTGGATTCTCATTGGCAACCGTACGGCCCAATGATGTGAGAAAAAGATTTTAATTCTAACATACCTTCTAGAAACAATTGTTCCGAATTAATCAAATAACTTGTGTAGTACGGATTGTACCTACATTTCAGTGTTCGCTATACTACCCCATAGTACTTGCTACAATTATTTACTACCGATGATGTAAGATATAAGGTATAAGAAATTAATTAATTCGTAATAGTTTTTACAATTTTTCAATTTAAATATTGAAGTGCACCTAAAATAAAATTCCAAATTTGCACTATCGGTAGCCATTTAGGGCTAAATAGGGCTCATATTGAAATAATTTAAATACTTGAATATACATAGTGGGGAATTAACCAAATTACTTGAATGTCCCAATATTCGAATTGTGAATGTGAGTGCTCATATTCATAGAAATATTCGGACATAATTTTCGATGGTTTCTTCTGCTTTCTGTGGTACTCGATAATACACACATCCGGCTTAGCTTTTTGTTATTAAATTTTGATGATTTAAGTTCACAGATCTAAAACCAATTGGACAATTACTATTGATTAAGTTACTATTAGCTGCTGTTTGTTTACTGACAATTTATAACTGTACAAATCTGTTATGATTTGACTAATCGCATACAACAGCGAGTAAATATTCGACAGAAGGTTACAAAGTATTCGTTACTGTATATACTGTACATGCACATAGGGGGGAAGGAAATTAGAGTTGAGATTTTGGATGATCGGCAATAAGAAACGAAAGTGAAATTATTTTAAAGAATTAGGGTGGTCATTGCTTCTCCCTGCCCCCTCTGTGTACACCTATGCACATGCATTCAGAATTTCTTTCGGGTTTTATAGACATTTTAATGTTTTGAAAAATGTACAAAATACATTCATGCACACGAATACGTATAACACAGCAATTTAAGTGGTCAAAATATCAAAATGTTACATGTATGTGGAAAAATTAGCAACACTTAGTTGGATCTCTTTTAGAAATTTGGTAACAACAAATCGCATTTATCTGTTTTCAGTTAGCTAATTTTTCAAAATATTAAGATGCGCGTGGCGGTAGAACACAGTGCTCCATTGAGGAGGACGCGCGTGCAGCAACAGCGCTTCAAGATCAACATTAGTTGATACATTTCATTCACAAATAGGGTGGTATAGGACATTCGGCTGCTTTCTGTCGGTCAATTGTTCTATTATCTAATGAGTGTCGCGGTAGCAATAACATTTCAAGGCCATCAAAATTGGCTTTATAAATAGACTAGATTTGGTATTGAACTGGTAAATACAGAGAACAAGTATGAATGGCTCAGTCCATTTCTGAGAACTCCTCTTGTTACCGTTTACAACACCGTTTGAAAGTACATTTGGGTGTCTCCTAGATGGCGCATGGCGTAAATGAGATTAAAGTACAGCAATTTGGTTCCAAACTACGAATATGATTTTATTTTTATTATTCTTAATGTTTTATTTCTAATAGAATACATATAAATCAATTGTTGAAAGAAACAAAACACTTTTGTATCTATGAATTTAATGATACCACTCGTTCATTATCTATTGCGGTACAATATGGCCTTTCTCTACCCTCCTCTAACTACGCCCATGCTTGTATATTGACCCTTTGCAATACTAAATATATTATATTATACTCTGGCAACTATATTTGCTTATTTAATCAATTTATTTTGAAAATAAAATTTTTACGGGTAAAGCAGAAAAGTATATTATCCAGGCGTATTTTAAAATAAAATTCAATATTATGACGTATATGAGCAAGAACGATAAAAGCGTAGACAACAGTAATAATGGCCAAACAATATTACATTTTCGAGTTCACTTCGACGACCAGCCGATACATGTTCTCAGGAATAAGTTCAGTTCATTTGGAGCCAATCCTAACATTAACTACCAACTGTGATATGCAACCAACATTACAGTAGTCTGAAGAAGTATTATTTGATCTAACCCTACTATTCGGCGTACACAGAAATGTGTTAATAACAAAATGCAGAGACGGGTTGTCGTTACGGGTATGGGAGTGCTCTCTCCCGTTGGAAATAATTTAAAAGATTCATGGCACAACATTATCGCCGGAAAAATTGGAATTAAAAAGCTGGATGGTGATGCGTATAGCAATCTTCCATGTAAGATTGGAGGTTGTTTAGAAGAGAATGGATCGAAATTTAATCTTTCAAATTATTTCTCAAAATCGGAACTACGATCTATAAGTCCAGCAACTGCTTATGCCTTATATGCTACTGAACAAGCGTTACATGATGCGCAATTATTGGAATTAACCGATGAAGATAAAGAAACAGTTGGTGTTGCAGTAGGAATGGGTATGGTTGATTTAGTCGATATATGTGAAACTAATAAATCTCTTCAAAAGGGCTATAATCAAGTAAGTCCGTTTTTTGTACCAAGAATATTAGCTAATATGGCCGCAGGTCAAATTAGTATCAAATATGGGTTCAGAGGTCCAAATCATTCTGTATCTACTGCTTGTGCAACAGGAGCTCATGCTGTAGGTGATTCATTTAGGTTTATACGTAATGGAGATGCTAATATCATGGTATGTGGTGGTACAGAAGCATGTATCTCTCCACTTTCAATTGCAGCTTTTTGCCGTTTGAGAGCTTTATCTACATCATATAATACTGAACCAGAAAAAGCATCAAGGCCTTTTGATAAAAAACGAGAAGGATTTGTAATGGGAGAAGGTAGTGCCATTTTAGTTCTGGAAGAGCTAGAACATGCAAAGAAAAGAGAGGCGCATATTTATGCAGAAATATTGGGTTACGGACTCTCAGGTAAACCATATTTCTAATGATAGAATTCAATTTTTTATGTATGCATTGTAAAATCATTAAAATTTTGTTAAACTGAGACTAAAATTAGTTCCCAAAGCCTGATGTGTAAAATTGCAAGCATTCAATATAATAATAATGTAAATATTTCCACGATGTTAGATTTTCGTGCAAATATTATACACAGTTAATGAAAATGAGATCGTCAATCAAGAACTGCAATGTGGTGTTCCCGAACGCTTCAATACAATGATGCTGTATACGGTTCCTTTTTTTTTATCTATTTCTTTAAAGTAGAGGTTCCCAATAGGCTCACTAACATTTTTAAAAGGGTTTCTTTTGAACTTGTCCTTAACTGGGTGCCTAATGTCACTTGTACATGGTGTAAAATTAAATACTACAGTGGATAAAAGTCACTAAATATCATGTTTGCTATATGTTTTAGGTGATGCATCGCATTTAACAGCTCCAAGAGCAGACGGCAGTGGTGCGAAAATGGCAATGAGAAGGGCAATTAATGATGCTAAAATTGATATATCCTCTGTGGGCTACGTAAATGCTCATGCTACTTCAACACCAGTAGGAGACAGTATCGAGGCTAAGGCAATAGAGAGTTTATTTCGAGAAGACAGCGAAAAAATACGCGTATCGTCGACTAAAGGAGCTCATGGACATTTGCTAGGTGCTGCAGGAAATCTTGAAGCAATTTTCACCATAAAAGCCGTCGAGGAAGGTATTTTACCTCCAACGGTAAACCTTGATACTCCAGAGGAGAGTCGATTGAATTTTGTACCAAAAAAATCGCAAATATGGAAAGAATGTAAACGTAGAATAGCTCTCAAAAATGCGTTCGGTTTTGGTGGAACCAATGCTTGTTTATGTATCGCAGAATACCAGGACTAACTTTTTACAGATAGTTAAGAAGATAATTGTGATAATGTGTATATTTCTTTTAATAAATGTGGGTAATTCCTAAAAATAGTACTTATTTAGAAGCGCTCTTTATTGATTTTTGCGTTAGATAGCAGATATGAATAAATATGTTATAGAAAGATGATTATTAAGGTCCATGTTAGAGTGGATAACAACTACCACCCACAAAGGTGTACCGATGAACCGTAACACGACGAAACGCGCTTATGATACCTTGCTTTCACCTTTGGTGTGATGTCATTTGTCGGCTACCCTCGCAAAACAGCGGCTAATTACCCACTTCTGTAGAGGTCGATATAGTTATTAATTTCAACATTTTCAGTGATTCATCATTTTTTTTTCCATCACCTTGTGTGATACGAATTTACCTTGAAGGTGGCAGGCACAACGTTAGGATAGAGACTATTTCTTTTCTATTAACCCATACATTTTCCTTTTGACGTTCTTTTTCCATTACTTCAATTTTTTTTTGTGCAGTAAGTATTCCTATTATGCTGCAATTGCTGAACTTTATATAATAGCGGTGTAAAACAAACACAAAATGAGATGATTTCTCTCGAAAACGTTTTTGCTAGTTAGAGAACGTATTAAACTCATATCAAATCTGATATGTGCGTACATAGTGTTAAGGGTCTAAATAGAATAAATAAGGTATTAATTTCAAATATTTATTCAGGATTTACGTACAGTAACTCGTGCCATTTTATAGTCAGCACTACTATACAAAAAGAAAAACAAATTATAACAATAAACCCTTTTGGAATGCAACAATGTAAATATAAGATCCCATTACTAGTTCAGTTATTAAAACAAGAAGACTTGCGGCAATTTCACTGTATATTCGCCATAGAGTAATGTGTATGCATTGATCCAGTAGCAGTAGCTTCACTTTATTCCTTCCCTTGCTCGTTTGATTATATTATTTAAACAGACATTGGAGTAATTCAGGTACTTCTTATAATTTTTAGACAGAGACAAGAGCGAGAAAGCGAGCAAATTATTTCTTCCTTTTAATGCGTGTCGTTGAATTGTAAAATTTGAGATAATTGTAATAACATAAAATATCAAAATAGATAATCTTCAGTATATTTCATTCACATAAACATAAAAAACAATACAAAATAAAAATCCTGGCAAATTATAAAAAATTAACTAACAGGTATGTATACGCAAGAATGAAGATAAAATAATTTTGTAGACAATTAAAAAAAGGAATCAATTCATTGGTTTATTTTAGAGCAAGATATGCGTATGCAATTTTAAAGGTCAGCTTCGTAACACATCGCAAACATATATACTGTACGGTGCAGTTTAACTAGTTTCATATTTTATTTTACCTTTTTATGTCATCGGCAATGTTTTGGTGAAATTACATTTTATTAGTAATTACTAGTTAAACCTATCATACGGCATGCATGTTTATACAATTATACAAGAAGAAATACATTAAACGACAGGGAAATAATTAGGTAATCATTTTATCTTCGCTTTTGCATTGGAAGAGTGCATCAACATAATGAACACATCAATTTGAAGCGAATTTCGTGGGTACAAGTATTCTGGGAACTTGTAGTGGTCCATTCACACATAACTGGGCAAACTTTTTCTGTAAGGTTTCCCTCAACTGCTGTCGCATCTCGCATACTTTTCTATTATTTGTTTTGAATTCTTGCACCTCCTCTGGCGTTATGTAACATTCACTATCATCATCGCTATAAAAATGATCCTAAAACAAAAGAAAATTGTTGTAATGAATTTTTTTTTATAATTATAGGTTTGTTCGCTCGGCCTACACTAACTACTCTGAGTAACCAGTGTAAAAATATGCTTGCGTGCAATTTCTCCAAACTTGTTCGTTAGGACCCGTATAGCTGCACGTTAGCATTTCAATGTCACCTCAGGGGTGTGGCTCGCTAACAGCATATGATTCGTGTATTCCGGCCCTTAGAGGCGTTAACCAGTAACGCGAACAAGAATTGATCTGTTCCCTTTCAATATGCCAGCATGTGATAATGTAAATAAAATTAAGCAATAAGTTTATTGCGCAGTTAATGTCATGTTATGCATTCTTTTGCTAATAACTACCCACATATAGTGTGCGGATTAAGTTTATATCCAATAGTAGTTTGAAATTTTTACTTCTTACTGATATAACATACAACGTACATCAAATCTTAATATCAATTTAATCCTAAGAAGACCATCACAATGACAAACCGTAATAACAATAACTGAAAATGTACCCCCTATTCAATTGTAGTAACATTTTTCTCAATTCAATACCATATTAGCCTACATCTTTAACCACAGCGTTGCGCCGGTTATAGTTTGATAGCTTCTGTGTTGGGTACTTCTTATTTCGACAGTTTCACTGGTTGTCGGCCTATAAGACCCGAAAAGCTCGTTCGAACCAGCAAGCCTGTTCAACCGGTTAAATCTTCCGTCCTACAAAGAATTCATTCTTCAAGAAAGTTAGTTATATTTATATCGCACTATTCTTACTATTAAAAAAAAATTCAGTGGCGATCTGCTTCACACTTCGTTCTTTAGTCTAACAATATCTATAAAATGCTTACAGTAATCCTGACAAATAACACGAATCTAGTAAAACAATCAAATTTTAATAATAAATATTCATGTTATTCATCCGCATTAGCGAATTAAATTATCATTAATTAATGGAATTTACAAGAATTAATTGTTAGAAATAAGATTAAACAGTGTTCACTGGCCGAAGGGGCTTGTCGGGATTATCAGGTTGAGCGGACTATTCGAGCTGAATGAACTGGTCGGGCTAAACCGACTTATCGAGAATGGCTGGAACATTTTAGCCAGAACATTCGTACCTCTTATCCAGAAAAGATTGAGCTACCCAAAATAAAATAGTAAACAACCGTTTATACATGAGCGGAAGATGAGTAATTTAGAGAAAAAGTTTTTAATTATAAATATTCAGATAAACGTTCTGTAGAAGACAAAATTATATATAAGTATCCAGGTTGTCCAGTTTCCGCAGCACACAATATAAGAAAGGTTGGTTTTCTTTAAATAGGATATATATTATTTATGACGCTTTTGGATGCTTTTCTATTACTTCCAATCACACACTGGCTGGACACGCAGTATATTTGTATTTACGAAGAAGTATTGCACGGGTCGGCACTTGTATATACAGTGAACTTTATAATAATGCCAGAAGCATGAAAAAGGTAACAACTTTTACAGTTCGTAGAATGTTCGCATCAAATTTGGCCAATGTTGCACATTGATGTACACAATATAAAATTGAATGGGAACGAAAAACAAAATAATACTTACATCTAACATTTCTTGTAAACTAAGTTGATGTCCGTTTCCATGTGAGAATCTATTGTACGGTATATAGTCCGGTTCTGGTTGACAGCAACCGTCCGGACATGCTACTTCGGATCCTTCAGGTGAACTCGGCAGGCTGGAACTGAGAGAGGTAATCTCGCAACATCCGTTATTATTCTCCGAAGAGTAACCACAGTCGTGTGAATGATCGCTCGAAGATCCGTTTTCCTTCTTGAACTCGCCCGTCGATAGATAATTATCACACTTATAGTTCCTTTTGCCACTTTTCGCGTTCGTACCGCCGCCGCACTTACAATCGTTTACCCACACTTCACCGCAACCGCCCTTCTTCGCGCCTCCGTTTAAATGATGCTGTTGATGATGATTCTTCTCATGCGGAGAATCCCCCTTACTATTCATAAACTTATTTTTCACGGGCGACAGCTCCATACATTCTACGCAATTCAATACCTCGTTGTTCTTGTGCATTTTGTTATCCGGCGTACAGGAGCATTCCTTGTCTACATCTTCCTTATCTTCAAATTCGTCGCCATCTTCACAGTCGTTATACGTTTCTTTCCCGTCTTGTTCGGCCAACCTTTCCTTTTTGCGTTTACGTTTCAACTTTTTCTGTTCCTTCCTCAGTTGTTTTTGTTGTTCTTCCCTAGTTAACTCGGCGTAAAGTAATTCCAATTGCGATACTCCCTGTTTGTGTTCGATTGCGGTTTCAAAGCTTCTCCATAAAGCATCTATTGCGACAGCGGCGAAAACTTGACAAGTGCATTCTTCTTCGCGCATGCGCATATAAATACGATGTAGTCGTTCATACATACAAATACCTGGGAAAGATGAAATTTTATCAGCAATGTGTAATATTTTTGAATTATAATTGTAATTGTAAAAAACAATTTAAGCAATGAATCCTAGATGTTATAAAAGAATTAGACATGGGCGCATAGAACCCCATACATGTACGATACATGGATCGATTCTGTGTTGTGGCGCGTTGGAGGTTTTTTGAACTACATTCTGCGCATGCATCTGACTAGCAGTTCCGCGAAAATCGGGGAATCGATTCGATCGGTCAGCAGCTCGTTGAACACGCTACACGACGTCAGTATCCTTATCTCTAAGACTATCTAACTTTAACTAACCGGAAATTAGAGACTTAGTGTCCAATTATCCTATCTTTCAATCTTAAATGTTGCAATATGGGAAATTGTTTTAATGAATAAATCGACAAATAATTAATTATGTATTATATAATCACCTATACATGTAAGCACTTCCTCTTGAGCTATTTCCAAAGTTTTGGCATGTCTTTCACGTCTGCTGCCAAGTAATTCAGGTTCAGCTCTACTAATCAACTTGGCGATATACTCAGTCTTCGTTTGGAGGTGAATATGCTTATCCGGTATACAGCGTTTTATGCCGGCGTACAAAGTTGAAACGTATCCCTTTTCTTTACATGGCTCTGGATCTTCAATTAATAAGCTATAAGCTAAAAAAATGAAAGGAAGTTATAATAACAATCGGAAGTTAATTGCTTCTTACCTTTGAGCACTTTTGTGCGACATTCACCGCAAAACCTATGCTTTCTCAAATATGTTTCCAGGGTGCTATGGAGACTAGTAGCTTCGATGATGCAAACATCCCTTTTACATTCTGGTCTCATACATTCCCAGACGTCTCTCCAGGCAGGTGTTATTGGACGACTGCGTTGAGAATCTAACGAGTGCAAAAGGCAACGGTGGCTTTTCTTGCTACGCCTAGGTTGACTGTCTACTACGTGATTGAGTCTTGTGCTGAAATACAGTTACAACAGCAGTTGTTTATTAATTTTAGTTTATTATTCAAAATGATAGATTTCTTGCAACCCAGTTTACAATATTTTTTCAGTGGTATTTTCGCAGTATTAATATTTCTCCTTATCGGTTACCACCAATAAAAACCAACATAGTTTACACGCATTCTCTATGAAGCTTTGTAGATAATAATCGTCAAACTGTGTGTTTATCGCTAAATTTGACTAGATTTTTGATTTATGTATTTATGACGTTTGAATTTTGCGAAATGAATTATATTATGCTGTTTTTTCGAAGTTGTTTGTGAAACGTCCATAATTTTTACAGGTACTTTGCCGCGCTTGAACATCTTTTGATCTGTAGGGTGCAATGCGATTTGTAACAGTGCTCAATATATAGCACTTCAGAACATCCGCACTGTAGGCAGTAACGATATTGATAATTTCTTCATAATGAAAAAAAAGGACACTGACCGAGGGACAAAAATAGTTGTCAATGAAAATCATTCACTAAAAAGTAATACGCAAATTATAGACAGATGGTAAAAACATGGTCCGGAAGGGTGATACAAGTGAAACAGATGAAATATATATCCTTTAAGAAATTTGGAAATGCAACTCGAAAGTTGAGAAATGGCAAAGCCGCTGGAGATGACAACATTCTGGCTTAATAATATATGGATAGGGTTTTTATTCTTTTAGATAGTAGTTGTAATAGAAACCTGAAGCACTCGACGAATACCAAGAGACTGGACCCTTACCGCGATGTTCCTACAGTACAAGAAACGTTCCAACTATAGAGACACATAATTACCGTCAGTCGCCAACAAATTTGATATTTACTACAAGATAGTTGATAGAAAAAGCACTGCACTATAACAGCAAATTGTTTTTATGTTTTGTGGATTTAGGAAAAGTTATTGGTGTTACACCTAGAAATAAAATACGGAAAGTGTTAGAATGGAGGAATTTAGAACACAAGCTAATTGCACTCGGAACGTCGAAGGAGTTTACAACTAGGACCCGTATGAGGCAAGGTGATGTTTTGAGCCCTGTATATTTGTCGTCAGAATAATATTTGGATTTTTTTTTCTTGCATCTATATATAAAGGAAAATGTTATCCAAGCATTACTCTTTACCATTTTATTGTATTACTTCTAGTTATTTTAGCATGTTATGTTCGTTCCCATTATACATCAAATTTTACTCTTTTGACAATCAATTATTGAGCAAGTAATTCACTTAGTGCTACCGAGATATATTTTACAATTTCAAGATATATTTTATTAGTCGGACAATTTTTACCTACTTTATAACTATACCCACATTATATTGCTGCGCTACGTACCATTTTATAAATTCCCATAATTACTTGTAATTTATTTTATAATTACTTTTTATTTAATTATTTACATTTCATTACTCAGTTACATACACTTAAAAAAAAACAACGAGAGCTTAGTCCTAGATCAATGTAATTTTATAGACGGCTTTTAATATGCCTGAGGACGAGTTGTATATAGTTCGAAAAGAGTTTTATGAGATTTGGACTCCCTTTTTTCCCATTTACCTCAAGATGAATTACTCACATAAAATCAACATGGATTATTTTTAGAGTATTATTTTTAAAGATTGCCCTCTAACATACCAAAAACGCCACATATGTTTTCTGTATTTACCGTGTATCTCTAACATTTTTGTGTAATGATGCACAATGTAAGAGATAATTACAGTTAAACCTGCATTTGCACATTGCATCCAAGTGGTGGCTTCATCTATGAAGTTAGGGATTTCGGAGTACTATAGTTGTGGGCTAAGGAAAATGCAGAACAGGTTTTACAAAAATTGCGCACATATATTGAGCTGTAGTCCACTGTAGACTAATTAATAAATCAATGAATTGCTATGAATTATTGCAAGGTACAAGAACCATTTCATTTAGAATATTAAGACACTAGAAATAATTATTAAGAGCAATGGTGGCTATAATTCAAATCTTATACGATTGAATAATAATTACTTATTTTTGAAATTTTTCACTCGATATCAGTCAAAATTTAGAAATAGTTTTGTAATGTGATGTCTACTTTTTTAGAAAATATTAGATCCACCACCCATTTCTTAAATGAATAAAATAATTACTAGTATTAGTTATAATAATTTAGTAAATAAGTTTTAGTGAAAGGATAAATAATTTTAATGATAAGCTGATAAACATTATTATATGCAGCTTAATTCGCGGTTATGAAAGCAGCACGTGACAAATACTAGTAGTAAACAAACATAATATGACTAATGCTTATCAGAAAATAAACGTATGTATTTTTTTGATTGGCCAGGTATCCATAATGACTGTATGTTAATAAACAAAAAAAAATATTAAATACTTTGAAGAGCAGAGGTGTACTTATTATATGGTTATGGGTTGTTATTCCAATAGAGATTTTATAAACTGACTTAAATACAACGAAGTTTCTAAATGTCAATAATTATTAGACACTTATGTCAAAGAATTACATCCAGCAAATGGCCAATAATCCACAGGTGCTTGCTGAAGTAATCAGCAGATTGAAAAATAGTAAAGGATTTGAGAAAATATTTCATAGTCTAAAAATTATATCTGTGGGTGGTGGAAATTGTCTTGCAGAATATAAGGTTGCAGAAGAGTCATTGAACGAAGTCAATTCACTACATGGGGGTTTCTCTTCTTCCATAGTAGATTCTGTTTCAACTTTTGCTTTGTATTCTCATGATAAAGTTAGAAGCCCAAGTGTATCTGTAGATCTCATCATTTCGTATATAAAAGCAGCTAGAGTTGGAGAAGAAATTATAGTGGATGCTAGAACTTTATCTGTTGGAAAGACATTAGGTTTCCTGACAGTCGATATAAGGAATAAGGCAACAAATCAATTATTAGTTAAGGGAGTACATACAAAATATATTATTCGAAAAAAGATATAATTAAATTAAAAAATTAAATGATTGGTTGTTCTGTATGTAACACAAAATAAAAATTATAACTTAATGAGATAGTTTTACTTAACATTTCACATTTAGAGATCATAAATGGTATGCAAAGAGAACTTACCTATGTCCATGAAAAAGATTACACAGAAATTGTGGAGAATTTTGTTTATCTTCACGTACAGTTATAATACCATCTTTCTTAATAACTAGTGGATCTAAGGTAGGATGACCATATTTGAATAGTTGATAATATAATCTTTCTACGCTATAATACAACCAACAATTACCAATCTGTATACTATTAGTAATAATCTAAATAATAATACCTTCTTCGACAGCCAACGCAAGGTACAGCTTGATTTAAAACTTTTAAGATTTCAGAACGTGATACTTCTAATGAACTTCCAAGCTCATCTTCACTTAATAGTGTCATTTTTCGACTGAAATCTTCAAGCTCTTTCCCCTTTATTTGTTGATTGTCAGACACTAATCCAACAGACTTTAAATCCATTACCATCTAAAGAAGGAGATACAAGATTTAGATTGATGATTTTTGGATATGTGAGTATTTGTAGGTCAGTAATTCTGTATGAAGGAATCCGAATTTCGATTTTTTTTAAAGGAAGCAATGATTAATGATAACTTTTGTGGTTGAATTAACGCAAATAAAATATAGTTATTACCGTTAAAGTTTCATCAACAACTAAAGGCAACTGTCTCCTGCTGAGAGTTTTTGAGGGGCGGTAAACGTCCACCAATTTAGCCATTCTCATTAGTGCCAAGACATATAAATCACTGGCTCAATATTTAAGGTTTTTTAATATGTTGCTGTAGTTGAAGACAATCGCTTCTTCTTCCGACCAAAATTAATTTTTTAACACAACATGACACATTCTGCCATTTGCAATTTACGAATTGTCAAGCGTCAATGTTTTTACAATATTGTTGACCGATAGATGGTGCCATATGGACAGTTTAAAAAAAAAAAATTAAAGTTAATTCTAATTTCTGATTTTGTTGAAATCTTAAAAGGTATAATTACTATTTAGCTCTTTAAACGTTTTAGTAACAGTAACTATGAGGACAATTTATCAATAATATAAAATACATGAAAATTAATGGGGTACACCTGGGAACCAGTCAGAATTTTTCATTTTCTCTTGAACCGCTAATCTGATTTTTTTCTATTTCTTTATGAATTACCTAACATGTTTTCTTTCTAAATTTCTAGCACCTGTGGGGTGCTCTATGTACTACCACTGGTATCAATTAGAAGCAAACTGGCTTTTTCTGAAAATGTTGTTCTCAAAGTATCTATCATTAGTGAGGATACAACAAGAGCAATAGTAAGAAACGCATAGCAATGAATATATTACTATATATTTGGACTTCTAAACGACTTAATTCTTAACGGATCGCGGTATTTCCAGTTATTTAACGTTTCGAGGAAACCAACGATTACAGCGAATCCCGCGAACAAGGAAAATCCTGAGAAACTACAGTGATCCATGTTAGTTATACTCACTTTTTGCAGTTCAAAATTTCAGCTAGTAGCATACTGTAGTTCTCTCAGAAGCATGTGGACTGGATTTGTTCGCCAACAGTCTATTCATTTTACAATAATCAGTAACGAAAATAACAGCATTATCATTAGCGCTTTGTCCAAATCTTTTTTTTCTTTCCTTTCAATTTAAACAGCGAATGTGTTTTGGGGGCTATCGAAATAAAAACTTCCAAAATTTAACAAAAAATAGTTTACTTCTTATTCACAATATATATGTTGTACAGTCGAAAACATAAAAAATATTCTATATTATTGGATAACAGTCAGCAGAGTATTACTCTTGACAACATATTTCATTTGAAACATCAAATAGGTCACTTATTCCTTCAGTTTCTAAAAGGCTAAAATAAAAATCATGTGCTCTTGGTAGCGGACTTAATCGTACAAATGAATCGCTTCCTGCAAATAGAAATAAACTGTAAGTAGAAAGTAAATATTAAAACATAAGAAACAAGTACGGTGGGTGACCGAATAAGGTACACTTTCGAGAAGGATGTTTGTTCGCATAAGGAACATCATCTGTTATTGAATCGATTGATTCGACCGCAGACTTTAAAAATGTATAATAACTTTGTAATACCGCTAATTAAAGACTTGTGGATTTAAGAATGTTCGTAAAATGCATTTCATTATTTTTAATAATGCACTTGTACAAAAGAGCCCGCAATTTTTGTTTGTTTATGTGTTTAAACGAGAAAAAACAAAAGTTGCTGTTATGCAGATCTGTTATGTTCTATAGTGCCTCTCCTAACTTACGTTGAGCGCCTTGCACAAAACCTAGGCGATGTCATGTCTGCTTGTGTACAAATAATTTTAAATTGTTAACATTTCTAAGACAGTGTATTGTTAAAAAGACAAGCCGCATTGTGTTCATATACGTATGCATAGACATATGCACACTATAATACTAGTCGTGCAACGAATATCCGGAGTCTAGTCATAGTATATTTAAAGAGATAGATTGACATTTAACACATCGGTGTTAAATGTAGTTTGATTGTCAATGTTGCACGAACACAAATACGGTCGTGCATCTTTTTCACGATATGAACTTTACGTTATGTAAATGCGTAAACGTTCGAAACAGGCGCCCACTTTGTAATGTTATTTTAAATGGAACGTCCTGAATATTATTATGTTTCCCTTGTAAAAATAAACCAATATAACATGGGTTTCATAAGT
This sequence comes from Oryctes borbonicus, assembly GCA_902654985.2. NCBI lineage: Eukaryota > Metazoa > Arthropoda > Insecta > Coleoptera > Scarabaeidae > Oryctes > Oryctes borbonicus. The sequence goes on from LR736876.1 coordinate 6,515,295, forward strand.
AAGCCTTGTAACGACTACAGCTTCACGAAATTAGCAGAGATTAGACAGACTCGTGTTTATTTGTCTCAGGAGAATGGGTTCGTGTTGCCTACTGGTTTCCCCCAGAGAGTCGACAAAACACGAGTTTGTTTAGTCTCTGCTAATTTCGTGAAGTGCGTACTCGTTTCTGCAGGCTTATTTATAAGTTTATTTCCACCAGAGATTTTGTCCTCAATGGCCTAAACAACATATAAGTATCGGCAACCTCCGCACCACACAAGTTTAATTAATTATATAATATAAATAATTAATTCGGGACGGCCGTTTCGAATGGTCGACACGAATGGTCCTCATCATCAACCGGTAACCGAATGATCATTTTCATTATATATATTGTTTACCATACTACGCCACAATCCTTGCTATCATTATTATTCAATGGCCTAAGTTTAAATATATTAATTTCCTTAAAAAAATCGAAATGCAAATACCTTCTAACGTATATTTTTATTAGATTAAATTACGTAGTTGCCTCTGCCTAGACATGGTGTTAGAACGGTTTCGAAATATATAACAAACTTCGAATTCAAATACTAGAAACGTAATAACGTAGGCTTCCACGGTCAGTCAGTTAAAACTAAACGTGTTCCGGGTTCGGACCGTGTCAGGGTTAAGCGAAAACTCAACGTTTCGCCCAGTCATATGGGGCTTCTTCAGGATAAGGAACGGTGATAGGCAATAGTTAGCACTGTAATTCAGCGTATAAACCATGCCGGAGGCGAAACTAATTGAGCGGGAAACGGTTGATCACGGTAATTCAACCATATCAGAGGCGAAAATCAGCTGCAACGGCAGTTTTTGTGATCTAAACTTAGGCGATTGCGGTCAAAATCACGAATATCTAGAAATCTATTAGAAATAGGCATATGAAATCTTCACCTAGTATATACGGAAATATTTTTACAAGATATCTTACGGCATCTATTACATTATCTGAAAATTTTGGCGTCCTAACAATTACACAATAGACACAATTCCAGAAGATTGGGCCAAAAAAAGATGTAAAATCATTACATTGTATTATTTGAACATTTAATGATGATTGCCAAGATGTTTACAATATGAAACAACATAAGGCCCATTGATTTGTCATGGTTCTATTTGAAGTATAGCAAACAAATATGCATTGCAGTGACAAACCTTTGAACGTATTAAATTTTTATATAATGTATACACTTACCCTCTATGTTCGTACAATATTCTTTATCTTTCATTTCAAAATGGCTTGATTTTTTAAATAGAATTTCAGCTGTCACTAATTCAGAATCTTCATCTGAATCATGCGGGTTTTGTTTTATCGGAAATGTCTTCTTTTTATATTCTGTATCATCAGCTTCTACCTTAATTGGATTTATATTGAATGCCTAAAATAATAACTTTAAAAAGGAATTTTAAAAGAGAAATAAGAAATACTTCATCATGCGGTCTTTTTCTATCAGAAATCTTTTCTTCGGTATCCATACTGACACATGCTTTGATAGGGGTGGAACATGATTTTAGTTTGATAGAAAATGAGGTTTTGTTTTCCTAGAATTTTAAAATAAGCAATTTCAAACTAATATGTGGTAGTGCCTAATTACCAATATCTGTACATTTGTATCGAAAGGTGCGTTTAATGTAATAATCCTATCGTTAGTACCGAAACATTCTATCAAATCCTCTTTAGTGGTGTAGAGATACTTTTTACTATCAATATCGTCCGTTAAGTTTTTTATGCTTTGTTCTATCCATAATCTATGTCTATCAAGTAGATTTTCATAATGTTCCAACTTATTAAGTTCACCTTTTAAATTTAATACTTTATTGGCTATTTCTTGAGAATTACAATTTGGTATAGTGTCTTTATATGTGTAAGGCCTACAATTAAAATTGTAAACATTACCTTCTTTATAAGATACAGTTTACTTACTTCCACTGAATACTATTCTTACTTTTCTTCTCTATTAGACCAATACCTTCTAACACATTAGTTATATCATATATTCTCCGTTTTTGCCTTACTGCAAGCATATCCGCAGCCTACAAGAATAATACACACATTGTTCATGTAAAACTTAATAGTTGTACACATACAATTTTTAAGTCTAAAACACCACCATTGGCTTTCTGTAACAAATCAACGAATTTGGTTGTAAGAAGACCTAAAGACTTTTCGTATCTACTTGGTTGCACTTCTGCCATTGTTTTAAAAGACGAAAAGAGCTTTTAAAAACATAATTCTTGAAAACCAAATTTTTGCATACACCAAACTTTTTATTTGATGTTGTAAATATCGGTAACTATATTATCCTAGCGGCGAAGAATTGGTTGGTATTATTACATTTATTACTTTGTAAATTTCTATTATTGCATCGATATTGCAGAGATCTAGTATTGCTATTGCGCGATTGATGGCGCCACTATGATAAAGATTATGTGGCAATATCTTATTTTCTTCGAATAGAGATAATTATTGAATTTTCATTTAGATAGGTCATAAATAATATAAGATTTTATGTTATCCTTTTCCGTTTTTCTTTGATTACAGACTTTCATTACCGTGGTCGTAGCTAAAGGGGGTCGGGGAGGAGCCACGGCCCTCCCTAAGTCTCTGAACTAATTTCACTTTCGTTTCTTATTTTTTCTTTAATCTGCGGCGAAGCGATCAATTGGCCTCCCGCTTTTCACCAAATTTTGCCTACACCCATGTCCATTTCTCTAATTTATAGTTTTGTTTTCGTACCCGTTAAAATTAAGATCCATCTACCTCAGCTATTACAACCAAGAAGAAACCAAAGAATGTGGTTTAACAAAGTGTAGAACATTATTAATTTGGAGCATCAAATACCTGCAGTTTTTTATTTGTTTCGCTAAATTAAAAACAAAGCATAAATATACACTTTTTTCCTTTACTTTTACATTAACTGTTTCCAGCACAAATATTAATAATAATAACTAAAGTTCGCCACTTTCTGTGAGCTTACGAAATTAGCAGAGACTAGACAGACTCGTGTTTTGTTGACTCTCGGGGAAACGAGTAGGCAACACGAACCCTTTCTTATGAGACGAATAGACACGAGTCTGTTTAGTCTTTGTAAATTATATGAGACGCACGGAAAGTGGGGAACTTTAATAATAACAACGTTTATTGTTAAAACTTCTGTTTTGGTATTAAGCTTAGTGCGTGCTCGTACTATTGTTATTATTTATTGTTTTATTTCTTGAAAAAGATTAAGTCTGCAAATTTTATTTGTTCTTATCTGCACATAGCAAACATTTTGTTTAAGGTCGTATAGTTCTAGATTATATAATATCTTTAAATATATATTTTACAATAGAAGGAGTATGGCAAATTGTTTTTTTATAATTTTTTTAATGCTATATTACAATGGAATAATAAAAAAATAATAAAGGTATTTAAGTTGATTAAATAAACATGTAGAAATCATTTGCATTGATTAAAAGTACAAAATAAAGTTTAAAATAAACATTTTGATTCTTTTTGTTTTATTTTGCTCTACTGTTTGGGATTAGGAAGAAAAAATTAATATGTACATGTTAGTTCAAATGTTGAATTGGAAGATTCGAAGTGGTTTTCTTTTTTTAGTCGTAATAATTTAGTAATAAAATATGGTTGGTTTCTCTGGTGAGCTTCTAAATGTCAAAGTTTACAATTTGGCTGGCATAACGTTTCGATTACATAGTAATCTTCATCAGAAGCTCTGTTTCTTGATGTAAAATAATTACTTTTTTTATTTTAAAGCACTATGTTCTATTCAAACCATTTTCCTACATCTTTAATATTTTATTCGATCCTTGTACGCAAAACAGTAAAGATGTACGAAATAAGTTCGAATAGCCAAGTAGACTTTTAAAACAAAAAGAAAATTATTTTCCATCAGCTAAATTCTAAACTTTGATGATTAAAAAAAGTCGAGATACTCACCAGAGAACTTAATTGTTTAAATGTTGTTTCTATAATTAGTACGTATTGTATATCTAAATTTGAAAGCTTTGTTTTTCAATGTACGCTACTTATCGTGTTATTTAATTTCTTCTTGTAATTTTTAATTTATTTTGTTAGGCGTCAAAAACAAATACAACGCTCAAGTGTTAAAAAAAGAATAATAATTCTGATCTCTGACCATGGAGACCTTTAAATCTTATCACTTTGTTAGTAATATTTGTGTGTACGGAGTTCCAGACGAACTTTCTTCAATAAGATTCGTCGGTACTCGCAACTTGTATTTCTTGGTGAATCGATTGGGGCGGTAGGCAGTCAGCAAGCGCAGTCGCACAGGCTCAACACTACGAATAGACTTACTTGTACTGCTAAAAATGTGATAATATGCACTTGTTAAGCTTTTTTCGTGATCATTTCGTTATTATTGGAGTCAATACGGGAAACAGGAAATGCTGATTGTTACTGCGATTGTTGTTAAACAGTGCGTGAAGATTTTTATACTGTGGAGGAGGCATAGTTACGGCTTTGCATCTGTACACGGCAGATAGTTACGTTGATAATATATTGTTGTTAAGTTTGTGTGTTTTTGAAATCGTTTACGTAACGAATCTACGTAATCTATCTTGAACATGGGAAATATACAAGCTGGAGATGCGAAGCCGTCAAAGCTGGGAAAAAGTAAAGGATTAAAAATAATTCGGGGGAAAAGGGGCAAATCAGAAGAACCCCAATTCACTGGGGTGGTACCAGCAGAACAATTTACCCAAATTGTATCTGGACAAGATAACGAAGAAGAAGAACCAATAAAAACTCAAGAAAATGGTATGCCAACGCCAAAGGTACAAGAAAAGCTTTCACCTCAGAGCGGAGAATCGAGCTCAGAGTCGGTCTTCACGGACCCATTAACACCTGTGGGATTTTCTGCGGAGATCAATCAGTGTTACTACAGCGAAGAGAGTGTTTTATCAGACGTAGAGATTCCGGATAATGTCCACGATAGTTTTTCACATAATTTTGCGTTAAATTCGTTTAAACTGAATGAACATAAGGTTAAAAGGGAAAAAGTTTTGAATGAAAAGCTAAGCAAATTGGGTATATCGAAAACTAGCCAAATAAGCTTGGAGGTTGAACCGAATGAATCGTTTTCTTTCGGAAATGTGGAAGTCGTAACCAAGAACTTGTCGGAAGTAGACCAGAATATTATCGGAGAGAGTGGCATTTACATGGATGGCGGCGATACCTTGAAATCTGAAGATTTAGGAATGTCACCTCGAGATAAAGCATATTCAATCGAGAAGGACAGCAACGATGACTCTTTGGATTATTTATCACCATCAGGTAAGTTTAAGCTTCATTGTATCAAAATCAAATCTGTTTAGGGGATGATAGTTATCAAAAGTAGAAATTTATTGAAAAAATACAACGAAAATATGATATCTTTTCGTATTAGTTAAAATGTAACCCCGTATATTTTTATTTACTAATGTAAAAAAATTATAAAAAGTACTCACTTTTTTAATATTTTTCTTGGATAACTCAAAAAACTATAATAGTTATGATTGAGTGATAACATTTAGTGTATTTCTGGAAAAATTCTTGAGATTTTTAACAATGGACGTAACTGATGATGTAAAAGCTTTCCGAAAGAAAATTTTAATAAGAGGTATGTACGATATTTACATGCTAAACATTTTGGGATGATACCTAAGATACAACGTTTTTAAAAATAACGTAAGCACATGCAAGCAGCATGTCAATGTCAAGTGAAGTGCATATTTAAGTTGCTTATTGTAATTAGAGAATAACATAAGTATCGAAGTGTTTCTTTATTATAGCAATAAGGGGGGCAATAATGATTCCCAAAAATATGCAAAAGTATTTTTTCATTGAGTATTTCGATTTTAGGTAAAGATAACTTCTATTGGGTAACTGTTACATTGCTGCCTTAATGAAGTTGTAAAAGTTTCTAAATTTAGAATTTCATGATCTTGGTCAAACAAAGTTATCTGTTTGACCTAATGCTAACTAAAAGAAATATTTGATTAGGTGTACGGTTTCGAAAAATTTATGTCATCGGACAGAAATTGGGTACATGCTCCAATTTATATATACTTTTCAGGTTAACATTTTTTTGCTTAAGCCAGTATAACGAAATGCGATGGTAAATATTAAATCTTTTTGGGCAATTGATTAATTTAATTTAACACTCACTATATACCGGGTGATTCAGTTTCATTTGGGAAAACTTAAACAGCGTATTCTACTCACCATACTGGTGGAAAAACTTTATACAAACGTATATCCAAAAATGTTTCGTTTTCGAGTTACAGCTTGTTGAAGGTTTTTATATTTTAACGAGCGCAGACGGCATTGCGGGGCAATCGGGAGAAAATATAATTATAATTATAATAATTATTGCATTAAATCAGGCTTATTACGCAAATTCTTTGTTATTAAATTCGATAATATGACAAAAATAACATTAATCTTAAAAAAAAAAACCATTAAAAACTTATTTTAAACTTTATCGAAGATGTTTCAAATGAAATCCGTTAATATTAATAACGGCGAACCAGTGAATCAATTGCGTGGGTTATTTGTAGTGGATATCATTGATGCATGCCCTGGCTGTAAATTTTGGACAGATTGAAGATGATAACAATTTCTATGATCTGTGTGATTGCGAACATTGCTCTTGCTGAGCTGCTTTACGAGTACTAAATCGCCGGTTAACGTCGAATAAATGCTTTTTGATTATTTCTTTTGACCATTGAAATGTTATTCATGATTATTACGTCAACTCAATTCACGAAAACGGATAGATAGATAAAAACTTGGGCATTTGGAACTCCTTCTTGAAAAACTCCTTCCATATTCACGAACCGATGCTCCGGCATTACTATCGCAGAATCTGTACACATATCTGCATGCCCTTCACTACTAAATTTTCGTGGCATAATTGTAAATAATAACGCTATCGACAACACTTTTGAGAATCAAATAGCTTTCACAATTGAGCGTATTTTTTTCGGTTTGAAAACTAGCCACTTTGATGCAAGGATTGATAATTATGTGTTCCCCCGGCTGCGGTGAACGGGTTCGAGTCCGCCTACCGATTTCCCCGCAATACTGTCTATGCTCGCTATAATATAAGCTGTAACAGCGAAAACAAAACATTTTTAGATATACGTTTATATAACATTTTTACACCAATATGGTATATAGGATACGCTGATTCCCCCGAAAAAAATGAATCACCCTCTACCGTAAACGTTTCCGTGAATTTATACATAGTATGGTACAGGGTTGCATGTGGCCACATTGTATCCAGTAAAATAAAATAGTGGCATGTGAATTTAAGTAATTCTAGTAAAGTTGCAGGTTACTTTGCCAGAGTTGCTAATATCAGAAACACATTTTTTATAACAAGACCCTGCTATACGTACGAGTACTTATCAATTACATTTTATTTAATTAACGTTTCCTCTACACTGCTTTTCCTACGTTGTAATCAGTTTCGAAATTAACAATAAATCAGAAATTTTATTCATTGTTTGCCTCATTACCAATTATATGAATGTACTTGCACAAATAAATTTGCTTTCTAACAAAACGATTCGTTACACAGGTATCTACATGCGTAAAAGAATATTTAGAATTGCAAATATTGTGCCAAGAGAACTTTACAGCTATTCCTTTTTGTACATGCAAAAATTTATTTTTCAAACACTTATTGACATTAATCCTTTCTTTACATAATCTTTCCACCTGCTATAATTTTACACTACACCATCTATTTTTTCTCCTTCTTAATATTAAATACAAATAAACGTGACATATGATGCATTTTGAAATTTACCGTGTGATATTCCTGAAACTTTCGTAAAAATTAGGTAAGTAATATTGTGGAAAATTTAGAAAATGATTTATATAGATTTACATATTTTCACGGAATGAACATTTCTGTACTGCTTCTAATTGTGAAAAATAAAAGTTCCAAAGTGTTGGAAAATTTTTAGATGCTGGCACTTTATTCAAAACTGTCTCACCTTTTAAGCTGGTTGTTATAACGATTAACAATAAATATAATAAAAGATATTCATATTCAAATGATTAATAGTTGAGCATTATCTTCAATGGTCCTCAGCTTTCTTCTGACTTCTCCCATAATATTTTGAACAATAGCAGGGTTGATTTCTGGATTTTTTTAAAAAATGTTACTCTTTATTTGCAGCTTTTGCCGTACACTTTGCTGGCAATTGATCAAATGTCTTCTATCGGCCGAGCTTGAGATACATGGGGAGGATTGTCCAATTTAGGAACAAAGTTCATGTTGTTTATGTTATATCAGTCTCTAGTTACTCTTGCATAATGTCACGAAGTTAGATCAAGCCAAAACACTATATCGTAATTTTCATGATGTGTTTTTAAAAACTGAAGCAGTTTAGAGAGAAAGCCTCTCTAACGTCCAAAGTTTTGAAGATATTAACTGCATTTCGCATAAATCTCAAATTACATCAATTATCTCAAAAATTAAGATAGGTACAATGAATATTAAGCGAAATTGACATTAATTTAAGAGGGGCATCGAAAATCGTAAATTTTATGTACAGCGCTAGTGAGAAATCCTCTCCGATTACTCGCAGCCCGTATTATTCCTTTGATTTGGTGTAACGTTCCTGTTCCGGAGGTGTTTTATTTTTGGTACAATGCATTCCCTTTTTAGCGAACGGTCTTACAAACATCTGCTTTGACCGAAACTTTAAATATTGATTCATCGGTCTATAAAACAGTTTCCCATTGTTGTACCGCCCAGTTCCGATGTTGTCGGGCCCATTGCAGCCTCATCACTGATGAGGCAATGAGATTCAATTACTAATTATATTTTTTCTTGTTTGTAATACTTTGGTTACTTGTGTTTAAGACAAATATGTATTAAGATTATGACCGTTGAATAATAGACGTTAGTAATTAAGGTATTGTAAAATTTTATCCCTTGACCAAGTTTCCGAGAACGGTAGGGTAGGTGTAGAGTAGAGAATGCCGAGGAAGCTTAACATGGATTGATTTAAAAGACCCAAGTTGTACTGCAACTAGCAGCAAATAATCTCTTTTTTATTGCAAATCTGTTTCATATTGTAAAACAGCATGTGTTTCGGTATTCTTGTTTAAATAATTACACGCGATGGTGCTACTTATCTAATACATAAGTAATTTTAAATATCAATATTTTTGTAGGGTAAAAGGTTAGTGATTATTCATATATAATATTTTTATTATTCACAGTGATTATTTGTAAATAATCTCTTTAGAGTTTCCGCCGAATAAAAAATAGGAAGATAATTTCATTTATGAATAGTAATTTGTCACGTTTGAAAAGTCCAGAATCATATACTTCATATCCAATAATAGATGAAATAAGCATTGCACAATGTGTTGACAGATTACTGACATTATTTGCATAAATTAACCACGGATAGATATTTCATGGGGCGCACAAGGGTTATAAGTGCAGAGATTATATGAATTAGACACGTTTTAGTAATTAGTTCTTAATGGAAATCGACGATTAATCCATATTTATATTTAGAGCACTGATGTAACTTGTTACAATTATCTATGTTGTAATTGCTATTTATAGATGATCCAGAAGTATTTTGAAGTTGATATTAAATAATTGCATTTCATTCACTGTTTGGCTGTTTACTTTTTGAACGAAGATGGAAAAGTACCCAGCCCGCGAAGCAGTTTTGTAGGGTTAAATCGATTTTTGAATATTGCAGGTTCCTTTTTTCCCGTTAATTAGTTCTTATTAGATATAAAAATTGTCGATACATAAAGGCACTTTGAATTTTTAATGGGTTGTCGAAGTACACTAAACTTGATGTTATTGGTGCGTCCTGCACCCTTACAAAATATAGAAGACATACAAAAATAAATAAATATTTCACATCCTAGTTACCATGATACGAACTTTAAACTACTTCGAGTTTTTTAAGAAATTTTAAATTTTAAGAAAAAACAATTATCTAACTTCGTTTATCAGTAACTTACTGCATTCCTCTCCCAGACCTAACAGTAATACTTTGGGTAACCCTGATTCTGAAACTAGCCCACTAAATGTTAGTTTCGAGAATATCACAGTTAACCAGTTTTTCGAGATTTTAATATATAGCTAATCTTAACAATAAAGTTTCTAACCTGTTCAAGGGCTACAATAATTTAAAAATTATCCTCAAAACTTTGTGTATTTTCGTCTAAATTTTAAATCAGTCTCAATCATTTGGATTAATCCAGTGTCATTTACCAAATTAATTCCGAGTTGCTACATTGGTCAAACGTCTCAAAAATTGAAAAATAGCATTTCGGAACACAAAAGTGATGTCTATAACAACCCACATTCCACTGCTTCAAACACTTACTCATTGCAATGTGGTCATTCCTTTAATTTTGACAAAAAGTTAAGTAAATCAGCTATTTTAAGCTACAAGTTCGGAGGATTGCAGAATTTTCTCTAGCATTTATCGCTTATTATAAAATAATTGAATGGTAAATGTTATTTGCAAACTTATTCATTGTATTTAAATGTACTTTTCGTCCCATATTATGTGTCATTTATCTAATTTGTGATTTGGTGTACAAATGAATCAGTAGTTGAGTTTAAACATTATTTCATAACAATAATTCGAAGCATATACTAGAGGTTTCCCCAGGTCTTTATCCCTAGTTATAATCTTAACGGTAATAGGTACCAATACATATATATTAACTGCCCTTTAAATACTTAGTGTTGTCAAATATTCTGTGTATTAACAGGTGCATACAAGAGGATTATGTCAGAGCCTGGTGATGGGCACAGGGGGATCGAAGACAGTCTAGTGTTGAAGAGGGTAGCATCCTTGTCGCTCAATGTTAACGAAAAAGTGTCATTGGAAGTCACAAAGCCGAAGTTTGTTCCCGAGAAGTTGGATTTTAAATTATATGAGAAGTTTGAAGGTATGATACTGAATTTTATTCAATGTGAAGCAATTATTTACCTTTAACTTTTAATCTTCATTTACAACATAATACATGAAATGAATCAATTTTCGGTTAAATTGTTATAAAATTGATTTCTAGAAGTTCTCAAATAGTAAGAATTGTTTTTATTGTTATCGTTATTGTTATTAGTCAAGCCTTGGCATATTAGTAGACCTATTGTAACAGAATGCCCAGCACTAGAATCTTCTCCATCCAGATTAGTAGGTGTGTGTAATGGTCTACTGAAATGTACAACATAACTGTTCTCTCGAATCCAGTTCTTCTTGGCATAGATGGCAGGTTTGATCTTCATCTTTTCCTACTTTGAAATTTTCTGCCCATTTTCTTGGGTGGCACAATCACTCCTTAAGGTGCCATTAATTGCTTTCAGAAGGGACTTAAGGTTGTTTTGCGTCGAGCTTTCGTTTCGGCAAAGCTAATTCAAAGCCGACTTTTGAAGACACATCTATCACATAGGAGTATATTCACTAAAAATGCGCATTTGACTTAGTATTATATTACATCTCCAAAATATCAAATTAACAGCCCGAGTAATAAAAGACGGATATAGTGTTGTTGCACCCTGGATATACATAGGTGTAGATTTATTATTGTTTTTGAATCGTTGTTTGTGTTCTTTAGGTAGTCATCTATTTAAAGGAGATATCTTCATCGTTAATCCGTTAGTGCATTCCAGTTTTTCATTAGCTTTTTATTAATTGTCTTCTTAGAATTTAATATACGTTTTTTAAATGTTTATTCGTTCGTATGTGAAAAAGTGCTCTCAAAGATATGTTTATAACACTGTTACTACCTTAAATCGCTCCTGTAAGTTCGAAAATCTTTCCACAAAGCAGTTCATAATAGTTACAATTAAAAATTATTTTATTCTGTACGATATTTCTACGAGTTTGATAATTAATCTTAATTATCTAATATTACTATGTCGGATTATTCACTCACAAAAATACCCATTGATAACTTTTTGATTACTCTGTACATAAAGTTAATGTTCATTTTTGGCCGTGGTAACTGATATGTAGGCGGACATGTAATCAATTCGTTATTGAGTTTACTTAGTTTTAGTTCCGCAAATAATCACGACGAAAGGAATATTACAGTGAACGAAGAATTATCAATTTGGAGGTACCGTACGTTTTTTGTTATTTTTGAAATTTATTTATACCTTTTCCAATATCTGATTTCTCTCCGTTTTTTATAATTGATATAATTGAAGTACTGTTTCATTAAGCAGGTTAAACCAGCATTCATTTTATATGATAATTTCACTACCAAGTAGTTAACATTACATTTTTGAGGATGCATTAAGTAAACAGAAATTCAGTTGACGTAATAGTCGCTTGCTAATGCTACATTTGGGCCACTAATTCAAACGTGCTAAATATCTCTAAGATCACTCAGATTCAAGTAAAAGTAATACGTAAGTAAGCTTGCAGAAACGATTTGCGCTTCACGAAATTAGCAAAGACTAGACAGACTCGTGTTTATTCGTCTCATGAGAATGGGTTCGTGTTGTATACTGGTTTACCTGTAAGTCTTCAAAACAGGAATAAATTAACAAATAAATTAATTAGTTACAAAGCGTTTTGGTAAAGTATTAAATGGTTATAAGTTGTTCGGATCGGTTTCTTTGGTCGTCAGGGAATACCGCCCGCGTTTCTACTCGCTCGTGGTCTGGTGCCGGCTTTACAAACCTTATTTATCAGCGCCTCGCGCTTCTGTGATGTCGTGTTTTATTTATTTTATTTATGAATAATTTTACAAGTGTTAGATTTCCCCAGTTTATCTTAACTTCTGGAATTCTTCTTACGAACATTGTTGGGAAGATTATTTCATGGTATAATAGTTTTGTTCTAAGTAATCATCCAAACACATTAATCAAACTCGTGCAATGCAAGAGTTGGGCTTAGTATTAAACAAAAATAATATTTAAATCTATTGCTTCTTACTATCAACGCAGGTACTGGTCCTTCAACCCACGTGCATACAATCCACACAGGAAACTATGTTGCTTCACACAAGGTTAATCGGTCGCAACAATCTGCTGATACTCTATTCTACTCTACGTACATCTTCAATAATAGAAACTTTTAAATAATATATTCATACGAATTATGGTACATATATTATTTGCATTAACTGATTACGTACAACTTGCCAAACGAGTTTATATTTGCTTAGATAATGTATTCTCGTAGATCACAGAAGGTTTAAACAGTATTAAATGATAAGACATCGTATACCAGACATAATTTTCCCAACAATTTACTTATTTACCACCTTTGTTGTCTGACGAGCCAAATGTTTCGTTTTAAGCTAACCTTCGCTAAACTACCTGTGTATTTAATTGGTTCATCCTGTTGTTCGGGTTGGTTGCTCAGGCATGTATCCCCTCGCTCTAAAAAGTAAAAGTGAAAACAATTTGAAAATGACACGCCGGCGGTTTCATCGCAGTATATTTGACAGTGTTGTTGTTCTTACATGTTGATTTGCATTTTTTTTCGTTATACTATGCAGGTCACATGCTGCTCAATTGGTATCTGTCCGAATTAAACGAGAAACAATTTGCTGGTGCTCGACTAAATGGTGCTCAAGATTTGAAAATAATTGCCGCGCAATTCTGCACGCATCTTTTGGCAGCTGGTGTTCTTCGACAAATACCGGATAAGGATACACCTATGTACACTACGTTTAAGGTTAGTATAGCAGCTTTTTGATAATTATTGGTTAATGCCAGACGTAATAAACAATCCTAAGTTTAGGTATGATGGGATTGATTCCCACAAAATTAGTATCTTAGTAAAGTATTGGCGATCGTAATACACCCTTGGTATAATATTGAAAACCCTTTTAGATATATTGTGACCTGTTTTAAACCATTAAACAGTTATCATATCATAAGATCAGATATTGACAAGGTTTAGATTAATTCCAGTGGATTGATTACTGTAAATCTTTCAATCATCTGTAACGATCAATTTTCGACTGACACTGACTGCGACACCCAGCCAATCAGTGACAAGCCCCGCCCACCGCCGATAGAAAAGCGTGCTTCCTTCCACCCGCAGTTCATTTTCACCTCTGGTATGATTCACATGCTGACTTACCGTGATCAATTGCTTCCTCTGGACGTCATTTACACTTCGAGTTACCGTACTAACTGTGGCCTACCACTTTTCCTTCTCCTGAAGAAGCCCCATATGATTGTGGGCGAAACGTCGATTTTTCGAGTACCTTTCATGGCATGGTTTACATCCGGAACACGTTTAGTTTTAATCGACTCTGGCCGTGAAAGCCTACGTTATTATTCCAGTGGATATCAATACCTTTCCATATAAACGAAAAATAACGCTTAGCTTACCTGAGCCGTAGCTTTCTTATGCGGATTATGTAATCGCTTTTAACGTCGCTAACATTGGATACATACATATATTCAGATAATATCCATAAATATTTAATTAAAATTATTGTGTGATAACAATAAATAAATAAAAATTATCTTGTTTTGGCTTTTTGTTTAAAAACAGAAAAATTGGCAAACATCCTCTACAATCATCTTTTTAATTTTCTGAATCATGAAGCATGGATATCGTCGAAGAAATACACCTTTTTGCGAAAATTTTACTATTATTTCTGAGGTAGGAGGTGAAATAAGTCAACATGAAATTTCGCACGAAATATAACAAACACTCTTGATATGATGCTAATAGGTCAACTATAGTTATGCGCATCTAAACTTTTGCTGTTTCACTTTATAGCCGGATTTAATGTACTATTGGGCACATTCCGAAGTTCCGCAGTCTATTCCGGAAACTCCTGGAAAACTCAGCTACATATCATGGCCGCCGACATCACCTAGTAGTTCTGAACTTTACACGCCTAGCTCAAATATCGATACACATTCTGTTGGTCCGAAATCGCCGGAACCTTTAAGAAGCGAAGAGATAAGACCAGAGTCCAAGTTGTCTGCGAAAGAAGCTGAAATTCTTTCCCTGGAGGAGGAAGTTAAGCGCTTAAAGCAGGAAGTAGAGAAATATAAAACACTTATCGAGATACAAAATCTAACTGCTCAAACTGTCAAAGACTTCAGCTCTCCAGTGGAAGAAGAAAAGCGGATAACTTGTAAAAACTGTGATAGTAGTTTGAATAAATGCTCGTACGTAGTAGACAATAATAATAGCGAAATACGTAACTTCAACGATAAGAACGAAATAGATAAAGATGATAGCAATATATTAGCAAATCATATCGTTGCAGATAAAAGCGTAAGGGAAACGAGTTTAAGCAATAATCTAGATTCTTCAAAAGCCTTTCTTCTAAGTAGTGAAAAGGAAATGTGTTCAAATACAGAGGAGGAAGGTGGTGCTTTGCAAAAAATTGAAGATGATATGGATGCGTCAATACAATTCCCTTCGTTTATTGAAACTTCGTCGCCAATCACAACAATTACAAAAACTTCGTCGATAAGTTTTGTATCTCCACCATCTGAGCAACTATCACCAACGTTAAAACCAGAAAGCAACGAATCTCATATTCAAAAATTTGAAAATGCAGTAACATCTGCTGAGCAAAAAACTGCTTTAGTATCTCCTCTGATACCCGCACTATCCATTCCTCCTCCACCACCACCACCATTAACGGTAGACACTTTTCTTCCACCTGCTCCACGGGAGTCATTTATAGGGGCACCACCGCCCCCTCCCTTGCCTATAAATACTGATATTACTATTGCTCCAACAACACCACCACCACCATCTCCACTACCATCACCAACAAGACTAGGTCCTCCTCCTCCTCCTCCAATGCCGGGTGCCGGACCACCTCCTCCACCAATGCCAGGTGCTGGACCACCTCCCCTTTCAATGCTAGATGCTGGGCCACCCCCTCCACCGATGCCAGGCTTAAGTGCACCGCTACCTCCACCACCACCGCCAACGGGAGGACCAGCTCCTCTTCCACCGCCACCGGTAGGTGGATGGAATGCTCAAAAGTCAAGTGAGTGAGGTTTCAAGGTTTCATTTTAATCATGTTTTTTGTGTTATGGACATCGACTAGATGATAGTTTGTTCTTGATGTTATGTTTTAGAGGATTTAGAAGTCTTGACATAGGGGTTGTTTTGAACGTTAATGTTGATTGTTACATGGTCAATGTTTGATATTTTGCCTGTTTATAAGCATACAGTTCGAATTTTCATTGTCATTTCTGTATCATTTCATGATCCATTTAAAAATAGAATCCGTCTACTAGACATTCGATAGATATAGAACGAAAAATCCAAACTTGTGCCTAAAGCAACATGTGCATGTTTTATTCACTGTATTCTCATCAATCAAATAAAATATATTAATTTTCTTAGTCGGCTAGCTTTATACTATTAACATTCTAAGAACTTGCGGAACATTTCAAAGTAAATATTCCGGTCCAGCTTTTTTAGTTTATTGGAAGACATATATTTTATTTGACTTTACACTTATATACAATCTTCATCTAAAAGGAACTTGACTGCAGTTGCCTGCGTTAAATCAGTTGTATTTACTGCAGTTCAATGCCTACATCAATAATGGTACTGTGTCCTGTGTCATTAATATTTTCAACGATGAACTAATCGCAACAAATTGTCATCTATGTTTTTTAATGCATTTGTTGTTGTTGTGAAGTTAGAACGTTCCTGTAATCGAATAATTACTTGTCATATTTAAATTCTAAGGTTCGATAAATGTCAAGTATGAAGCTTGTACCTGGATAGAATTACAGCAATGTACTTACCTCACATACAAATGTTCTTTTTTTTTGTTAATGTCACAACTTATCTTTCTTGTTTTATGTTTTTGACGTTTGTAGTATATGAATGCACTTTCCTAAACTTGTTTTTGTAGTGCCCCAGCCTCCGCCGTCATGCCAAGGTAAGCATTTCTCGACAAACAGAATGGCCATAAATCACCATCATTCACTACTCTTACATCAAGCGCACTATTGATTATCGCCATCCGCAACACCTCACCGATCCTTCAAAAACTATCAACGAGAACTCGAATCGATCCTTCTTTATATGTTTCAGTGTTGAGAAAGAAACCAGTTGCGCCGTCTGTGCCAATGAAACCGCTTTACTGGACGAGGATCTTAGTTTCAGCTAATGCAACAACAGAATCAGGCGATGCAAGCCCAACTTTGGTACCTCTATGGGCGCAATTAGACGAGATATCACTAGATAATATATTGGAGTTTACAGATCTCTTTTCAAGGCAAGTTGTGGCGAAAAAACCGTCCTCGAAAAAGATTGTGATCAAAAGTAAAATAGAGCCGAAGAAATTGCTAGATAGTAAGAGGTCGCAAAGTGTGGGAATTTTAGCTCAAAGTCTTCACGTTGACTTCCACGAGATTGAGACCGCTATATATGATTTAGATACGTCTGTTGTTAGCCTAGAGGCTTTGCAACACATCTACGAAGCGGTTAGTATTGCTTTTAGTTCCATTTCTTAATATGCATGTAATCACAATTACTTTACTTTTTTTGTTCGGAAAGACAATTATCCATAAAAATATACTAAATTGCTCTAGCTCCACTTAAACCTCATTTCAGATATTATAAATATTATTTAGTTATGGCTGACTCATTCTTGCCAGTAAAATTTAAATCGAGAGAGGAGAAATTATTTTCCTCAATATTGTGCTTTCCTTCAGCTGTGGCTGTAAATACTGCTTCCTTCAACAGAAACCTGTTCAATTAGTTTTTTTGCTATTAGAACTATTAATTCACCGCGTTAACGACAGTTACAACGGACTTTCGGATATAATAGTCATGTTATTAATAGCATAACTAAGAAGAAATTAATAACTAAATCAAACATTAATTGCAAACGACGGATCAAAACGATGTCCAAAATAAAATGACAATTACACGAAAACTACATCGAAAAAAGAATACCCAATACCTGAGAAAAGAAATTGATATCTCAAAAGTTACTCAGAATATACTCTCAACTTTTCCTCTTCTTCTTTCTCGAGACCCTGGTACCCTAAGGGTGCCGGGGTTGCTGGTGTCTTCAGCCGTTTTTCACCGATTTCTTCCATTCTTTTCTATCTTGCGTTGTTTAGTATGTTAGAGACAGTCAATACTGTCCAGCTGTATCAGATCTGTATTCCATAATCTACAGTTTTAAAAGAAAATCCTCGTGGTGGTCTGCTCAGCATCTTCACTTAACTTTGCTTCCAAAGAGTATGTAGTTGGGTACGAGGGATGTAGCATGATCTACGATACGCAGACTTATTGAATCTTAAGCATAATTACAGAACTAAACAACATTTTGAGCGTGGTGCAATTTCAGTTCCAGGTAGTTAAATCATATGTATTGATGACACTTAAAAATCAGATCTAAAGAAACCGTGATATATATAATCCTTGTTTTATTGTTGATAATAGTGCAGTAGAATTTGAGCAAATATTTGTTTCTCTTTAATTGATAAGCAACGATGTAATTTTTAAATTTAAAAATAACTCAATGATTACTTTATTGTTAGAGAGCATCGGCTGAAGAATTAAAAAATATTAAAGCTCATATAGATGAAAACCCCGATGTTCCATTAGATAAGCCAGAACAGTTTCTATACGATTTGTCCAAGATATCTAATTTTGCCGAAAGGATATTCTGCTTTATGTTCCAAGTAGAATTTGATGATTCCATAACAGCGGTAGAGCATACCCTAGCAAACATGAAGTCTACTTGTGAGGTGAGATTACTCCATCTTAATTTATACGACTTTCTTTTTTAATTTACTGTTAATTCCAGTTTCTTACAAGTAATCCAGCGCTCAAGGAGGTTTTTGCAATAATATTAACATTAGGTAACTATATGAATGGCGGAAATTTATCTAGAGGTCAGGCTGATGGTTTTGGATTAGAAATCTTATCGAAATTAAAGGACGTGAAGTCCAAAGATTCCCAAGTTACTCTTTTGCATTTCATAGTGCGATCTTCGCTTAAGAAAATTGATATTTTATCACCAGCGATTGCGTTGCCCGTACCAGAACATGGGGATATTGAAAGAGCTTCTTCAGTTAATTTCGATGACACGAGGATGTGCTTGAATAAATTACAAAGCCAACTAGACGGTTAGTACCATTTAAACATTCTACATCTTCAGTCTGAATTAATATTTTATTAATTTTAAACTGTGCAGAATGCAATAATAGAGCTCAGAAAGTGATCAGTGCTTCAACACCAGAAAATTTAGAACCGTTCCAAGAGAAGATAACAAAATTTTTGGAATGTGCCAGGAGAAGACTACTTACAGAAACCGAGAACTTGAAAGAGTGTAGGGAAATTTTTATCAGTACTATGAAATACTATCATTTTCGTGCAAAGAAAGGAAACTTAGATGATATTACACCTGTAGAATTTTTCGATTTATGGTTCCAATTTTGTAAGGATTTCAAGGATATATGGAAAAAGGAGTGTGCTACAATTGAAAAAGAAAAGTAAGCTTTCTAACATGACATAAATGGTGAGAAGGTTAAGGTATTTTTCTTTTTATAGGATAAAAGAGTTAAAACGGAAAGAAAATCAAAAGTTGTCAGAAAAAGTGTCAATGAAGAAACGTGAATCTGGACTCAAAGCTAAAGTGGAACAATTGAAAAATAAACAAAAACGTTAGATATAATTAAAAATATTTCTACGATCATATTTAAGGCTTTTATTTAAATACATATAGGTATATAAAGAATTTTTAATTTTCAATTTTAAAGTTGCTAAGAATACATTCTCAAAATTGTTTTAAATTATGTTTTTTAAATCATTGTAGATATTATTTCAAATTAAAATTGATGCTCTTGGAAGGTCTAGCTGTCGTCAATTAAATTGTGTATCAGAATTTAATATCCAAGTTAACTAGACCTTCACAACGATAATTTTGCTCTTTTTTAACATACTTTTAGAAGTTTATTAATTCTTAAGAACACTTTATGCAATCTGTGAAATATTTATTAATAAAAAACTTAGATAGATTTATTATATTTATGATATTTATATATACAGACTGTATACATTATTTTATTTATACATTTGTTTCTAAAATTTATATTGAAAATATATTATTTTTTTATAATAATCATTTGTTATATAATCGAGGGATTAATAGTGAATATTATGGTAGCAGTGGGTGATGATGACGTTAACGACGCGGACAACGCTTCGATTTCCTCGTGTATCATAATGTACACAATATACAAGGAAAATACACGAGGGTATGGAATCGATGTCCGCGTCTTCTCGTTTACGTTATCAGCCATCGTTACGAAGCTTGCTAGCGCACTTACAAGAGTAGCTTAGACAGTTGAGAACTACAGTCGCCATTATGACCACTTCAGATAATTCAGACAATCAGATTTGAGACGTTTTATTGTGAATAAATATATGTATGCGTAATACTTTTGATTCTTTCGTATGGATTATTATTTACAGGGAAAAGTACACAACCCGCACATTTAGAACTTAATGAAACTTGGATAGTTTGTGAACCTTAATTATATCTTATGAAAATTGAAGGTTTCTGCTTTCTCGCTAATTATTTCCTATTAGATGTTTATAAGAATTACCTGCACAGTCCTGCGAAGGTTAGATACAGAAACGAGAGGAGGGAAATCATGTAGATTTGTTGATGTTGAAGAGCTCGGCCGCAGAAATTGTGTAACAAGTCAGGTTTTGGAGTAACTTTGTTAAATAGTCAAAAAATGGTCCAATTTCTGAATTTATTGTGTGACTTACCTTTTCCTTTAAAATCCATTTTCGATTAGTGCTGTACTTACCCACATGTGCTGTGTGATTTTTAACTACAAGCAAGTTAACAGTTATTTGACAATTGTCATGTTTGACGCAGTTGACGAACATGGCCATATCCACAGCTAAGCATACATTCCTCCACGACATACGACCACGATGCTCATCCTGTTGCGCTTCGTCCTTTACGGCGAGCAGGTGATAGTAACAAAGCCATGGAACATTTTATTTACACAATTTACACACAAAGTCTCCTGAGGTTATGATAAGCTTTAAGAAGCCTTATATACCACGTTGGACCGTCACCACCAAAGAAACGAACTCAAGGGAGTTCCCTAATCAATTCCGATGTACTCTGAATTTGCTTATAATCGAATCGATTATTGAAAACCCTCCGTTTTCCTCGGTCACGTATCTTCGTTAAAACGAAATAGTTCACGCAGCAGTTGCTCGAGTTGCACCGGATCAGATTGTATGAATTGAATTATCGAATAGAACTTGTGTTGCATCGGTGCTTCCCATGACCCGTTTGGTATTAACTCGCGAATGTTTTGTTTGTTTAGCAGGCTTTCCTATTTTGTGCAATTGATTTGCAGTTTTGTTTATTCCATTGTGTTAGCTATACAATCTAGTCTATAGTTTGGTGTTTTGAGAGAATAAAACTATAAAAAAGTGAAACGCAATGTGCTTATGAGAAACTATTATTGTTGAATTAGAGAAAGATCTGTTAATTTATTGAAATCAAATATGGCTACATAATTGATAATTTGAATATTTTTAAAATTAGGCGAATTGAAAAAAAACTGTTAGAAAGGATCATGGCAGTACTTTATAAAAGTGGTTTGGTCATCGAGAAAGTTTGCTGGTAACATTTTTAAATGTAAAGCAGAAGAATTAGAATAACTCACTGATTATAATTTTACATATAGTAGAGGTTGAGTAGACAAATTTAAAATGCTATAATGTCTTAAGAAAAATTTGCGATCTAAAGTCACCTTACAAATGAGTTTCTTTAACTTGGTTACTCAGTTTTTGAGAATTTCAAGGTTTTTGTCTATTCCTAATTAAATAATTTTTTTAAAAATAAAATCATGTATTGGTTTGTATATTATAATATCTATACTCAAGTAACGCAGCACGTCTAATGGACGTCCACCTTTGGTTCATAACAGGCTTGAACAGACGTTTTATGGACGTCTATTGAATGGCCACGAGCGGACGTGTATTACACTTTCGCTTTAAGTGCAAGTATCCCACAGGAAGAAAAATATTAAATGCTGGATATTTACCGATTATTTAAATAAGTATTTATACACTGAGAAAAATCTTATATATATCTTAAATAACTCCAATCACTTGATTTGCACATGATAATGTATTGACCAATCACGAGTATCTTTATATTCATTTTCTACCATCTATTTCGGCATTAGTATTTATTCCTGTTTTATTATTATTTTATTTATTATCTTTTATATATTCGCTAAATATATAAAAAAT
The DNA here is from genome assembly GCA_902654985.2 of Oryctes borbonicus. Classification (NCBI taxonomy): domain Eukaryota; kingdom Metazoa; phylum Arthropoda; class Insecta; order Coleoptera; family Scarabaeidae; genus Oryctes; species Oryctes borbonicus. Next base: position 6,537,591 of record LR736876.1, read on the forward strand.
ATACAGCGCGTTAAAGTCAATGAAACTAAAGGAAGTAAGCTGTTTTTATTTTTACCATTTTACCATATCAAATATTATGTACTTACGCACAGGCATTCTGCCAGTTCTTTCTAGTAATTTTAGCATAGTCGACTTCACTGCCGAATTTACTGAAGTACTAGATGTATTGAAAGACAAGCAAGAGAATTGCATTATTACAACTTAAAGCAATTTTATACTTGTACACAGAACCTAATATTTTCTGAATCCATCATCGCATAAGTGGGTGCAATACGATAAAGTGTTAAATTTCCTCTGTTATCATTTATGTTCCATACATATATTTCTATTGCACAACACTATTCTAGGGATCGCGCTCACCTACACAAAATATCAGATGGAAACACTGTTGCAATGACTGTTTGTAACATTACTACCAACGGCAAATTGTTTATTCTATTTTGGACATGAATAAAGTTGTTGTTGAAATGAATAACTCCATTTATTGCTACGTCTAATGTTTTACGACAGCGTTTGGTAGAACCTGCTTTAGCAGGAAACAAAATCAAAGGCAGTAAACCTTCCGTATAAATCGGAACGTTTCTTAATAATTATCTTCTAGGTAGCTGATGGAAACTAAAGCGAGGTAAGATATGCCGATTCTTGAAAAATTAAGTTTGATATCAACCTCTATTTTATTTTGTTTTATTTCGCTTCTTTAAATGTTATAAATGCTATTTGTGTCCATTATTAAGAATGTGCGTACCATGTGTCTCTCTTTATAATGAACATTCAACCACTGCTGATGTATGATACTTGTAATACTTTTTCGATATCTTATCGATATCGATAAAATAATAGTAAAACACTATATGGGTTCAAATATAATTTATTTTTTTTTAAATCATTCAAACAAGATTCTTGGCAAATACAAACTTTAAATAAAATAAAATTGTAATATCCATTAGACGTCCAAAATCGACATCCATTGGATGCTAAAGATGGACGTCCGATGGATGTCCAACATTGTATCACTGCTGAGTCCAGTGGAGAGAGGGAGACTGCATATCGATTGATATGGACGTTCATTGCACGAATGTTGGCTAGGTAGCTTCCTTTTTCACTGTCCAATAGTAGTACGTCCTAGTGGAAGCGTCTACTGTGTTTGTCGCTAGTATCACCCACATTTTGCGAACAGAAAACTTAGTGCCAGTTCAGCATGAGTATATTGAAAGATATTTTATAAATAAACGCACAAGACTACGGACAACTGCGGCATGTCTTTCATAGCACCAGACCTCCGTTGTCGTTTAGAGGAGGGCCAAAATGAGATCAAAAGATAAAAAACCAAAATAAACCAGGTCGAAGGATCAACAAGTTTAATTTATAATTTTTATTTCTTTAAATAATAATCAATTTACAATTTAAATTTTGTAAATTTGTGCGCCAATTTTATTAAATTTTAAGCTCATTTCTCGGAATTTTACTTCAGATTCTTTAAAGAAAAACGATGCGTATGCGGCGTTCGAAGTGGTGTGTGCATATTGGATGCAGAAAAGCAGCTAAATGATTGTACCGAAAAATGTCTTCCTGGGGTGTTCAGTAGATTTTCTGGGAAAAGTAATTGCATCGTTATATTTTATTATTCCGTATCATAGCTCTCGTATTCCAATATTAGCTAGAAAAAATATAAAAGTAAAAGAATATCCACCTTACTAAGCTGATTGTGCAATATGCAACATTTAGCTGTTTTATGGGCTCGAAAAACATTTGCCACGAGTCTGAAAATGAAATTCCATCCATCATTATTCTGCAAGTATGTCAAAAGAAGGTTGGTCCGGCGGCCTTTAAGGAGTGGAAGGAGCAAATGGTTAAATATACAGTTCTGGATGGAATTACTTCGATCATATTTACAATGAAATATATTAGCCGCCTAATTTTAACAAACAATAATGTTGTTCACCAAGAATTCCTAAATACGTAGATTTATTATCTGTATTCCAAATTATTTGAGGAGGGAAGCTGCTGCGTATATGAAGTACTTCGATGTTATTCCCAGTTACTCAATTAACAACTCATCATGCTTGGAATACATTATTTGTTACTTGGTAATTGTTGTTAGTTAATATTTGACGATTATCTTTTTTTGTTATACGGATGTAATCGTGAGAGGCTTCGATTACTTACTATAAACCTAATTTCGGACATTCTAGCATTTCCTGAATAGCATCAAATCAAACTGTAAGAGGTATTAAACATACATTTATTTACAAAAATCAAAAATACAATAGAAATTCGATTTTTTATATTTATTTACAATATATAATAAGAAGTATGTTAAAAACTAAGGATTACACTTACATTTAAAAGTTTTCTTTATTTACACAATTATACATACATATATAAAATAGAAACAATGAGAAAACAAATAAAAATACGGCCTCTTAGAAGAAAATATGCTTCTTCTTCTTTTAATTACTTTTTTGAGATCACCATAATTCTTTTTTATTCATATAAAATCTCCCCATGCGGTTTTTATCAACTTTTATTAAATCTTATTTGCACATACCTTTATGAAGTTTGCGTATCGGATATTTATTATTAAAGTCTTTAAAGTTTCTTCATATGTAAGTATTTATACAATAAGTATTTAACTTTTTATATATAATATATAATCTTGCACTTCCTTTTTTAATAGACAACTATATGTATTTATACAGTAATTTATTTTGTAAATCTATACATTCAAAACAAAATGTAACTAGATATAAAATTAAGATTTTAATCGAGATTTTTCTGTTGAATAATTGTTAAATTTAAGCGGGATGGCAGTTTTAAGGATATTTTCTTTTCTTTTTTTTTATCTTTTCTTACATTTAATAAATACATTAAAAAAATTAAGTACGCGTGGAATTATATAAATTCACAAGGTAATTAAGCTAACAAAAATATTATTCACAACGAAGTACTACACAAAATATTTGCAGCACTTTTTCCACTTTGGAAAAAAAATTTTTGGCACAAAAAATGTTTTAAAGCACCCTATCTGGATGCGGTTTGTTAAATACTATCTAATTCAGTTCTTTAACATGTCATTCGTCGAAACATAGAGTTTAAACATTGCATATATTTCATCAAGCAACTGTATTGGCGCACATTGGTGTTTTGCAGTTTTCTTCAATAGAATTGCTAGATGGTGGGCTTATTATTTGTTAATACACAAAGGATTTCAAAAAAATCTAAAGATCCCTTTCTCTTACTAATAACAATACTGTTCAACTTGTGGTAGAACACTGTTCAAGGATGTTTATGCTTATAGAAGACCCAAAGACAAATTGCAAGATTCTGAATCTGAACATTGGAAATCCCTAAAGTGTACTTCTAGCAGTTTATTATCAATAAAATTCGTTCAATGTAAAACACGTCATATTTGATTTTGATAATTATGATTTATCATCTTTTTTTGGATATTCTATTAAATGAAATAATAACAAGTTTTTGTGTAAAAGAAGTTAAAATTTTTGTTGGCAGGATGTTTATTTAACTACTCGTCGAAGGAAAAACTGTTGCAATATTTTCACTAAAAATAAATTCGTTAATACAAGTCACAACAATTATTGCAAAATTCCTTCATTTAAGTTAAATTACAAAACTATATATAATATAGTAATATGTAGTATATACATAGAGAAATATTTCTTAAATCATTTTATTGCTGTTCACATACAGTGTATATATATATATATATATAAGAACCTCTATTTCATCTTAAATTCCGGCACTTCGAGTTCGTTTTTCACACACCTTAATTATATACTAAACGAAATGGCTGAAGCCTACCAATGTTTGAATCACAATAGGCCGATATAGTAACACTTAATGGCAATTCCATAAATTAGCGAACGACGCGTAAGTTTATTACATTAAAAGTAGTCTCCTTAAAATAAAACGTATAAAAACATAAGATGATAACCTAGATGTGTTAAAATACGAAAAAGTAATGTTAAAAATAAAACGTAAAAAAAAACGAAATACTAAAATAAATATCATAACGTGTCCGTCAGGTACATTGGGAAGTTGCTTAATTTGAAATGAAATTACCACTCGTAAAATGACCTTTTTCTTCCTTAATTTCGTGAGTATGCAGTAATAATATCGAGAAACACATCACCGACTTAATTAAATAACATTGTCGCTGTTTACCTTCGACGATCTTTATTAAAAACACCAATTAACTCACACACTTTGATAACGATGAAATGGAACAGATGAATGGGGGCAAAAAGTCCGCATGATTAGACGATGATTTCGCGAATTACTTTCCTTGTCCGCGAATTTGGCGTCGAATACCCACTTTCCAAGCTTTCTTCATAGCTCAGGGACATATGCTGTGGGGGCTTCTCATCTTCCATTTGCTCCAGGTACGGATCCGGAAGACCGCTTACGTCGTGATATGGGGAGTCTGTAAAAAAAAATGCCTTATTAATTCCAAGAATTACCTATTTATTAAAGCGAATTTGTTATTTACAAATTGAAGAATCGTAAAAGTTAAAATCACTGCAGTGATTTACAAGCTGGTCCAAATTAACCGCGAACCATTAATTTAAAATCAAAAATTTTACTTGTTGTCAAATACGAAACTTGCTATCCACTGAACCTTCCAAAACAAGGTATCGTTCGAGAGTATTAAAATATCCTTTGCAAAGACACGTAGTTAATTTTCTTTTTAGTGTGGTGATGGCCCAACGGGGTGTATAAATTCTAAAGTTTGTCGTAAAGTCAGGAGCCTTTCAATATTCCATGGTCATGTTTCTATAACCTCAGCGCAAAGAGTAGTTTATTGTACCGCTATTCCGAATTCCCACGATCATAGTGGGACTCGAACACACAGCGTCTATCTACCCAGTCAGGCCTTCTTACCATCGGTTTTGTTTAGTTGTAAGATGTTAAATAATAATACCGCACTCTCTCTTAATTTGAAGACATGTGTTATGAGCAGTAAAACAATTACAATGTTAGCATGATTTGATCTAGACAACAAATGTTCAACGGGTACTGCTACCAAATAATTGTAATTAACTTTTAATCCCTTGAGAGACAGGTGTTCGATTTACTTTAGAGCAAAGAAAACATTTTTCCACTATATTCCTTTAAATTAGGACTACCCAGTACAACGTCTTCTCTGAATATTAGGGATTTTCCCCAATCAGCCTGTACATTCAATTAAAAGCGATATATGCCTTGTGTTAGGGATTTATTAGAACTCTCGATTTGGAAATGCTTGAAGATATAGAGTATTTTACAGTATCTTTAGTTCGAAGCAAATGAAAACTCACTACATGTCAACTCCCACGCAACACCAAGAACTCAAAGTAAATATTTGTTGATAAAATCGAATTTGAATTTTTATTACAGAACAGATACGATAAAATCGATCTAGTTTGATAGTACTGCACGTCATTTTTAGAAGCTATCAGTGCCAAATTGATAAAATTGATGATTCCAGAAATAAAAAGTGTTGAAGTATAAAATGTACTTGTATTTGCTCTAACATACGCTACGAGAATGAATGTAATTGATTTCATGCATTTGTTAGTATGATATCCTATAGTGCTAGAAATAAACCTAGCAAGAAATAATTAAAAAGACATGCCAAAATAAGTGGACATGAAGCTGGCTACCGTAATAGAGCCTCGTCAATTAGGAGGTAAAAAACAGGTCTTTCATTTTATTCAAACCAGCCCAAATAAAATAAATGGAACGCAAAATATAACGGCTAACAAATAAAATAAAAATGTGCTAATTTCAGATCTCTTCCTAACATCTTCTTCCGTAATTTAATGCTAATTTTTAACTCTATTCTCTGCGCTAAATAAATTTTAACGTTTACTACTCACATTCAAACCTACCTGCGTGGGCCTCTTACAAAAATTGCACAACCTTCTCACCAGAATAAAACGAAAGACCTATACATATTGGATAAACACAAGTTAGTATCGCTAATCATCGACTGTTACGTCCTTCTACCGAGGTAAGTCTTAAGTTTACATTTAGTTAATATAAACAATAATTAATTCGCTTACCGATGTGTTGTTCAATTCGCTTTTTAGGCTTAAGGACGGCGGCATATGGATCATTACAGTATTCCTGTCTGGATGGATTGTTGCTGTTTCTCATATAGTCATCCCCATGATTACTTTGTGTTGTGATATGTGGATAAGGGGCGTAATCGTCGACAGCACCGTAACCTCCGTGGCTGATGGGATCGTATCCATATGAATGCTGACGATCAACGTTCATATGAGGTGGTTGTAGTTGATTAACGGAGTTATTTGCCGCAGCAGCCATCTTCATTTGCCAAATAGAATCTTGCGAATTGACACTTCCACCATTATTGGAGTTCGAATAACTGTTCTCTAAGTAGCCCATATTTGCCCCTGAAATATAATATTACATTAATAAAGATTTTCGAAATAATTCATTTTAACTAGAGTCATTACATTCGCCATTATTGATATTTTGTCTAGATTGTATATCAGGATTGTGATAACCATATCCATTTTGTGTGGCGTAGACGCTCTTCTGGTCTTCCATAGCGAGTGCCAAATCCAGAGAATGTTCCAAAGCCTTGTTATCCATTCCGGTGGATGGGTAGTAAGGCGGAGGGGCTTGATTTTGCTGCGAAACGATCGTGGGTCGTATCGAATCCATTTCGTAGTCCTTCGATTGCTTCTTCTTTGTTTGGCTTTTCTTACATCTGCAGAACACTAGAACTAGGCCAGCAAATAGGATGGCTACTGTACAAGTTACGGCGATTGCTATTAATGTGGGTGTAGTTAACGATGACGGTTCCTTAATATATGCTGTGCCAACTGAAGAGAAATAATCTAGAATTACCACACCCGTTTTATTTTATTTTAGTAATACTTACTCTCAGCTTCCAAGAAATCACCACAATGTTCTAAGTGGGTACCGAGACACAACTTTACTCGGACTCTTGACTGGTATTCATCATCCAAACCGATTTGTTCATCAATTATGGATTTTCCTCTATGGTTCCTTGCAATTAATTGATCTAGGTTAGCTTCTTTGTACGTAGGCATCAAGCCAGATACCTCTAAGGGCAATGTATCCAATACTTGCCATATTGGTATGGGCATGTTGTCATTTGAAATAGATTCTACCACGGCTACAAGGGGTAAACAGGTTATCGGAACTATAATTGACAGCGCATGCGAGGACGGATCGTAAGTAACTTTTTCCGGTAACGGGATTCTGTCTACCCTGGTTGAAACCGTGATATCCTGTGAATAGTCGCTCTTTCCTTTGGTATTGAAGGCTTTTACTTTAAATAAATACGTTTGGTGTTGCTCCAATTGGGTTACATTGCAAGGAACATTTTGTTGGCAATCAGCTTCTGACCAATCAACTGATCTGGACACGACGCCACAGCCATCTATGTTAATATTATCATTACTAGGCACCTTTTTATATGAAACGAAATATTTAGTTGTTGAAATTCCACCATTAAACCCAGGTTCCCAATTAAGAGTAACGAAGTTGGGACCTACATGGAGATCCGCTACGCGTGTAGGTTTTTCTGGTGGACCTTTCGGTTGAAGACGGATCCTAGCTTCGATACTTCCCATTGCGTTAACTATCTGGCAATTATATTCACCATAGTCTTGTTGCTTAATGTTAGATATTTTAAGCACACTTGTGTAAATATCATTTTCCGCCATAGTGGTGTTGATGACGTAGTGTCCTTCTGATGATGTTAGTAGTTGTGATGAGCTAGATCCAAAGAACCATTTAAATTCTGGTTTTGGGTAAGCTTGCACCTTGCAAACAACTTCTGCATTCTCGTGTTTATCGAAAGCGACTTTGTTGTATTGATGAAGAATAATTGGTTCATCTGAAATTGAAAATTATGTAATTACGAAGTTTAAAAGAATTACTTACTATTACTTACGTTCGATACGTAAGTGCATAATAGATTCTGAACTTCTAACTTCGTTCATGAAGGAGCAGGTGTATACACCTCTGTCGGATGGTAATAATTCATTTCCGTTAGGTCTAGCTTTTCCAGTAAATTTCAGAACACTCTGTACACTTACAGCTCCATTGCTAGTTTCGGTTAATTCTGTCTTCACTTCGTACATGTTCGTATCGGCCGTTAATTCGTCGTCGTCTTTTAACCATTTCACGCTAGGCTTCGGTTTTCCTTTCGCACTGCACGCCACTGAAAAACCAGGATCTCCGACTCGTTTTGTTTCTAACGGTTTCAGTTTGTATTTGAAGCTGGGCGGTTGGTGAACTTCTAAATTAACTGAAGCAATTTCACCTGGACCTAATTCGTTTGTAGCTTGGCAATTATAGACCCCTTCACTTCCTATATGAGCATTGTTGATGGCGTATTTAATCCCTGTAGCTAAAATACTTGGCTGTCCATCGGTTCCGATTTTAAACCATCGATACTGTGGTGCTGGCCAACCTGGTGGGGTTGCCGTGCAAGTTAAGGTAACCGCCGAGCCTTCATTTGCTATTGGTTTGTCGGGCATTATTCTAGCTTTTCCAGGTTTGTGTCTAATTAAGAGTGCTATTGAAGCGTTACCAATTTTCTCAACTGGTAATCGAGTATTTGGGAAACTACTCGGTTTGACTAGGTTGACCGCTCTACAGATATAAGTACCGGAATTTTCAGCTGTAACTCTATTAAGCCGCAAAGTATCACCGTTTTGTCGGAAATCTGGTTTTCCATCTTTTATCCACTCGACCGTTTGAGGGTTCGGATTGGCCGTAACGTTACATTTTATCGTCACAGATTCACCTTCTTCGGCTTCTTTCGTCTTCGATTCTAGAGTAACGATGGGCGCGTAGAGGACGTCAACGGTTATTTCCCTTTCTCCAACTTTACCCAATCCGTTGTCGGCTTTGCACGTGTATCTCCCGGCGTCTTGTATGCTTACCCTGTGGAGGGCATGGGTATGCGAGGTGGTTATGATTCGACCATTTCTCGTCCATTGCACGCTCATGGCCTTCGGTTTCGCGTCGACCGAACATTGCAAGGTGGCGGAGGAGTCGCGCTCTACTCTCAACGGGTTCTCCGGGCCCACCTCCACGCGAGGGAAATCTGAAATTAAGCAGGGAATTCGTTACGTTTCGGTTGCTGGCTGCGTTTTAAAGTGTAGCGGGAATTTTTCCTTTTCTTTTTTTTCTTTTTTTTATTCAGCCCCGCTGCTGCTTCGGAGAAACGGAAAAATGAAATTAAGGAAAGTTTTGGAGAGTAATTTAGAGTCGTGTACGAGTTAAGGGATAAGATAAATATCAGACTGCGTTTAGGGTGAACGCCTCGAACAGGGTGATGAGGCGGTTAAATAATTCGTCTGCTCTATTCCCAGCAGGACGTCTATACTCCCGCATTTCTTTAAGGAAGGTTATCCTTCGTAGCGAGCTTAATGTATGTTAATAGCACGAAATAAAAGGAAATTGTTGCATAATCAAGGGTAATAAATGTTGTTCAATTTTTTTCGAGAAGGAAGGTTTGATAAGTGCTAAATTAACCAAAGAAACTCTTATATACACTACCTTAATTTAATAGATTTTATTGCTTTTAACGATATATTTATCTTAAACACATCTGGAACTTAAGAAATTACAGTATTACGACATTTTCTGTTCCGGAATACCCAATTGCAATTGCATCCAATTATTGTATTCTATCTATTACTCACGTTTTATCGATGGGATCAAGGAGGTAAAGATTTTATGGCACCCCTCTCTCTTTGTTCGAATTTTATTGAGATAAACGGTACTGTAAGGTAATAAAAGTGTGCAAAATGCCGCGTGGTAAATCAGTAAGCATTGGTAATCACCCCAGCAGATGATCGTCTACTACAATTAATAAGTAAAAGATATCGCAGAAAAAAATCTGCATCAGAAATTCAATTACGGACCTCAGCATCCGATTTCAGTTAACACGGTCAAACGCCGGCTAGGGAAAGGAAATTTACACGGTCGCCTAGCAGTTCATAAACCGTTGCTACGGATTGAAAGGGTCGCAGTGAGCCCGAAACCCAATTGAAGGAATAATGCGGAAAGAGGACTACCGCGAAATATTAGAATTCCATGTCATTTCTTCTGGGCTGCGAGTAATCGGCGAGAATTTCACTTTTATGCACAACGATCCAAAGCATATGTGTACGGTACCTGAATGAGCGAATATTTTATAAATTATGACACGGACATGGGCTCGATATAAGACTCCGAATTGTTAGCGGTACTTCCAAAGAACAACTTCGGAATTTTCTGAAACAAGAATGGAATAACATTCCAACGTGAATCGAAAGGAAGTCGCGAATTGTTCAAGCAGTTCTCATTGCAAAGGTGGATTTTTTGGTGAGAAAAATAATATATATTTTTGAATTATTGAAAACTAATGCAGACTTAATCAAAACTATTATAACGACGGAATAGACCATGACAAGCGACATGATGTTTTTTTTTTTTTTTCATCCGTTTAATGTGCTTAGCAGCAATTTTCAATAATATACATTTGTGTACAGAAGTAATGAAAAAGGTTATCGAATTTTTCAGAGCGCGTAGCACTTTATTATGATTAGGGGAGCAAGGACAACGAATAACAAGAATCTTGCTGAAACTAATACAAACGGAGGAAATTTTTTGAAAACAAATAGTAATTATTGCCTGTTATAAATATAAACGCAAGCTGTGGACATATTATTACATTTACGTACACTACCCAGCTCCACCCACGTCCACATTTTTATCGATTGTAATAGCTAACGAGGTTTTAAACAGAATGGAAGGATGGAAAGACAAACAATTTTACACCATGTAGAAAGCAAAAGCATGCAGTCATCTTCTAACTAACACCCCAAGAAGGCAATGGATCGTTGTCAATATCTAAGTAATGTGCCTCAATATTCGGTATCACATATTTATAGTTTAGGAGCGATATTTTTATTTTATTGTTTCCTAAAAACAATGATGACATTTCTGGGTATAATCGATTGATCTCGGTGAATCGATATATTTCCTGATAAATAATTACATCATTAACCAATGATGTGTTCAGTTATAGCATAGAAAATATAGCGCAGAAACGGAGAAACTTTCGCGTACAATAAATAACTAGCTGTTAAACAATCCACTGCGAAAAACGAAACTGATCGATAATGGTTGTCAAATGTGACAAACGATTCGACTCGAAAATAAATCACGTGCAAATGGGAGGGTTAGATTTTTATCATTTAATAATGCCCTGTATAACGTTGCATTGTGGAACTAATAAAAGCTTTTAATGAGCCTACGGCATTCAGCTCGCTAACAGAGTTTTAAGTGAAGTGATGAAATTACGGAGCGAAGTATGTTTAATCTTTAATCTCTACATTGTATGACACATTCGAGAAGGAGTTTATGTAGGTTAAATGTAATGGCATGACGAAAACAAAGGAGTTTGTCAGATGGTTATTAATTATTTTATTTCGTGGAATTTAAAGTAAAGGTAGCTAAAAAGATGGCTATTTAACAAAAGACGTGAGATGCGATCATTTTAATTTATTCAAAACGTTAACAATTTAATGATTATGATGTTGTTAGGTTTGTGAGTAAAATTAAATATAAATAACTATTGCATTGCAGCGGAATAATAAATATTTACCGTTCAAAGCGATTTTAACTCCATTAGTTATTTAGTGACAATAACCTATGCAATGGATTTGTATATACGCTGTATATGATGATATGTAGTTTGTTATTGTTTCACAGTATTTTAACAGCCTAGAAATGATTTACAAATGATCAGTTAAGCGCTATTTTGTGAAGTACTTAAATATTTTATTAATTTTGAAAAAGCATAAATAAAGCTAAAGTAATTTTTCATGGCAGTTGTGATAGTAATTTTATCAATATCATGTTAACTGTAAAATTAACTGTTAAATATTTACAGATTTTAGTCGTTATTAAGTATGTGCTGATAGCTTTCATTCGATGGGAGTTGTGTAAATCGGTTTTTGAAGTCGTTAATAACATAAATTGCTTCTTCTGATAATAGATAAATACCTTCAAAAATGTTTAGAGGTTCTTCCACAAATAGAACAGATGTACTCAAGTAAAAAAAAAAAATGAAAACAATGAATTCAGTAAATTTCCAATTATAGACTTACTCTAGGATACGTAATTATTTACAGAATATTTCACGAAGCTTAGGCTTGAGTTTCAAATTTTCTAAGTTTATTTGTTTTGAACATAGTGCTTCTAGGTATATTGGAAGCTAGACCTTAATAGTAACCTCTTTTTTATTGGTTCTTATATTACTTTTAGAAACGGCACGAAATATAAAGCAAACTGAAAATAGGCAAGCTTCCCTAGGAATATTTAGTAAATTACGCAAGTAACTATGTACATAAACAATCTCGGATTAATGGTATGCGTGGATCGCGTCTAATGTTGTAATTTCTGAAGCTCAATAATTACTCACCAAAATATCCTTTGCGTAACTGAAAACATCGTTATGCTTCGGAAATTGTCCATAAAACCACTGAAATAAATTAGTTACGCGCTCACGTCCCTTTATTACTCCGACAAGTTTATTTCAAACACGAACTGAAGTATTCCATACAAACATCGGTTTCTGGCACCACACAGCCTTCGGGTAAATACACACATCGCCGCACGCATAGAGACATAAACATGCAAAACGTGCGAAAAAAACAACGCCCGGCTTACAAGCGGGTGTGCAGATATTCACCATAATCGCGCTAATAGACCATAAAGTAACGACGGCAGTCATACGGTTAACAACATTAAACAAGCCGTCCGAATTATTAAATCATCTACTTATTGCAAACAATGCGGCAGTCGGAAGTCGCCATCGCCTGGAAAATTGACCAGATGTTCGTCTCGGCACGGACGAGGCGGAATTTCGATTTTCTAGCACGGCGGCAGCGGCTGTATTCCAAGAAAGCATAAAGGATTTATTAGAAGTATATAGGTTATTCTGTGACCTGGATACTCAAATAACTTAACCGTTTACCAGTAACTGCTCCTACCTATACTTGTTTAATCTCAAAGAAGAAAGGTTAATGTACAGGAAGTAGTCAAAAATTGACAGTGTCTCATCACACCAAAATTAGGAATTTGCTGTTTCGAGAGCTACTTTTAAATGCAGAGAAAATTGGCTTAGTTCGAATATGAAGTAATGCAGCTGGAGAACTGGCATTAAGAAATACTACCAGAATTGGTAGTGAGCTTTGTTGATTAATGGTCATCTTTTCTTTTTGGACTGATTTGATGGTAAATTTGCAAATAGAATCACGTTATTTGTATAACTAATAAGGAACAAGCAGATGATATAAGAAAAGAGCATAAAACGATGAGTTCGTAAATTAGAAGAAGTGGTGTAGATTAACTGACAAGTGCTTAAGCGTATCCTCACCTCATACAATCCATATCCGCATTTTATGTTTTTAATTATAAATAATACCTATTTGTATTAAAAATGTAAGTGCGGGTACAAAGATACCGGACTTTATCCGCGGTCGCATGCACCTGAATTTAGGTAAATGATGGTTAGAGAATACTAACGCGAAGCGAACTAAAAAGTAATTAGTTTTTCAAGTCAAGTTAAATGATGTTCTGTTACATTGTAGGTACTGCTTAATTTTACTATATAGCATATGTTGCTCTTCTACTATTAATAATAACAGCAATAATAATAAATCCCACCTTAACATATAACAGCTACACACATTTCGACGAAAATAAATGCAAAATTTCTCAAACGCCCAGGTAAGGTGCTCGCGCGTTGTGTATGAAAAATTACAATTTCACTGCCTCTATACACTTATAGCAGGGCGAAGTGAGCTATGCGCGGCTTTCTCATCTTTCCGCAAAATGATGTTTTTTCGTTGCCTGGTGTTTGTTGAAAATCAATCATTTGTTCGTTCCGGTGCTGTTTATAAGTGCCAAGGTGTAATCCTGTTGCCGCTGCTTCATACTAGCGCACATAAACAATATACAACATAATGTATATTTACCAGAGTAATTCTCCCGTCGCGAGGAGAAAAATCGAGGCGCACAAACAAGTTTGGCGAAACCGATCGTAAAATATATTGGCCCCGTGCGTGTTTTTTTGGAGAACTAAACGTCGTAAATTGGCTTGGTTTATGGTTTATACCCGCTAGAAAAAAATAAATCGCTAGATGTTAAGTGTGTCTAAACAAAATTCCACGAGTCTGTATCGTAATTGATATATACGTAGATATTTGAGATAGTTGCAATGTAAAGCTCTGTTTAGCAGTCCCAAATACAAGCCTAGATCAAGACGAATAAATAAATGTTTTACAGATAGTGGAGAAAGTATCCTTCATGTCAACATTAATAAACATACACCCAATTCTTCCAGATTCATACGGAGGCAATTTATGCATCCCTAATATATAGGGGGAAACAACTGGGGTGTTTTTCTTTTCAAACAGCTTCCCTGACAGCTTTATACATTGATAAATAATGTCTTCGTTGTTGTGTCCAAGAATAATTAAAAACTCATAGTTTGTGACAAAAGCTCCCCGGGCTTTTTGTTAATTACGCCCTCTAATGATCATGTTTGGAATTTAGAAATATTCTCATTAAATTTTTTTATGCCACTTCAGTAATTAAGAATTTCTTTCCATCGCTACAGCTACACCAGTTTCCACGATATCACCGGTTCTCACGTAGGACACGCATATTGGTATTTGATGACGATGGTCTTCAATGTTTTTAGAGAAAAGATTTCTTGTTCCTCTGTTGCAAATACTGCTTCAGTTTTCGAAATATATACTAATCGTTGGAAAATAGAAAGGCTCTTCCGAAAATTTTGAAGCCAACATTGTGGTGTTAGCCACACGGTGCAAATTGATATATTCAAAGCCAGCGATTGTTTACTTTTTTTCAGGCATCTGCTTATTTTTTATGTATTAGGCCCATATACTTTTGACAGATTTCTTGAATGTATTCCGTGTCTTTTATTAATAGCTTCAACTTGATTTTTACCGGACAATTTTAGTTATGTAAATATAATCGAACATATAAGTAATATATAGTCCAACTACACAACAATACATTTTTTGACCTATACGTTCTATACAGATTTCTTTTACAATTTACTCATCTTTAATTTATGAATAAACGATAAACTTTACTTGGAATTGAATGTTTCCACTGGCGACGCTATTGAACTAGATATGAAACACCTCATAAATAATACCTACTAACACATACACACCATCTAAATACTGTCCGAAAATTAAATTTTCATATAGGTCAGCCGTTAAAGTTATATTTCATTGAAATTATTGTTTAATGGTGTGTCGTAAGCAAATTTACACTTGATAAATGGATGTCGCCGTCGTCGCTTCGGTCGCACCGCACGCGTCAATTCTATGGTGCGACGTCAAAATCCGCTTTAACAGCGACGTTAATGTGTGTTCGCGTCGCGTCTATCTTCACGCGTAGTTGTAATCAGTGCGCGTATATATACGTATTAAGTGTACGCCCAGTATTTATTTAACGGATAATGGAATTATACTTCACTTTTGGACGGCGCGACGGTCAAACGTTAAAGCCGGTGAACAGCCCGCGTAGCAAACCAGTCCGATAATTTGTATGTAGATCTTGTCATCGGAATTAGCCTCAGCCGAACAATTTAAATAGATTATAACACTCGGACCTTTTATCTATGTTTATGAAACATTTTATTGTGCTGGCTGCAAATTGGTAAATACCGAACGGGTAACAGGCACTGTTTTTCTGACGAAGCGATTGCGTTGTACGTACGCTGTTAACAAAACCATTAGCGTACTAAAATTGCAATTTCGTGTTAATGAATTAACATCACCTTTATTACTCGTCAGTTAAACTGCGATAATGAAGATATAAGGGTTAGATTAGATTTTTATGATAGCTTACACAACATTAACGGTAGTAATTTATTTTTTTGTATGCCGTTGTATGTTCCTGTTTCAATTGTTGTGGGTATTCACGTTGCACGTTTATGTTCAAATTTAATACGAAAACGATTAGAAGATCATTAGATCTTTGAAAAATCGGTTTAAGTTGTGTTCTTTTAAATGCAACATCCTGCATATATGTAATTATTCTGGTTCTTTGTACATGTACGTAGTTGTTACTGTCCAGATGACGAAGTTTTGAGGAAATTCAATCCTTGAATTTCTACCAATATTCATCGATTGAAGCTCGTAACATGTATTTCGTGGCAACTGATTTATGACCCCAAAAAAGTTTTAAAATAAAGCATAATACTGGTTGAAATTTGAGAGTTGAACTTTGGTGGTCGTACTAGTTCTTAACGACCGCCGCGCCGTACTTAGTATTTATTTGTGCCAAGATATAGACACTACGGACAGATATACAGGCCACTGTGTGTTATGGTCTTGCTATACTATATTCGGAGAGAGGAAAGGACGTGCCTCTGTCACGGCTATCGCTTGCTTACACCGGCTTCTCAATTTTTTAGAGGCACGCATAATCTTCAATAAATAATGGGAGTAGTAATAGAACAACGGGAAGAAGAACAAGAGGCTACGTGTACCAAGAAGTAGGCACCATATGGAATTTATCTTGTTATGGATTTTTATAACATTGTAGCAACGCAGAAAGTTTGAACACCTTTTAAAAATCTGAGCATTTAAAGTTTAAAAAGGCCGAAGAAGAATATTTTAGGTTAAAAATTCTTCAGTTACTATATGGCCATTTGAATAGCTAGGTACAATTATTACAAACAATGGAAACATAGAGTTAGAAGAAGTCACAGAGTTAAGAAAACAAACAGCGAGACTCCAAATAAAAATTAGTTAATAACTCGGGCTTAACGTTTTTATAAATGAATTCGACCACCAAAAAAGATTATGAAGGTAAAGGCGGTAGGAAAACGAAAAAGAGACTAAGCAACACACTAATATGGAGGAACGAATAGCCGAAATTGGAGGAAAAGGAGGGAGGAATACTGCAGAAATGATTAGGTTAGTAGATGACAGGAAAGCATGAATAAAGGAGACCGAACTCCACTTTAACACCCAATCGGATACAAGAAGTGATGTAAGAGAATAATATTCTCAAAACAAATTGCACGGCTAATTCTAAGTTAAAGAAATTTAGATTGAACTTAGCTTCTAGCAAAATGTTTAAAAAAAATTTAATTAGATACATGTATTGCATTAAGTTAAGAAGAATTATGCAAAGAAGCTATGTTAAGCACTGCTTCACTAAAAATAAAGCTTATATCTATTTTCGATTTGATAAAAATAAATTTAGTCAAAAAAATATACTTAACAGAAGCTAAAAAGGACGTTTCCATTACTTTCTTACTTAGTTACACTTAACCATCGATCATCGTGGATTATTTCGTATACTAACAACAAGATTGAAACCTAAATAAAGAGAACTTCGTCTACTAAATAGTTCTTGAGTTCCTGACTCACCACAATGGCGTTTGCTAAACTTTTATACTGCGATCACTCACGATAAACGGAGACATGTTTCGACTTTTAATTGGATAACTGCCCAGGGAAGAATCACAATCGTTAGCGTTTTTCTTAGCAGTTTCGTGCAGGAGAAAAAGTCGCCAATGCGGAATAAGAACACAAGGAGAATACAGAGAGAGCGAAAAACTCCAGCGACATAATCGTATAAGTTTATATTTCTCGGGATCAATCAGCCCTATTTATTTTTATTTCGACACAGAATCGGAACGTCGAATTTTCTGCTCTTCTTTGTTGCTAAAAGAGATTGAACTGGAAGAAGGAGAAAAAATATGTTACGTTCAATTAATGATAACGCAGGTTTCAGCATTTGTACATGTTCGTTTTTGTATTGCTAAATATAACATTAATGTTAGGGTTCGAATGGTGGAATAATAATTTCAACATTTAATGGGGAAGAACCTTAGAAGTTACTACCGATGCTTAGAATACATTTTACGTTAGAAAAATTGGAATACACTAGCACTAGCACTAACAAGGAAGTTGTTATTGGTGTACGCCACAAGAGGTATTGAAATGGTAGTTTTTTTTTTCTTTTTTAGTATAATTTTATAATTAGCTCCAGAGACTTCAATTTTTTAGCAGCACTGTGATATATATCAAAATATTTGTTGCTATAATTATATTTACTGCTGTAATTTATTAAATTTCGAAATTATGTATCAATTTCCTGTCGAATTAACATTAACCTCGTGGGAATAATGCCGGAATATAATGAAATTTGTTCCAATGATCATCAAAGGGATAATTTTGTTATAATATTAATCCCGTATAACAATTGAACTAGATTCAATTAATCTAATAATGGGAGAGATTTCAAATAATTTATACCGCCCATTTTCATAAATTAATGACAAATAACATAATGGTATCAAGTTATATGGTTTTATACGCATATATGTAGGTCGGAAACTCTGCTAAAAGCTTTTAATGAGGCTTATGACTTAAATTAGCAAATACGACGTAATTATTAAGTATTAGTCTCAAGTTGACAATTTCCATTTGCTTTCGAGTATAGATATTTAAATTACCGTGAATGTTAAGTGAAGTTTTTGAATTAATAATTTAAAATTCCTCCGATACCTGTTTAAAAGTATAACAAAGCTACATTATTAACGGGGTAGCTTTACAAACGTAAATGATCGATAAGTTTACTACTGCTACTAAGATACTATAGTACTTCTAAGGCTGTTACAGAAGCTATTGCGTGTATAGTATACACATGCATAGTTGCAGAAATTGTAAAATTGCTTTCTTGTACATTGTTCATTCGATCCTGACCCTTTTGTGAGCAAGGTGTGCTCTGAAATTTGTTAGATAATTCTAGTTTATAGTACTTGGAGATTATCCGACTAACAGATCTGTACTTCATATAATTCTAATATTATTATAAAATACTATAACGATATTCATACAAAAGAACACCAAGATTGGAAAGAAAAAAATCGAGTGTCAAAATTAATACAAGTGGTACATATAGGTCCACACTTACGAGTGAGCATTTTCGCGTGTAAAAAATAGTAAAAATTGCTAAATTTTTTTCAAAAATTGAATATGTATTTGAACACTCACCAGTATTCATTTGAATACCGAATAATGTTAATTTTAACACCGAACAGTGTTAATTTTAATTATTACTAGTGTTAATAGTCTCAACCGTTATATTAAAATGACGTACTGGGTGTAAAATTTACATTTTGCAGTGTCTATTACACACGCTTAGCGTGAATATGATGATTTGGGGTGTAAACATGTAAGTGTTTTCAGGTGGAAAAGTAGAAATAAATTTCGTCCCATCAATAAATTATAACACGGTCCCCGCAATAAATAATAGATGGCCACTCCTCATGTCCTTAAATTATGAATTCGATACGTGTTTTATGTCTAAAAATTCTCAATTTTCATTTTTAATTCGATCTCACCGATTAAATCAATAACAAAATCACAACAGTAATGAATTTGTTGCAATTGGTAGAATTCATAGACATATCTGATGAACAAATAATGCCCGTTATATACGCACATTAATATATCCTCCAAAACGATTAATATCCACTGTTCAGAGCAACGATAATTACATTAAATTAATATCGCATTCCCGGAAATTATAATCGTACGTGCGTGGTTCCTTTGTTAGGTTCGTCGAAATTCTATGTGAAGTAGAGAGAGCTTCATTCTCCCATTGAAGCATGTTAAATTTTGTTTCAATGGAAACTATTAAAAATCTTTTAACTTAGCGGTACACGGATAAGTTGAATTGTAGATAGCAATGGATATATTCAGTTGCAGTGAATCATGATTCAGTAAAATTGTATTGGAAACATTTAGTAATTTAGCTAATTATTAGAGCAGGTAAATTAATTAAATTAGTGATATTGTTACTCTGGGTGATATTAC
The DNA here is from genome assembly GCA_902654985.2 of Oryctes borbonicus. NCBI lineage: Eukaryota > Metazoa > Arthropoda > Insecta > Coleoptera > Scarabaeidae > Oryctes > Oryctes borbonicus. Next base: position 6,557,531 of record LR736876.1, read on the forward strand.
ACCGGTTTAGTTGGAAATAAGTAAATAAATACGTTTATGTTGAAATAAAAATTTAGATTTCAAGAAATTATACGTCCGTTTTATTTTCAAAAGTTTGTACAGAAATGTTGATGAATTTAAAATGTCTTTCGGTCTCTCTTTGAATATCTTCATGTTCCAAATATTTCCAAATTATTTAATATTGTTTGATGTTTGGATATACTTACATGACGTGAATTTTGATGACTTGATTCCAGTATCGGTGATGCGTTCAATGTTTTTATGAGTTTTTCGACAAAAATTATTACGCTAAACTTTTTGGTAACCTGGTTTTACTTTAATGCAACGTTGTCTAGTGGTAAAGCGCTAATTCGCCTCTGACGCTAGATTTACGCCAGCAGCTCGTAGCTAGGTCACTATGAATCTGCGAATACCACACAAATCCTGGGCGTCTCATATTATCATTTATTCTGCATTATTGCAATTAACTCGGCACGTTGCAATTTTCCTAAGTCAATCCTAACTCACTTATTCACTTGAGTGGTGAATGTTTATACAATTGTTTTCGAATCAAGTCTCCCAAAACTAATACAATGCGTTACTTCAAAAGATTTCTTGTGATTTGTAATCAATAATATTTCATCACGGTAAAGCAGACAAAACGAAGGCATTGAAATAAAACCTGACAGAAAAAAAAAATGATTCCAACATGCTTTTGACACATCGTTAACAAAGAACTTTATCAAAGAGGCGATATTATTAAATTGCTTTATATTGCAAATAAGAAATCTCCTTTTATAGGTGTTTGCACCCGCTGTTCAAACACACTCTCCAAGAGTGGAAGTTTCTTTAATCTATTTCTTTTGAAAAGAATTCGACTTTATGTGGTGAAGGTTCGATCGCGCCCCGTTAGTGTAGAAATACAGTGGAAGGAAACCTAGCGGCATCAGATAAGAATAAACTGACTGAATATTTTAAATGGATATTTTTGCGTTGACGTTGACGAGTGAATTGTAGGGATTTTCATTTTTATCGATTTCCGATTTTAATTATGGACGAAATTAAAGCGATTAAAAAATACCTGTGACAAAATGGAAATAAACTGAATTTCACCAGGTGCTTTCACCGAAACTATCCATCAATATACAATTTAGGTACGGTTTTACAATAAATATTCACACCTGTAAAAAAGGAAGCGGACCATACAGCATTCATCATTTTTGTTTTGTAATGAGTATGTACATTAAATGTATATTTGATTTATTCTACCCAGATATTTGCATAAGAAAAAAAAATTAAAACGCACAGTTGTTCGTATGTTATTAATATTTTATTTGTATAACAAGGTAGCTGCGATTATTTTTTATACTGCTAATATTTCCATATTTTTGCGATACAGTTGCTTCGTTTTCAGACTAGACAAACATTGAATTGGTGGAATGTATCATGGGGTATAAATGAATATTCGTGTTTATTTTAGAGGTACCTATATATTGGAATGTGTTTGAGTAGTCTTTTTTACAACATTCACTGCAGAATTGAAAAGTATCGATCAAAAAATTAGAATAAATCTTTAAATTTATAATAAATTTGACAGAATTGAGGACATAGAAATAGGAACATTGATGTTTAACGAATACACATTGCAAACTTTGTAACTGCGGTTGATAACTGAAAATTTAAAATATAAATACAACTCTATATATATATATATGCTTTCAGTACAGTTGCGGTTTATCGAAAATATTTGCTTGTAATAGTTCTGATGGATGTCACAGTTGGAACTTACCGATAATTAATCAAATATTTTCCAATCACGTGAAGCATTTGTGCAATCTCAGGATGGGATTGAAATCTTAAAAGCGGGAAGCAGACAATTAAATTACACGAGGGCCAAGATGATATCGAGAATAAAAAAAGACGGATAATATATTTTAGAATTTTGTTTTAAATATGCTCAAAGTAATTCTGCTCAGCAATAATACATCTGACCATTCTCTCGGTCCACTTCTTCTTTTGGAATACTTGCAAGATATTTATGTATGGCTGTACCAATTTTTCCACATACGAAAATCTTGTACCTCGAAAACGTTCATAAAACAGTCAAAAGTCACACATTGCCAAATCTATTACTTTTACATATTTTTTTAGCCCAATATTGCTTTGTAACACGTTCTGCTTTTTGAAAGTCAGAAAGCTGATGCAGCGCAAAATGTTTTTTAAGTGCAGGAGATTTGTATGATGCCTTAGGAATTGCGAAATCTGATCTTGGGTTGATCCTCAATTACAGCATACGTAATTCTGTTGTCCGCTTCAATAAAATTTTTAACAATTCTTATGACAGCACGTTTCTGATACTGGGATATAAATTCCTTCGCGTTCAAAGTATTTAGGCTATGGGTAAACTGTAGTCAAAGAAGGGTTGAAACTATATTTTGATTACATTCACGAGTGCTTGAACCTTTTTTGAAATCATGATAATTCATGCGCTAAATAACAGTGAATGTTCTGTTTTTCATGGTCTACCGGATTCTCTTATTTTCAATTTACTATATTATTCAATACTATTAGCCTGGCTTTGGCCGTGTTTTCAAAAACGTAAATTGAAAGAGAGAAGAATTTGCAGCAATTCAAGGTAAAATATTGATCAAACAAACGAAATTAATTAACTTTATTCAGTTATGGCGTTAAGTTTGAATAAAACAAATTAATCTCATATAAAGCAGTGTTATATATTTCCGCTTGATGGTATTTATCTCGCAAAGTTAACATTTCAAGCAATCAGCGAGATGTGAAATTTCTAAGTTCTAGTTTAGAAATAATGCAGTGAATAAAGGGGAATGATATTTTTGAGTTACATCAAAGGTTATGGCTTTATTTCTCAAATTGACGGAGCACTACTGCTATTTTCATTATTATCGGACCTATGAAATCGGTTAAATTGGCAAATCAATAGTGCTTTTATCACTGAATTAATACGAGGTTAATAAAAAAAGAATTGAATAACGTATTTTTACCAAAAGTCACAATTTACGATTTTTTTTAAAATGGAAGAGCCGATATATTTTTCGATATGTTGAAAGACACAAAATTCTTTCAATTTTTTTTTTGTATTTGATTCTTAAACGTAAGCTCATGGAGCCTACTGTATAAGCATTTATTAGGCAACATATATAGTTTTACTGGATTTCTAATAGAAAATAATTTAAGAACTGCAGCTTATAAATTTACTTAGACTTGTATTTGTCTTATTTTCTTACCTTCTAGATACAAACAAATAAATCAAATACAAAGTCACATTGAAACGACCACCTTAACCCGGTACGAACGAGAGAAACTACTTACAGTTAACGTTCAGCGAGACGGTGGTTTCTAATTTGCTACCCTGACTCATGGCCCTGTTCCAAACTTCGCATCGGAAGATGGCTCCATCGTCTTCTTTGTTCGGCGTGACGGACAACGTGGCCGTCGTGGGTTGGTCGCGGGATCCTCCGTTCTTGAGGGCAGCCTCTAAGGGATAGCCGGAACCTACAACGAAAGAAACACACAAAACTTTATAATTTATTTACGGTGAGTTGATTGTAAGTTGCGGGGATTCCTAAGTTGCTGTCTTGTCTACCACTTTTGTGGAAACAGAGTCAAGCACCGCTTGGTGAATAAAACATTAACGACGCGAAACTTCACGTTTGCGAACGAATGCGTTTGCGGTGTTTATTTTTATTGCACGATCCGACAATAATGGGTTATCGCTACGTATGAGCGAGGAAGTGCTTAATTTTTATGATTATTACACAATTTTATGAAAACTTCTAGTGACATACAAAAGTTTTATTTACTAGACTCCATAATGAGTGTATTTTCTTGCATCAAACCCTTGATAAATATTTAATTTACTGCTGTTAAAGAGAAGCGAGAACAAGTCTTTTCGTTTTTATTTTCTAGAAATATTACAAAGCAGACAGGACGTGAATAGTTTATTATTTGTTCTTCAGCTTTATACAGATTCGCTCGGACAAGTACTTTAAAAAGCCGTGTTTTATTCAATACAAGCTGAATGTTAATTTAGCAGGAGTTGTGTTTTATTACGTGTTTATGATATAGGCAATCTAAATGTTGTTTTTAAAAATATATGATAAAAAATATTTCTTGTGTATTATTATGCTAAAATTACCTCGTGGCGCTAATGACCGCCACGAGGTGATGACGTTCAGCCAATTGCGCTCCAGCATCAACCGTCATAGATAAGTCTTTCTGATTGCGGTTTCGATACCCAATGGCTCACGTAGCCCCTGGGCCCCTACTCTCTGTCACCATGGATTTAGTATGTAAAAATATATCTGCATTCAATATTAAGACCGGGGAAACGATAACATAACTTCTCTTCGCTCCATACTTTTTCTTCCATTTACACGTCCTATGTTGTCAATCATTTCGCAAATTAAGAAGAAAGATCACTTTCTAATAAGTCAGGTCACATATATCCATATTTTACGGCTGCCGATATTTACCAGTATCGGTACCAAAGGGAAGAAGGGAAACCAAAGCACGCAATAGCTTGGGTCGCTTTTGAGAGAAGATCTATTTCGCTGTGTGATATATTTTTCAAGTGTTGTAGTGCGGTTTCTTATGTCGGGCACTAGCATAGAGAAGACACGTAAACATCAAGGTTTTATGGTTAATTTTTTTTTTATGTATTGAAATATGACGATAACAATATCCACAGCACGTAAATGTAAGGGTACTGTTAGTATCTAAGTAACTGGTCCTTTTTTGGCGAAAGAACCCTAAATCCATAAGCATGTTTTCAATTGTTAGAACAAAAAGTTCTCCCAACTTTGCTTACATTGACCCTAGACCTAAATTAAATTTAGTTTGAACACGATGTAATAATATATGTGGTGAATAATGCCTTCGTATTATTCACCACAAGTAAGAATATTTTTAAAGGAATCACTTCAAAATAAATGGACTGTTAAGGGTGGTGCTACGAGATGTCTAGCGCGCTTACTAAACCTTATTTCTATGAATTCTTAAACCGAAAACGACAGTATATAATAAGGATGGAATAAGGATAGCGCGAAGAGAAATTTCAATTAAACAACTTCAAAATATAACTGGAGCGTTTTAAAACAGAACTGTGCGAAAAATAACGGCATATTTGAAAACATGTTCTGATTTTATTGTTCTTGTTTGACTTAATTACTTTTAGTATAATAATGATTGAGATAATGTAAAATGGCAATCTTTTGAAGTTGAGCAACTCTTTTATTTTGTTGTATTGATAAAAATTTAACGACATTTTAATTTTCATTACTTGCAAGAAATGTTCACTGGAATAAGAAAAAAATAAGGCCAAGTTTAAAAATAAAGCTATAATGAATACTACTTTACATTCCAACAAATTAATGTAATCACGGTATTGACATAATATTCCGTTGCATAACCAATGTACTGTTAATTATTACTCTCATTGCATGTACCACATGTTTTGCTACATAAATCAATCCTAGTTCTTTATCTGCGGAGGTAGCTTGGTTTGTTCTCAAGGAGTTTCTGCAGGAGGTCAATATGATAATATATGACGCAATAAGTTACAAATTGCGACCTCACATTTCAAAAGATCTCACATAAATTAGAAGAACCTCGGATAATAGCATACCTTTGTTATTTATAAACGCTCTTGAATTTGAATCTACAAACAATTTTAAAGAATTATGGTGTACTTCGTTTGCGAAAACATCTTAAGTGGGAAAGTCATATTTATTTTAATCTGTTTCCTCAATAAGAAGATTAAGCGAAAACTAGGTCGAACTAACATCACTAGAGTATGATTATCAAAGCACGTCAAAATTGTTTTAAAACTTACTTAAGTTTTCCTCTAGTTTATGTAATAACTGCGAATACTACTGTATATAATAGTATATAGATATTAATAGGTTTACATAATTTAAGAGAGTATAACAGAAAAAGATCTTAAACTCTATGTCGAAATTAGAATTTTAGCGCTATAATAAAGGAAGTATCTGAATATTATTAAAACCCTACAAAGATCCTGATCACATAAAATACGGAATTTGCTAATGTTGCGGTATACGAAAGCCTTGTCAGCGTATAATTACATCAAGTGAAAATAACAGAAGCTTCTTCGTATAATAAAAATCCTTTATTATTTCATTTCGGGCTTTAAAGACGGTTTAAGAGCCGTTTTACGGTTTGAATATTTTCCTGACATTTATCGGATTCGTGAATTTTCGACCTCAAAGGCAAACGGGTACAATATAAATACGGGTAAGTAGAATAAACGAATTATGAATAGGCAGGATCAGATGTCTATCATGTAGAATTCCGGAAGGATTTGGAAGGGTCTATTTCGTGAAAAGCATGATAAATGGCGGCGGATTAAAGAACGGATCTAAAAGACAATTTGTAATAGAAGTGGACATTTCCGGGAAATTTAATTATTAGTGACTTTTGAGTGAAGTGATGGAATTGGGAGAATGGTTATTATAGGCGTTTGATAAATTTATGCGGCCTCAAATAAAATTTTACTTAGACTTCTTTCAAATTGAATTATAAAGTAAAGTGAAACAAACTACAGTATTATATTGTAATGTTATAATTATGAAAAATCGGACTTTTAGAATTAATTGATATTTCACGGTCTGTACTTCCAGGAATGTCTCCTGAACATCTTATTGAATGGATGAAATGATATGGTTTAGCATCTATATAATCACTTTTGTGCCATGAATATAGAGATAAATTATGATGTTTTGATTTAGCAGGATAGTGGCCACTGCAACAATCGAGTAGCAGAGTTGTCTACGTCCCCCTTGTTATTTAGTGTAAATATACACTGCCGTTCAGTGGAGTTCGGTCATACAATAAAAATCTATTATATCACACTGTATACAATTATTAATACATAAAATTAGAAAAATATTAAGCATACACTCTTTTCTAAATATTGCGACAACCACAATAAAGTCCCTTTTATTATCATTCCAAGAATTTCGCGGAAGTACCGATCTTTTGAAACGGGTCGTTTGGGGATTATTAACGAACAATACATTTAGGAAATATACCGCAGTATCACTCTTGTTTATTTATCACAGGCGTAAAGATATAAATTTGCTTCATTTTACTGTTAAACGTGTGTTGGTATGTATCTGTCGTTTTTGCGCGAAAGTTTTAAGAAAATTTATTTCAAAATGGCACGTGGCAAGCCTACCAGTGTAGAAAAACGTTCACGCATTATTACGCTGTTTGAAGAAGGATATTCGGTGCGACAAATTGCTGAAAAAATAAATATGAGAAGTTCAACAGTAAATGACATCATAAAGCGATGTCGGATGTCGGATGTTCGTCCCGGAGCATCTAGGAAAACAACAAAAGATGAAGATTTGAGAATTGTATTATTAAGCAAGCGCAATAGAAAATTAACAGCGATACAAATAGCAGCCGAAGTCAATCGCGATCGTGAAGAACAAGTTTTGGGGAGTACGGTAAAACGTCGACTTCAACAAGCGGACCTTCATGGACGCATTGCCATTCGAAAACCCTTATTACGTCGGGGCTACAGAGCAAAACGGCTACAGTGGGCCCGTTCTCATGTAGATTGGTCGTTAGATGATTGGAAACACGTGCTTTGGAGTGACGAGTCAAAGTTTGAGGTTTTTGGGAAAAATCGACGAGGTTATGTCCGAAGATCTAAAACCGAAAAGTGATCCCGAACTGCATTGTGCCTACAGTGAAGCGAGGGCGTAGTTCTGTGTTAGTGTGGGGATGTTTCTCCTTTGCTGGGACGGGAGATTTATGCAGAGTGCAGGATGTAATGAGGAAGGAAAATTATTTTGCAATACTCCAGAATCATGCAGTGCCATCAAGACTGCGTATAATAGGCCGTAACTTTATATTCATGCATGACAACGACCCAAAACACACTGCGTTAGTGTGTAAGAACTATCTAAGGGAGCAAGAAGAACAGCACACCCTGAAAGTAATGACATGACCCCCACAAAGCCCAGATTTGAACCCTATAGAGTTGTTGTGGGATGAAGGAGGATCCGAAAAATATCCCCAACTTCACAAGAACATTTACGGAATATTCTGCATCATGAATGCATTAATATTCCAGAATCCGTTTTAACAAAACTTATCGAAAGAATGCCTAGAATAGTTCGAGCGGTGATTAACAGCAAAGGAGGTTTTTTCGATGAAAAAAAAAATGTTCAGTATATTATATTAGGCCAGAATAACTTTTTATTTATTTATTTTTGTCTTTTTTACCTGTACATACTACAAAATTGCATTTTGTTTTTAGTTTCGTTTGTTTCTGTAGCCTTTTCATGTTTTTTAATAACCGACCGAACTTCTCTGAACGGCAGTGTACATCTATTAACCATTTCGTGAATATTTGAGAAGTTAACTTGCCTGACATGGAAGTCTCGATCTTAACATTTTGATGCTCAACAACAATAAAATATTATGGTTTGAAAATATGAAAAATATTAGTATCAACATGGAATAAGTTTTCGCGAACTTGTGGAACAATCGTGCCTTCAGTCTCTTTGAACACTAGAAACAAAGGCGATATAAGTTCTCTTGCAGCTGATATAGGCAGTATAGTATAACTATGTGTTGGAGATGCTACAGATTGCATAACATATTCAACTGTTTTGCCTCCCTTATAGGTTAGGCTAAATTAAAGCCGCTTTTGCCTGTATTATAAGCATTATCTGCACTACTCATTTCGATGTACGGCTTGACAGGTACTATAAAATCCTTGGTAATAGTTCTTGGTCTTGCTGTGTTTTGCTTATATGATTGTTCTACAAATCTTCCTAGAAACTATTCGATTTTTTCGTATGAACTGGAATAATCACGAAACGGTTTTGTGAAGACCAAGATAAATATGTCTGGTGAGATATTGTAATATACCTGCAGTTAACAATAACTAGGTTGGTAAAAAGGATTTGAGTCACGAGACGCCGTGGCATAGTAGTCGGCGCACAGGTTTGGAAAATCCTGCCGGTGTCTAACTAAATTTAATTCCATCGGATAAGCCTATAAAATAGAACTTTCAGTAATTGTCGATGGGAAGCTTAATATATTAAGTACGCATTGAGTTAGGAAATAATTCCTTTAAATAATGACAAGGCATCCTATTGCTGGAACAACAATACACGATTTTTTTTGAAAGTCCAGGGAATATTGCAAGGATTATTGATTTAGGTTCTATTGCAATTTATATTACCTGATTAAGCTTATGAGCGATAGTGAAGCTAAAAAATAAAACATGATCTCTTCTTCTGATTTTAGTCTTAACGTAAATACGGTTTAATTAGCAAGGTGAGTGCTGAACTGGAACAGGCTCTCTTGTCGTGACATTTAATTTTCTGCATTTATAGCTATTTAAACTCAATTTACTCAAACTAGAAAGACGTTTTCGCAGTTTAATTGCGCATGTATTTCATTTACACCCTCTGTAATAACTATTGAGTTATATAAATTTGCAACATAAGCGCGAAGTGTTAAATTATTTTATTGCAGTTCTTCCTGTACGAAGGAATAGAAATGACGTTAATTAGAAAGCGCAAATTAAGTTTTTGTTGCCGTGTTAATTATTATATTGCATTTTCTATTATTTTTTCAGAACGTACCATGAATATTTACGTTCTGCGTGCAAATGACATCGTAAAAAATGTCACCACCGCGTCGGCGGTTACAGCGTGCAACTTTAAATTAATGAAGACCTTCCGCTAAAGAAATATTACCGTTGGGACCTAGACGAAACACTAAAACAATTAATTACGTTCGTACTAGCGCGCAAAATATTATTTTACGTTTTATCTCATCTTCTTTTCAGACATCGCCTGAATTACAAAGCGGCGTAGTTATGTATATTTCCCATGCTAATAGAGAAACAAATATCCGGCGGGTTGCCTTTTCGCCGGGAGCGGGGTTACATTATAACGCTGAATTTCGAATTTGCATAATGATGCGCGCATCTAAGCTCGTCTCTTCCAGTCCGTATGCTGGAAATATGTCTTTTGGCTGGTGAAACATAGCGGGGTTCTGCTAAGGAGCGTTCCGCGATATCTATATAGATTAATTTCTTGCGTTGTTGACTCATTAGAGGGAGCATCAGCAGTAAGTCAAGGACTGGAGACGTTGTAGGGAGTAAAAAGCTCGTAGCTGATGCTCAGACTGTGTACATTAATATCAAACATACTGACTAAAAACAGCTAATGACATTACTAAATGTTGGCGGAGTAAATATTTGATTTACCGTCGGGAAATAGATGAAGCCATTGGCGTTCTTGCATCGCTATTTGAATATGCAATTCGTATTTTCCAGCGATAAATCATAACAGCGTACGTCTTTTCAAATAAACGCATTGTTGTTCCCGTTATTATTAGTTTAACTAACTTACTTTAAAAGCATTCCAGGCTAATACGTTTCCTATTGGGTTAATTTGCAGATAATATAAAAGATTTATTTATGCTGATGTAAAAATGAACGTGATTAGTTTGTATTTTAAGTGCTGCTATTCACAAACAAATTCCGTCTTTGGTGTTTAAAGAGGTATGTTAAACAAGCTGATTTAAATCACCCACCTAATAGCCGCATGTGAAAGCTGGAAAATCTTTAACTTGTGTCAATGGGAAGGGAAGCAACCATGTCCGAATTTTAGTCTAGCAATAACAGAATAGTAACACTCTATGGTTATTTTTATAGTTTTTGTAGTAGTGTAGCAAGGTCTCCTTTTAAGATCCTAATTTCAGATGATGAGGCCCAAGACCTCGAAAACGCTTAGTTTAGCTGAACGAAGCAGATAAAAAAGTGCCAACGACCATAAGCATTCCGACTTAATATGGTTATTACCTGTATCGCGTACGATTTAAACGACCAAGCCCAAGGACATCAGGTAAATAACTGTTGACTTAAAGATGTCAAGAGTGGCCAGAGTATCGCGGGTGTTCAAAGGGGAAAATAAAAGTATTACACAGATTGGTGAATCAAAAGGACTCAGGTTAGTGTAGCCGGTGTGATTAAAATAGATGAAAATATAAATACTCTTAGCTTCTGAGTTGGAAAGCTAGAGAAGACGTTATTTCTGACTCACTGTGGAATCTATCCTTCTTCCAAATTTTGCTGTACATTTTGTATGTTGACTCAAACTTAATTTTAATCGAGATCATTATTATTGTTTTAAAACTGTTGGCGTATGTGCTTAAATTCTCTTGTATGTGACAGTAATATTGTAAATGTTAGAATTACTCGCACCGCCGCAAAAGTTGGGATTTCCTCCTCGTATTAATGGGAAGATTATTTAATGCCAACATAATCTAACTTTATGAGTTTATGACCTCGAATCAGATATATATGTACATACACACCCAAATGGACTTGACTGTAAAGACGTGGATAATACGAACTTTTATTAAAGGCTTATTTTGAACTTCCAGCAAGTGGACGGCTTCCGAATTTAGGATTCACTTACTTTGTGTCCGAGTTTTGATGCGGAATAAAGTTCCGAAATCTCACGGTTAGACACAATGCACGCAGCGGTCTTTGTGTTCGCCGTTGACAGGTCAGTGGTCATCATAACTCACCTCAAAGTTTTGTATGATAACGACATTGCATATATATACGTACATACCATGCATGCATGTTTATGATATTGCGGAAACGTTGTTCTGAGATAAAATACGATGTACAGCCGCATCCTTGTTATTCCCGGATCTGTGTGATTATAATATACGTATAACTTTAAAGTAATGTTTCTGGACTAAAGAATATGAATACACAATGCTGCATATAATGAATAACAAGAAGTGGAGGATCCTTTTTATCGGCCTTTGATGTATAAAAGTTTCATGTTAATTAAGGCTTGTATACTCGTTGAATATGCAGGTACACCGCGTTTGATGCGACTCTTAGTATTAAAACTTTAATGTAAAAGGGATCAATATATCGATAAGCAAGTGAATAAATTATATATTCGCGAACTCCGTTTTGCGCAAACCTGGATAAGTAATCCAATTTGAGGTGTATTACCAGTTAGGGCAGCGATAATATTTCCTATTATCGCTGCCCTATGATTATTTCACGAATAACATGTATGTATACAAAAATAGAATTCCAAGAGCAAGAGAGTCGGAAATTCATTAACCTTTACGAAGAAATAATTTAAAAGACAATATCTATTGTGCGTGTTAGTATGTATTAAGGCACACTTTACGAAAGATCTCATTTGAATTAAAATTAACTGAGTGGTGGAATATTTGGGGGCCATAGGTGTAGTTCACAGGACAAAGCATGCCCCCTTATAATAAAAGTATTTTTGTTTCTGGAAAATTTTGTTTTAAAGAATACGTTTATTACTGTCTAAAAGTCCCTAAAGTTTGTTATGCTTTTCACAAAGTAAGTTAATAACTGATATTTATTATATTGATAAACAGGTTTCAATTTGATAAACGTAGTTCATTGTTGTAATAAATATTATTAGTTAATATAATAATCTTTTTGGTGCTTTAATAAAACGAAGTTAACGAACACGATTTTTGAAATTTTTTTTTTTATAAGTTGTATTTTTATTCTAAAAATAAGCGCAGTGCATTTCCCTAATAAATGAGATCAGTTTTGAGATGGCCCTTTGATATAGGGTCGCGTTGTAATAATACTCAGTGAGCTTTTCTCTTTAGATTTCACTGCTTTCTGATATATTGTATTTAAATTTTGACTTTCGCTGGTGGGTGTGATGTGCAATATGTCCTAGTTATAGTTAAATGTACGATATCCTCTACCGAAGTACGTCAAAACGAACACGTAGTTAGGATTCCTCAAATTCCAACCGCATCCATACATGCATGCATACATGCAACACTTCAGCGTAACATTATTTGATAAATATTATTACTCCTGCAGAAACATTTATCTTAATCAGTATTCATAGAGCTACAGTTGTGCGAATTCGTCCGAATGTTACATATGGTAGACAGCATACCCTGTTCTGTGTGTATGGGCGGGTGTAGTCGATCTAAACGGAGCGTTTTAATTGAAACTTAACCGCAACATTGCCGAAAATAAACGCACTAACTTTAGTTTTTGGTTACGGCTTTTACGCTACCGTTTCAGTTAAACAAACAACATGAAGAACTTTAGCGAGGAGGCGAACGCTAAGCGACGCGCCGCGCTGTAATGAAGTTTCTGTTTAGACTAATAATTTTATGGTTGCATGATATTCCGCGTGCTTTAAAATAACTTCGGTATTATGCGGTGATGTTTGAAGATCTTATTTTCAGAATTCATTTAGTGAAAGTATAAAATTGTTTCTAGAAACAAATAGATGATTGCCTATAAATGGGTCACATTTAATAAGTGTCCTTCCACTGATCCTACATAAAAACAACTCACGACTTTATAGCTGTATAAAAAGAAACAGGAAAAATAAGATTCTAACAGCTAAAATAGAAAAGAAGAAATTGAAGGAACCTTACATAATACTACAGAAACTACTTCTACCAAAACTGCTGAAACTAATACTATCACTAAAACTACCGGTATAAGAAGAAGAGAAAAATACAGAGTACATATTATTTACATACCTCCAATAAGCCTTCGACAGTATAGTTAAAAATACACTTTCGAAGGACGCATACGAATGGGAATCATAAAAACTACTCAAACTGATTCAAATGCAACAGCAAAAGTAGTAATAGCAGAATGGCAAACAGTAGAAATTCTAATAAATGTCAGCCTGAGACAAAAGGATGTACTATCCACTAGGGGTATTCCACAAGATCGTGGAAGAATTAGAAGAAGACACAATTAATGAGAGACCACAAAAGTATGGAAGTTAAAAATTAGCTCGTTTGAGCTTGAAGAGATGGATACCTTCACGTATCTGGAGATAATTGTAGAAGGAAGAAACAATAGAAGCATAGAAATTAAAGGTTTCAAGCTGGACACGGAGCCTATTAAGTGTACAAGGATCTATTCAAAAATAGAAAAATACCACAAAAAACCAAAATTAGATTTTATAAAGAAGCAATAAGACCTACGTAGTAGAGACGTTATGTATGATAAACAACGAAGAGGAGAACCAAAAAATAATGCTAAGATAGCTTAGCTTCCTCATGGTATTGATGGAATAATTCACGGCAAACGCAATAAAAGGAGAGAGAGAAAAATATACTAACACACGGACATGTTTCTGCCTACCCGGCGTCATCAGCGTGGTTTCGAGAGTATTTTCTATCTCTACCTCCTATCGCTGTTGTCTTACAGTTAATCCCACAACTTTCAAAACGACAAACTCGACATTTCTTGGCGCCCTCTAGTGCCAAAGAAACGCGTGCCTGCTGTTCAGGAAGTAGCGACATAAACCGGGTACTGTTCCCCAAACCATCCCTCGAGCAGTTCTCTGACTGCTAAACACGAGATGGCGACGCTGGTAGTGCTTTGGGATACCGCACATGTGAATATTCCGACAGGCTTACCATGATGTATATGAACAGAACACATCAGAAAATGCCTAGAAGCAATAACCAAAAAATATAATGCTAAGATAGCTTAGCTTCCTCATGGTATTAATGGAATAATTCGCGGCAAACGCAACAAAAGGAGAGAAAAACTACACTAACACACGGACATGTTTCTGCCTATCGGGCGTCATCAGCGTGGTTTCGAGAGTACTTTTCATATCTCTACCTTCTATCGCTGTTGCCCCACAGTTAATACCACAACTTTCAAAACGACAAACTCGACATTTCTTGGCGCCCTCTAGTGCCAAAGAAACGCATGCCTGCCGTTCAGGAAGCAGCGACATAAACCGGGTACTGTTCCCCAAACCATCCCTCGAGCAGTTCACATGACTGCCAAACACGAGATGGCGACGCTGGTAGCGCTTTGGGAAACCGCACATGTGAATATTCCGACAGGCTTACCATGATGTATATAAACAGAACACATCAGAAAATGCCTAGAAACAATAACCAAAAAATAATGCTAAGATAGCTTAGCTTCCTCATGGTATTGATGTCGAGTTTGTCGTTTTGAAAGTTGTGGCATTAACTGTGAGGCAACAGCGATAGAAGGTAGAGATATGAAAAGTACTCTCGAAACCACGCTGATGACGCCGGGTAGGCAGAAACATGTCGGTGTGTTAGTGTATTTTTCTCTCACTCCTTTTATTGCGTTTCCCGTGAATTATTCCATCAATACCATGAGGAAGCTAAGCTATCTTAGCATTATTTTTGGGTTATTGTTTCTAGGCATTTTCTGATGTGTTCTGTCAACGAAGATGAGAAATTGAAAATATTCGAAATAAAGACAATTCGACGATAGTTTGGCACAATAATGAACACCGAAGTAGATCGAAACCTAGAAGGAGAAAATGTGAAATTTATTAAGGTCCGGAGGCTAAGGTAACAGGGTCACATCCACAGAAATGAAAGAAAAATTAAAAATGTAGAATGGAAACCGGGAGAAGTGAGAAGAATAGAAAGACTTGGAGAGGCCAAGTGATGAGCGACACAAAGAAGATAGAAAACTAGCAAAGAAGCCTGTAAGTATAGAAACAAGTGGAGAAAAATCATATTTAAAGTGAAGTCACAAATATTACAAAAGTAAAATACCTAAAACGAAACGATGTTATCTTACGCGTTTTATTTCCTGCGTAAAATTTTCATTTTTATTTAGTGCTTCTCTTCCATCATCATTTTTAAATTACTTTCTTTCCAGAGAATTTCTAATTTTATTTTATTGTATTTCTTTCAACAGCTGCAACTTTAGCCTGTGTTCTAAAAAAAATTTTTTTTAGCTCTTCCAATTACTTTTTTACGTCTGTCCATAATAAAAAACCGTTGAGATTCCAAACATACAAATAGGTCAACTCTAAACATGGTCGGTGCGCTTTTCTTTATTGAATGCCATTAATTATCTACCAATTAAATGTTTCTATGTTATCGGTATTAACGAGCGGTCAGTTGCCTAATCTATGATCCACAGATCACTAGAAACCGGGAGATAACTGCTTATGCAACACTGAAAGTGTGGACCGATATAAGTGTTACTGCTTCTCGATAAGAAGCTTTTACTGAAGGTTTGTCAATCGGCCTCAAAAGTCAACGGGGAGAGAAAGAAGGCTTATCGTATTTCATATCCAATATACGTTTCGTCGAAAGTGGAAAAAATGGTGGCTATCATGATGAGATGAATATTGCCTTTTTTGAGATATGGTTCGAGAACATATTACTTAAGCTACATCTTCATGTTTATGAAAACAAACAATGGCTTTAATCTTTTCACACAAAATTACAAAGCTTTTTCAGGTATTATTGTTAAAATTCTCGCTTTAGGTGTTTCATCCTTCTTCATTTATTCAAGAAGCTTTTTAATACACTATCTTTTCCACAAGCAATACCTTGATTATCGGTGGTAATTGAAGAAAACCACTTGAACTTCGTTCCTTCGTTGCTTGTTGAGGATATGTATCCAACATTACTATTTCAATTTTCAAATGTACTAATTTCATGTAGAATATTAATTTTCTTTGAAATGATATCTGCAGTGAAACAATGCCGAGCGTACATTGCAGTATTGCAATAAGTTATTTGTTGCTATTTTATCGTTCGTTTATATGCATATGATGAACCTGTTCCGATTTAACCGTCATTTCTCACGAATGCACGAAGAACAAAAGTCTCGTATAGAATCAGTTTTGTTGCAAATGCTAGACGTATGCAAATGCATCGAACTACATTACTTTTCCTTCTTCCTTCTTTTCCTCTGTCTATCGTCAAGTAGGTAAGTCGTTTATGTGCGGGAGGTGGAAAAATTCAAATTGTTTTTTCATCATCGTCGCAGCAACGAGAAAAAGCGATAAACCCGGCCTCCCTTTTTATTTACAAAGGAGACCTCACGGTAGATATAAATCTGGACAACTGACACTAAATAAATCCCCTCGGTAATTATATATAAGTTTTACTTCCACATTTCGCCGAGGTCGGCGGCAGTTTATCAAAAAAAAAAAGAAAGCGCCAAAGAAAAAGTGCTTTCCCCGTGCGTGCCCGATCCTAATAAATTAATACACGGAACGTCCTACACGTTTCCCACGTTACTGTTGTTCGTTTCGTTGCATTCTCACTCGCTGGGAAACCGATGAAATACGTTAATCGGTGCAAGTTTTCGGAATTTCAGAGAATCTAGTGGAAGATTGTTTATAGTTTAACAAATAAACTAGCGATATTTAAGTTTTGTGTTAATGAATTAATAAAGTATTACGGAACTTGTCCCACCTACCGGACTAGGTTAATCTTATAGGCTGGATTATTTTACACGAGGTGTCTACTTGCAAATCTCGAAAACGACGAATTTTGAAAAAATTGTCAAATAAAAGTTGTTGGCTAGGTTTTCAAGTTCATTTCGTAGTTTTTTCAGTTTTGTTTTCTTTCAAATAGGAATATTGGTTGGTTAGTGTTGTCTCTCCTCAAGGCAGGGTGATATACATTTGCATCTTAACGGAAACATGTTTCCTTCAAATGACCGCATACATTAAATATAGAGATATGCTTTCAGTTGCCTTTTTATGAATCAAACTGTGGTTCACTTTTTTGTGTTCATCGATGTGTGCAACTGACGCATCAACTGTCAAGGAGTTCATTTGGAATCCTTCAATTATAAAAGAATGCAATTAAAATACTTTAGTATATCTACAATCCACTCAAGGTTGCGATATGACTCAGTTTTCTAGCGCTCTTCTACGAAGCTGGTGATTCATCTCATAAAGAAATGAGCGACATTTTGTTTACAGTTCCAAGGCATATAATGTAATGGCTACTCGTAGTTCATATAACGTAAACATACCTCGACATAGGATTGCTTTATCTCAAAGAAATTCGTGCAGTCATGCCATTCAGTACTACAACAGAGTAAATATTTTGCGAATTTGTTTTATTTATTATTTTATCTACATTTATCGGGCGTTGATGGTCGAGATTTCCAGCTCCCCTATTCATTTTATAAAAGTTGTCGGGTGTAAAGTTGCTTGCAGATAAAAGTTGTATTCAAAACTTTGGTTTAATTCCAATTCCAAAAAGAATTTAATTTTGTTGTTAATTGGGAGCTAACTTTTTACCGTGTATATGATGAAATGATGTGAAGCCTAACTATAGCATGTTTCCTACAACAAATAGAAATCATTAACCTCAGAACATGTTAAGATGCAGTTATATTGTCGCCCAGTACATAAATTTTAGAATAATTAAGAGAAAACTTGCGCATAATGCAATTTTATGGGAGCTCATTCTGGAAATCTTTTTTTGAATCCATTCGAATGAAAATTAATTAGCAGGAAGGGAGACGGGATGAAGTAAAACTGCTCAAAGGTAGCGCGGTGTACAAGCCACGTAAAAGAAATTCCCTTTGTAACTCAATTAGTCTGATTTTTTGCACTCCCTTGTACTCGAACCAAAGCTTAAGCGCCATCTTCGCGTTCACTGATGAGTAGTAAAAAGAAATAAATTCAATAACTTATGAAGTCCTATAACTTAATCAGAGTGCCGTCAAGGTCTGTAATTATCCTTCTCTGTAGTAGAATACCCATCTTCGTAGGTTTGCTTCCTTCTTTTTCTAAGCGGCAATGCAGTTTATAAATTCCATGCTTTCTTGGATTTCTATAGAGTTTTAATTATATTTTCTGCGCTTTTACTATATAATTGTTGGATTTTTTTTGTCTGAAATCTTCCTAAACACATGTATGATATCGATTTGATGAGAAGATTTTGTTGTTCTTTATACCCCGTCGTTTATTCCAAATAAAGCGTTAATCCCGCAACAAGTTTACGCTCGAATAGAATTACATTTCTGATTTTATATTGCGTTATTTTCAGATGGAGAAATCCAAAACTTAGTAATATACTGGGCGTTTCACTTAAAATATGTAGTTCACGCCATTAGAAAATTTTCGCTTCCTACCTTTTACGCAATAAAAACGATGTGTAGTCAAATTCAATCAAGGGAGGAAAATCAAGGTAAGGAAGCAAGACACTTATACTGGAAGAACATACCGGACCAAAGATTCCATCCGTTACGTACTTCCCCTTACACATGATAACGAGTTTTATTTGGGATAACCAATATTTCGTATTACTAGAAATAAAGGTTCTCCTTTCTTTAGGAAAAAAGAAAGCAATCAAGAAAAGGTTGCGTACATTATACACCTTTAATACTACTCCATTACACATTCTTCTTCCACTACCATCTTTTATCCCCTTACTATACCTTGCCTTCTATTTAGTTTAATTACAACAGAAAATTTCTTCCTCAGTCAGGGATCTACTTAAGCGGGAGAAATACGATATTATTTTGAGTTCTAATTACGCAGAAGTTGGATCATCATGTGCTTTACATTCCAACCCCCAGTTAGGAAACATTAGCAACTCACAATGAAGCATTTGTCCCTTCGTTACACTCCACCCATTTTACTATTAGGCGAATAGTAGAGATTTAACTTTCGTAATATTAAACTGAAAACAAAACGGAAGAAACATAATGATAATTAAATGAGTGAAATGGAGGCGATCATAGAGGTGAAAGATCAAGATGTAGAGAAGATACCAATACATTAAAGAAACTACTTCTATACCGCACCAAAATATATAAATATGTCAATTTATCCTTATGCGTGGTGGTATGTGTCCAATTGCAGTATATGAATGTGCTATGCGAAGGTATTACAAACAATATTTCATTTTGACTAACATTTTGGCTCCAAAGTATATTAGATACGACGTGAATGTACATCCGTTATTTCAGATTACGTTCATTATGGATGATACACCGCCAAAATGCATTAGTAGAGTGCATATATTAGCAGTAACACACCATGCATATTACCTAAAGCTGTATATATTTGGGTAATTTTCACATAAGGATGAACATTTGCATGGATAAATTAAATATTTTGTCTTACACAATAAGAACAAATTTGAAATATAAAAATAACAAAAACTATTGCTGTGCACACGGGGCAAACTGCTGCAATTGTTCATCAGAATAACTACTTTACGCACAATCTGGGGTAACGCGGTATCTCTAAACTACAAAAAAAATTAGGTTATTAATTTCACCACTTTAAGGTTCGTTTAATTGTTTCCGTGTTGATTTCAGTGAAGTCTGCTCCTCTCCGGTATTAGGAGCTCAAGGATACGTTTCTATCTACCTGTCGTCATCAGTGTGAATTTGAGGATGTTTCATCGCTACTCATACCGCTATTTGTCTCACAGTTTATATCACTTCATTTTTTGGCGCCCTCTAGTGTCAAGAAACGCATACTTGCATCGAGAAAACAGTGACATAAACCAGGTACTGTTCCCTAGTTCCCCATCCGTCGAGCAGTTCTTGATTTGCTTAACACGAGATGGTGTGCGTAGGAGCGCTTTGGGTAACTGTACATGTTTTAACAGAACTAACCTGGGTAGCTTTATGCCTGTTCATCTGTGATTTATGGGTTTAAGCTAAGCGCCATTCAGAGGTTTGCAAGTTACCTGTTTGCTGCGAGTACCTGTTACTTCCCTTGGCAAGTAAAGTATATCGCGTTTCCTTAGAGAAATGTACATAAATGTTATAGACTACGCGGAGATGCTTGTGTTTCAGAGTTTCTGTGGCTAAGATATGCTTAGTGGGCATATTTTCTAACGAAATACACTGAAATGATGAGATTTGGATCCTTGAACATTTTCGAATAAAATTAATAAATAAAGAAGAACAGTTACATATTGAATCCGTATTGAATGCTGAAGCTCTAGTCTGATGTATACTTATTTGCTTTCTTTGAACTTTGCTGCGAAGCGCAATAAAAATGACAGTGAATGTTTCGAAAAAACTAAATATTGATGTTTTATTTGCATATAGATTGGTATTTTTGCATTTACATTTTTGGGTGGCATAAAATTCCAATAATTAATTCGTATTTGCAGTCTGGAAAAAGGCATCACCGTGAGGTAAAAGGATTCAGCTTCCTGGGGGAGTTCTCTCCGCCCTGCTGTGCGCTACGTGGAAATTTGATAAAAACGGTTACTTTGCGCTCCCATAGAGTGTAAAAATTTTTATCGCAGTGGCAGGGGTGCTAAAATTCTACGCAAAAAAGAGAAATAAAGTTTACTTCCTTGCTTATTTATATTTTTCGTAGCACGTGCGTCGTTAAGTTGTAATCTATTTCTTTCAGCTTCTGGGGAGGTACCCTTCTTTTGCTCTCTTTTGCTGAATGGTAAAATTAACATTCAACAAACGCGCTATTTTAATTTAAAGTACATTTATATGTGGCAACCGAGACTGCTTCGTCTAGAATTCCCGGTATACCTTCGGGGAAATGGAAAATCTTGGAAGTCTTGCTCGTACTACAATAAGACGCAACAAAGTTTGGAATATAAAGTAAGGCTGCTAGAACTAAGCTGTAAATGAAGTCTGGCAAAGAATCTCCCGTTAACGAAGTCCGAGACTTCGCCGGGATTAATTCAATTAATTGCATGGAGTTTAGTTGTTTATGGTGCTCGGCTCTTTGGCCTTCTCTTTATCACAATAAATATTCATTTATTGTGTAAACGAAGACCTCATTGGAGAATATGCAGTAAAATTAAATTTCCATAAAAATCTGTTTCTCCAACGGTACGCCGTATTAAGCGATTACTATTTGGGATTGTAGAGAATCCTACATTACAATTTAGTTTCCTCATATGTTGAATGACAACGTTTATTTTGATATTACTCTGCTCCCCTTTCCAAAATACCGTTCCAATTTTTTAGGTTGCCACCAATGAGTTTACTTGGGACGACATTTTTCCTTTCATTTTCTCTTTTAAATTTTTCCAAAATTTGAAGCATTACTAGGTAAAGGAGGTATCATACCCTTTATTAAAATTTTTGGGATGGCTAGATTCTTTAATAAGAGATATAACAATATACTGAGGGACTCAGGAAGAACGGGTAAAATTCCAGGAGTATGTGAAAATGATGCGTAGCTCGTTCAGATGTTGCTTTAGTACTGAGAAACATTCCGGTCTTCCACAATGTGGTGGAAGCTCTGTTAAATACATTTTCACCAGGATTTTTCCAATGTCAAAATCGTTGACGATACTCTTGAACAGCTGCTATAAGCACCCCTATTACAAAAATTATAAACAAACACTATATTTGCATATTCTAAATTTGAATAGGTGTGGCATTTTCTACGACAAATACACAGCTACTGATACGTATCAAAACAACTTTGAATGTAGAAGGTAGGTGATTTTTTGTTTTACATGGGTAGCCAATACAAGATATATTATTCGAGATGTATTTACTCGAAAACAAGAGAAAATTTGGACCACTTACAAGAGTACCAGTAAACATTTTTTAAAACATATGAACATCGGGTAAGAACATATACTATATTCGCGTGTTCCTTCCGACTCACCCTGTGCAAAGGTATGCAGATTTTTTATTTAAAATTTTGTTGTGCGTGACTTCCATAATTAGTACAGGTACTTAATTCCATAGTACTATCTGCAATATTATTGGAGATACTTAGGTGCTTCCGGACTTCCTCCCATCACTGTATTTTTATTGATAATCACTGTGTTTAGATTTTTAGAATTTGCGACGTGTCCACTCATAATTTTTCTACCCTATAAGGACATCTAGTTTCAAATAGACAAAGTGAATGCGCTGAGTCGATTTATCTTCGTGCACTATGACATTTTTCCGGATTGTAATATCTACATTTCGGTCAATACTCGTAACATACAATTCTATATGTATGCGAACATGTATATGTTTGACAAAATATATATACGTATTAGAATTACTTATCTTGCTTGTGTTCTATAGGGTTGACACGAAGGATATAGGGAAAATAGGGAGAGAATGCCTTAGGTAAAACCATTAATCTTCTTTACCCAGGGCGGTGATAGCAACGTGAGACCTCTATTTTTTCCTAAAAAAAGAAATAAAAAAGGCGTAACTACGATAACCAAATACGAAGCGACACCACATGGACGAAAGAAAGCAGCATCAAAAACTAAACACAACTCCAGGCGGGATTAATCAATTTGGCCTGTGACGTTTTATTTTATCTACGGACCAATTAATACATTTTTATCGAGGTTCTCGAAACTCGGTACAAGCTTTATCGGAGGTCGTTGGGAAGACCAGCTATCTCCGAAAAAAAAAAGAAACGTGAGAAGAGAAATAAGCGATAAACTGGGATTCCGATTTCCGTTTACGTGCTTCCTCGGTCCTGCGTTATTCGGCTGAAATTTAGCAAACGCGCTTTTACACGAAAATCTGTGGCGTTATCTTTTTTCACGTCCTTTCTTCTCGTACGGCACGGAAGGGAGGCATTTGTCACGGGCTAATTAATTGAAGTGTGTGGCAAATATTATACTTTATCATAGGTAGTAAAAGTAAAATATTAAAATACGCG
The DNA here is from genome assembly GCA_902654985.2 of Oryctes borbonicus. Taxonomy (NCBI): domain Eukaryota; kingdom Metazoa; phylum Arthropoda; class Insecta; order Coleoptera; family Scarabaeidae; genus Oryctes; species Oryctes borbonicus. The sequence goes on from LR736876.1 coordinate 6,580,984, forward strand.
CAAAATCCCGAAAGACTAAAAGGCTATATAAAGCCTGTACGAATGTGTACGTGGTGGCAAGGTGGCAAGGTTGGGACATAATGTTATGTTCTACATGAACTCTGCTAAACTTTATGGAAAAAGCGTTTTTCATGTGAATTATCGTTAACGTCCTTCAATAAAAGTAACTGCATACGTTAAGTACAAAAATGTGAAAATGGAGAAAACAAACCGTTCTAAAACTTTGAACGTAAAGCAGATGTTAATACCGTACATCGCTGTAGACCTTTTTATTTCAGGGATGTTGTAAAATTCGTCGTAAAAATCTTGAATGTTAATAAAATTTTAAAGTAACTTACGAATCTCGACGAAAAGGGAACGAGAGGTTAGTTAAATATAATCTTGCATAGAATTTTGTATGGTTTTACTAAGCAGCTTATCTAGCTGCAACTCTACAAGATTGATGTTTTTTTGTTCGTTAGTATTAATATTACTAGTGTTATTATATGTTTATTTTCAGGTGTCAATCGTTTAAGGCAGTTCTGCAGTTTGTTTTAAAAAATTTCAGTACAAGAAATCAGTGAATTTTGAACAATGTTCAAATAAAATGTAATGGGAACGATTGCCTTTATCTAACAATTAGCAATAAGCCATAACTTTTGACAGTCGGTATATTTTTAGTCAAAGTATGTGCATAAAAAACATTTCTGTATGTTTTATAATTGTATAGACAGCTTCGAAAAAACTATTGTTGTATTGCCTTTGTTTTCCTAGCTATTGTACGTCGCAGCAGTGAGTTTGCCTTTATAGTTGAATGAAACAATTAAAACTTGAAATTTAAAACCGTTGTACTGTCGCTAAATTGTAGCCAACTGTTCACAAATGAAAACAAAAAACAGTTCTGCTAGATAATGGGGTAACTGTGCTATATAACGTATTTTGGAAAAAAATTAAATTACGAATAAACTACAAATAAAATAGGAATTAATCCTTCTTGCACTATTATGATACATCTATTTATGGATCGAATAAACCACAATACTGATATAAGTTACTTAAACTGAATTGATTATTCACAGGAGATTGACTTTTGGTGATAATACTTATAATTAAGTTTACGTAACGTAAGATAAACTAAAGAGGGACTTACTCCCTTAAATTCCTTGCCAGAAGAGTCGCTAAATTACAAAGAATTTAAATGTTAAAGGACAATAAGTTTTCTAATTTTTTATCAGCTGTTTCAGCGACTAGAATTTAAATAAGTATTGGCGGACTTGGCAGTGCTGCAACATTGACAAATACTTTTGTCAATGTTGCAGTTTTCGGAGGACCCGCCCGAGGTGAATATGTCTTTTTAGGATATTGCCAGAAGGATAGTTTGCTCTCCTTTTTAATAATTTATTGAGTAGATACGTTCGGATGTTACCCCACCAATACACTAGACATGTCATTTTGCTCGGTTTGTTTTTGCTTCGTTGCGTTCTAAGCAGATAATTTAAGAATGTTATTTGTTCATGAATGTCATCAAGTGGTCAATATTTCTTTGATATTTTGGGTTACGTCTTCGAAGCCAAACCCTTGTAAATATTTCCTCTCGCATTTAAATGATTACAACAACAATAAGTGTTTTTTTTTTTAACATTTGATTGTAAGCAGTGTTTGACATAGCGCAGCTCGAAGAAGCTTCGTGCGATCAATAGTGAAATGTGGGAAAGTCTGCACAGACTTCAACAGAAAGAGCGGTTTCGATTCCGATTGCTACTGAAACAAGCCTGGAACTATTTGTTTCTCAAATTTGATAAAGTTTTTTCTGAAAAATGTTACTATTTGAACATAACGTAACAGAAATATTCGCCACTTTTGCCAGAGTTGAATTTAAGGCTATCTGTTCCGAAGTTCTTTGCGATAGTCGTTGCCGTGAAGAATTCGACGTGTCACCCTGCGTTATCTCACGGAGTTTCATTTTGGGGCAGGTCTTAACGGCACTTTCGATGTATATGTGACAATTCTCTTAGATCTGGGATCAATTTGTTTTGGCACCGAGGTTCAATACGCGAATGTGAATTTCATATAGAGAATTCTGGAGGACAACTGCTACAAAACAATAAGCTGTCGTTCTTTGCATCTGAATTTTTTTATCACGATTGTTGCCAGATAAACATTTTTCCACAATTTATTTCTTTTAGCTCGATGCTTTTTGGGTGAGAATTAATATTCAAGTGTTAAAAGGAGAAGAAAATATGCTGAAATAAAACATTATTGCATCCCCCTTACAAATGCGTCCAAAATAAAACTCCAAAAATATTTATTTTATATTATACATGGTTATTTAATAAATGGCTCAAACGAGCAATGTCTCCTACTCCCAGAGTTTCCCTAAAAATGGAAAAAGAAAACCTTCTCAACATCCTGTATTGCGTAACATGCTTTAAAGTAATTCGTTTTATTTAAATTTGTCGAAGTTTTTCATATTTTCAATTTTGTAGTTGCAGTCCTATCACTATGTTGTTCACTGGATTCTCCTCAATAAGGTTTTATGTTTATAATGTATAAGAGAGAGAGAGAGAGACACAAACAAACTAGGGCTAGGGAAATTTCGTGGAAAGGGGCACCACTAGTGCTTTACCTTGCAAATTTGCAACTGTATGCGACAAAAATGTAAACAATAGTGTTATCATTCAAGCATTCTGAAACCATAACAATATGTCGGTTTTCCATATCTTAACTTTGTCCACATTCACTTAAGACTTCTTATACAATTAACATAAGGAATATATCTCATCGTGTTTCAATAACGCGTTCCACTGTAGATTAAATTTCCCTTCTTTCCTTTTTTCTTGTAAAGATGGCAAGGAATATGTTCCGGAATGTACTATCATTAAGAAAACATGAAGGAGCCGAACCCCTAAATCACTAAATTATGCAGATAGATCTTTAACAGACATTTACACGGACAACCCTCCGTCACGAAACCTCTTTTTTATATTACGACTCCTCCAATCTAACGAAAATTCCCTTCAGTGAATTAATACAGATGCGATACAAAGAGGGCGCCCTTATCATCGACTCACCTTCCTTATACCAGCGCACCATCGGATCGGGTGATCCGCCGATACTGGAACACGTCAGATCCTGCGTTTTTCCCTCGGTAACGGTGACGTGAGTGCCCGGCATCACGATGGGCTGCTGTGGCGCCGTCAGAACCGTCAGCGTGTAGCTTTGCGAATGTAAATTGTCCCCGGAACCGCCGGCCTTCACTTTGCATTCGAATTTGCCGTTGTCTCGGTCGTAGCTAGCGTTGGAAATTAGCAGATCGTAAACGCCCTTCTCCGGATGGTAATTTAGTCTGTAAACAAGACAAGGTATGTGGGTACTTAGAGCGTTAAATTTTGCACACGTATATACATAGACATTAAACGGGAGACGTAAACAATCTTGTATTACGCGTCTTAATTTGAAGTTTATCGCGCTTAATTACTCTTGGTTCAATGGCAAGAAATGAGATAGAGAACTGTGATCATTAAGGGCAAGACTTATAATAACTTCTACGAGTATCTCTACCATCAAATATAATATATACAGGGAGAACAATTAAATATGATATTCCAATATACGAAGTAAGGTATATAAGGAATGATTTCCGGTATTATTTGGCAACAAAGTATTAGATGTGCTTGTTACGTAAATACTTCTAGTCTATATTTTCGAGTGAAAGTGAATGAACTACCACTTTATGAAATAAACAACTGTTCGCGATAAATACATATCTTCAATTCAAATTGGCACAGTTTTCCCATCTATTTCTAGGAGCTCGTGGATTCTTCTATTTATGCTAGACACTAGAAGGGTCACATAAATTCGTAATTCATAAAATTCCTCGTTCATAAAAAACGTATACGTTCCTAAAATGAAATTCATAGAATTGTTTGGATTTATTGTATGCTATATATGTCATTCTTAATTATTTTCGGGGTAGTTGGGGATGAGCGGACAGCAAGAATGTATATACGGGTAAATGGTATTTCCCACGGCTCACATGTGTGTATATTTTGCCTCTCTCCGTTCAACCTCCTTTCTTCAAGGTGATGGGTGGATACGTAGCTTTATTGTTTTTTTTGCGTAAATTGCAAAAATCCTAAAATCGTCAAAATTTTAACGTGAGATTCTGCTAGAACGGAAAACGGCGCTTTACAACACTTGGTGGGTCTTACAGGTTTGTCAAGTTTCAATGCGATGGGTAAATAAAAATATATATTGTACTATAAATACGTCATATATTTTCTGATTTTTTTTCATATTAAATAAAATACGTTTAACATTAAAAAAAATACTGTTGTATGTATGAAATGCAACTAGACCAACACACATCATAGTTACAAGCGTTGGAACGGCGTTTGGTCGCAAAACATTGATGTTTAGAGTTTCCCTGGCAGTCATCAGTGTAAGGCACTAGAGGTCAGCCTACTAAACACCCCTTGGGTGGACCTTCTTTGTTCCCGTTATCCTAGCAGATGCCAAGAGGGAATTCAAGAGATATCTATTGGCACAACAAAATACCGGAACACTTAATAAAGAATATTGTTTCCGGGTATAATTTTTAATACGACTGTTAATAATGTAACAACAATGTAAAAAGTATTTAGAAACTAAATTGCTAAAGTATTACAATGAAACAAATAAAAGTTATATTATAAAGTCTATTTCAAGAAATAATTTCTACTAATTAAATTTCTTACTTAATCAATACTTAAAGTTAACGACATTTAATTTAAATTATATAACTCCATGCTGGATCGTTTGGCAATAAATGAACTCTCACTTTACAGCTAATTTATAACCAGTCGATGTGTTGACTTAAAGAGCGTATTTACGATCAATTATAAAGTCAATCAAACTCGAGCAGGTTCCCATTTGCAATCCAACTATTAGTGTATTTTAACGATATCAAAATTGCATCTATGTGCATACATATGCGCATATTAATGAAATAGCATACATTAAATTTGCTAGTTAAGTTAAAGCCAATTTAATTACTATTGGGATTGATGACCCCCTATAATTATTAAAAACAAATAATTAGGTGCACATAATAATTTAATAAATATCTGAATCGCGTTCAATTAAAAAATCGAGTCATAGTGTCACGTATAGGTACTTATTACTGATTAGGATTAAGTATACATTAGTATGTATTGTTTTTACAGAAACTTACTAAATATTGAGCATATATGTTACAAAATACTCAAGCCATGGTCTACCTTACTGTTAACTCACAAGCAGGTACTTCTTGGGACGAAGGAAACTCTAGCTACCATTTTATGTATACTTGTTTCTGAAGCGTGTATTTGTCCTAACTTAAATTGTAGCTTACTTCGAGAACGAGATGGTAATTTGTAATATAGCAAAAGTGGTAATATCTAGTGTAATCATCGATTTTTTACAAGAATATCTGTTACATTCAACTACGATTAAAATTAACAAGTTAGCGAAGTCATAACGAAAAACAGCAGAGGCTTCTTTCTCAATGCACTCTGGTTGCGATTTTCGAGATGTAGGCTTCAGTAATTATTATTCTTAAGACGAAGGAGCATTTACAGGGAATCCATGTTATTAACACCCAATGAAATTAGAATGAGTTATTTGTACGTGCAATTGCATTATTCCATTTCTAGCTTTAAGAAGGTAATCTTATGCCGCTGTAAACACGATCAGTAATTTTTTACAACCTTATCGTGGCATCATCCCTCAGATGGACAGATTCGTTCGCTATCTTTACGGTTTTTTTTGCCACAAATTCGCCGGGATAGACCGCGGGCGCTTTCGCTACGGAGTATATATAGGGAGTGCGTTTGAAGTGTCAGCTCTTTCAGCCTCTTCTTCACGAATAAACGAAATTGCCGAACGACGAAATTGATTTACCCGTAATTTTCTTCTCGAGCTTATCGGCGAGCCTCGAAAAGCGGGCGATGCGTTAGTGGAGGGGTAGAATTGATTTCGCGCGAGCGAGGAAAAATTCAAAGCTCACCATAAGAGAATTTTCCGGGCTAGTGGTCACTTATTGCATATCTGGACGATGCGAAGCGGTCTTTTTGTGTTATGGACAATAACGATATTACTTATTTTAATAAATCTGCGCATACATATGTCGATGAGAGAAACTGATATCTCTTGTGACTGCTACATGTTGGACATTGCATAAAAATGCTGTACATTTAAGAGAATAAGGGAGATATCCTTACCGGAGTTTTTGTTTGTGCAAAAAAACGAGGTTATGCTCGTTATTTACAAATGGACAAAGAACGAAGAACGTTCCCGTTGCCATTTCTTTTTATTTATGACAATTTTTGGGTTTACCACAAAATATTTACTCACACATGTTACTAAAGCCTATATTTGAAGAAAACAACCCAGTTTTAAACAAATTAAAAAATGGGTCCCAAAGAGTTAAAATTCAATTACGTTAAATGTTTAAAAGAGGACTTTTATTCCACAAATAAAACGACTAACGTATTCTACAGTTATCTTAGTGATATATGGTGTCTAATTAAGCATTATGTTAGACATTTTTTTTAGTCTAAACCACTTAGTCTTAGTAACATAAAATAGTAATTAAAGTACATCGCGTAAGCGGCGCTGTTAGTTACTTTCGCGAACGTTACTTCGACCGTTTTAGTTTTAATTGCAGCCTTTGTAGAAGCGTTTTATTTAAAGACCCATTTAGGTTCCGGGAATCCCTGCAAAAATAAAACAGGTTAGATTCTACAACCGCGTTGATTTACGCCTTTCTTCTCTGGTACAATTGGCGTACTCTATACGTTCAATTATTCATACAATATGTCCTTCTAAAAACAGGTTAATAAATCACACTCGTAACCAGTTAGTTGGAACCGGAAGAAAAAAAAACGTACATTTAAATATTCGGGCTTATAAATTTCTACTAGCACTACCAGGCGTTTCGTATCGTATCTCCCCATTTTTTAAACAATTAACTAATCAACGACATGTTTTTCTCTTTAATTAAATCCGCTTAGTTTCAGGGCTAATCACTTCAAAATCGGATTTTCGCTTTAAACGTTATAGAAAAGAAAATAATTAGCAATTTTCCCCTTGACAGTTTTGACGGATTACACTGAATTCGCTTCCACACGTACAGGTACGCTGATTAATTAAATGTGGGCGACTTTTACAATAGACAATTCTTCGCCGTGTTATCGCTTTAAAGGGGAATTCAGGGAATAATTGGGTAGGCAAAAACTTGATATAACTTCCTGAGGGGAGGACTGATGGTATTTTTTTCTTTTTTTACGTTCAGAATCGCGTGCTCATTGTTTCACTCATTTCTTCATCGATCCGCGGCGTAAATTTTATCTATAGTACGTAGAAATACCGTTCCTTGGCAGTTTTATTTATTCAAAAATAAATTTGCAAATTGCCTGTTACTATCTTTTTTTTTTAGATTCTAATTCGTGTATTATGATAGGAACAGATTTCAAAATAATGCTTAATATTTGAAACGAGCTTCATTCAAGTTGGAGTAAGTTAATTTATTTTGTTTTGGCATCTTATAAAGCATAGTCGTTGGATTTTATTATAAACATATGAAAAATAACTACGAGAAGGAATTGCTCTGGATTTAGTAAATTAATTTCTGAACATAATCTCCATGTAGCTCTATACATTTAGTTCGGTGATGTTCCAATACTTTTAAACTATTCAAATAATAGGTTGTCGAACTGCAGAATGGGCAAAATAGGGTTTTGGCAATGACCCCTTCATTTGACGTGAATCGCTAACTCATTTTTTCCAGTTTGGAAAAAAAAAGAAATCATATGGCGAATATGATAGTGAAAGCACTAACTTGCACCGTTAGCTGTCGCAATTGCCGATAAGTGGGCCGGGGTGTCATCATAAAAGTAGAGAATTTTGTCCTCGTTATGTGGGCCCCTTATCTCTTTAGGTCAGGGTCGAATCGATCCAATAAATTACTCTAGTACTGTCCTATGATTGTCGTCGCCGTTTTCCAGCTGATAGAATTGTCTTCGTCTTCTTTGATACACGTTCCTCGGGAAAAACTTATTTTGCCGACTGACCCTTGCTTTCAGGCGTGTAGTGATATATCCATGTCTCATTCACGGTTACATAACGCTACAGAAATTATTCATACTGTGCTTAAACATGTTCAAACATTGTCACGCGATTCCGTTTGTGATTAGGAGACATGGCAACTCTCTCGCCAATAGGCATCCCAAGGATGTTTTGCACACGTTCAATTGTGATGTTTACCATATTGGTAATCTCTCTAATCTTCACCCGGCGTTCTGCTAACACGAACAACCTGGCCGCTCCTCAACAAAGACTATTCAAAATAAGAAATCGAATCACTGACCAGTATTATTCGTGTTCCATAATTCCGCAAATACATAAACTTGCTCACTTTCAACAGTTCTCAAAACAACACTACTCCATGAATCTCTCCGAAATGTTGACGGACGTTGACTAAAGAATAGTAGGTACTAACAGTCGATAATTTTCACGCAAACCGTCATCTGTCTTCAAACATCTTCTCATACTATCCTCGTATATATGCATGAATTTTTAGCCATATTCTTTAAAGTTATAATTAAGCGATCACTAATAAATATGATACCCTTAAATTTAAAGCAATATTAAAACTTATACCGCACGTTTTTTCATTTCCGAATCATTTTGACTGATTTCGAAACCTACAACGTGTTTCTCTTAAAAAATAACATAGGGCATACTGCTAAATTTGAAATATGAAAAAACACCTAAATAGGTTAGCCATATGTTTACCTAAAAAGGATGTAAAGCATTGGAGTCAACAGCTATAATGTGTACAAATTGTTATAAATTGATGATATTGTATCAGTTAAAATGTAATTAAATACCAAACTACAATAGATTTATTTCGAAACTGATCCTTACGTGCAATATTAGAGGAGCCTACGTAATATAAATTGAATTTCAGATAGCTCTTTGCCGGCTTTCTGGTTATAAACTGGTTTATAGTTCAGTTTTATGGTCGGGCAAATTAATATTTCCACTCACTTTATTGTTTCATTGCTGCTTTTCAGTTCGAGCTTTGCAATATACCACATTCTCGACTTCATTCTCCTACAAATTGTTCATTTCAAAGTTCTGTTTTGAATGGCATATAAACTCTACTTGTTTATTATTAGTTGTGTTTAATAATAATAATGAAAATTCAAGTAAGCGCACAATGCAGTTAATAAAGTAAGTTAAAAGGACAGTAACATAGTAGCAGTCAATACGTGTGCCTATAGCTATTCAGTATTCTTCAGTTAATTAGTATTATTCAGTTAATCAAGAGGGTTTGAGCCATTGGATTTTTTAGGTATTGATAGTTTTCTTCTTCATTGTTCTGTACATAAACATTAATATTTTTTACGTGCTTTCGCTTGATAGTAAGCTAATATTACGATGATACAACTAACTATAATTTTGAGTTGCAGATCTTTCTAACTAAAACACGAAAGAAATTATTTGTATCTCAGAGATCAGGGTAGGTTTCCAGGACATCGCAGAATAATGAAAGTTTCTCCCGCAGATGTTTTCGGGAAATCGGCGAACCTCCCATCTTCTGAAACGTATTTTCCTAACGATGCATATTAATCTCGAAATGGAGCGCACATGGAAAACAAGTATCACCATCGAATCAAGTGGCGGTATCAACATGCAGTTTTACTAACGGGATAACGGCGCTTCCGAATAGATCGAACCTAATATACGACGATTATATCGTCAATATCCATCTAAACGGAACGAAGCAGCAGCAGATGGCGAACCGTGGAAAAATCGCGCCGATATCGTTGTTTTTCCTCGCTAGATGGCTCTCCTAAACAATGCGACGTACAATACCGCCGCCAATCTAATAGACGCGAGCATATTGTACACGTACGTATAATCTTCGTCATAAATTGGAAATGCCGCCTATAATTGGAGCCGTATACTGCATGTGCACGTCATAATTTATCTATACGGAAGGGTTTATTGGTGTTTAGTTAATGGCACCAGGAAATTATTAAGCCAAGAACAACATTTGTCAATTTTCGAAGCTGGTCGCTTCTATTGCACCGATTAGGCTCGAATGTAGTGTTATTTGTCAGATACCCACCAGTTATTATCCAACTGTCCACAAAGTTTGCTTTTTGTACAATGGAATACTTTATATATACGTAAAATTGCTCTTGGCAGCAAGCTGATACATGCAGCACACAACAGTTAGCAACAAAGGGTTAATAATCTTATACATGTTTCGATTATTCTAGCATAGACAAATTTACTCAACTTGCTATTATACTGAAATTAACTCAGGATCGTGGCGATTTGGATTTAGTATCCTTTTGGCGTTCAAACTTTAATTGAATTCCATTCATCTTTGCATTCGTATTGTGGCACGATGAAAATGGCGCATTACTTCAGAGAAACCAAAGAGAACACCGAGAGGAATGAAAAAAAACCTTTCTTAATTGTTTCAATGCAATAACTCTAATTTCGGTAATTAACTCCTGTTTCTTTCGCTTGCGGTACTGTTAATTTAGACACCCCCGCAAACGGCTACACCAATAACTCAGGAGCACAAGTCGGTTCGACCTTTTTTTCGCCTAATTTATATCCGAGACTCTTCAGAGCGCGTTCTACTTATTAATTTCGCTTGACACCTTGACATGCGATACTCGAACGTTTCTCCGGTTTTCGTTTCTTTTCGTATTGTTTTTTCTGTTTTGCGAATGTCTTCGTCGTGACATTATCGAATAATTTTATTATGCATGAGTTTGCCCGGCGACACAATTCCGAAATTAACTGCACGAAGACCGAAGACCGCGTGTCTGCGCTGAAGAAAGTTACTGGATGTGAGCGCGGTACGGCGTGGAAAATTCACTTTCCTCTGAATTTAAATCCAATTACTTAGCCTTGATACTTCCTTTCCTGATGGATGATATTAATAGTTGGCTACCTAGTTTTTCGGTTTCGTGACGGTTATTATACCTATTTACATAACCGTAAGGGCTTATTAGCAAGGGTAGAAAACACTTACAAAACTACGAGTTAGGGTGAAATTGAATACCGTCAAAGTATCTGTACCAAAGTACCAAAGTATCGCTTTTTCGTCATCTGGTTACTTATTTTTAATGTAAATCGACTGTAATATTGGGTTTATTACCATTTTATCATGTTGTTTCAGGTCATCTCTTGTAAGTAAAATAGAAACATAAATTCGGTCACGTTGGTCTTTTTATTTTTATGTATCTATTCGAGTCTCATTTTTCTCTACCCATCAATTCATGCCGTTTCAATGCTTCAAGTGAAGTGGAATTCAATAATTATTTCGTGCTCAAAGCAGAATCTATATCGTCAAAGTTGGCACATCCTAACAAGTCAATAAAATCAGTGCGGAACTTTACAAGAAAGATCGTTACTTTGTGACAGTGGATGTAAGATATGACTGTGTGACTAGGATATTTTGAGGAGAAAACGTATGAAAACTCCTTCAGCAAGCTGCGTTTATTCGAAAACAAATCACTCAACAAAGTCAGGGTACGTGGAAACGAGAAACTGGAAAACCAAATATTTTTCTCGCTAGAATTCTTGCGTTAAATTAGTCAAAGGAATGCGAACGAATAAATTGTGGCAAACCATTCTGTGAGATATACGCCACTAATTGAAGCGTTGGCGCAAATATCACCTGACCGAAGACGTAATGTTTTTATTTGTACGATATTTTTTACTGAGGTAATTTGTTTGGAAAAGCAAGCGGTTAAGAATAAGGGAAACAAGGCACGTCGACATTAGTGAAAAAAGACGACGTAATTAAATATTAAGGGAGTCGCGAAGGAGTCAATAAGTCGAGATGTTGTTTGCCACCTAAAATTAACTTTCGGCTGCTGCATTTTAATAAGGCTCGTTTACATGAAAAAGCAATCAAGCCGCCACGTTCCCGAGGATAAAAGAATTTAATTATGTTTCCGATATTACCTAATTCCGAAAACAATATGAAAATGATTACAATACTTTTCGGCAGGTACCTTAGGGTATGCGGTATAATCAGTGTTGTGGTAATAAACGAAACGGATTTATCAAATCGAACAAGCCCACGTTGGTCTAAATGCCAATATAACTTATAAAACAGCTGTTGCGGTGGATATGTGTTTTTAGAAACTATGCTGCGCCGAAATGATTATGTCGTTTCTAAAGCAGAATTCTTTCGAATACCTTTGAAATAATGGGAAGTAGCGATATTGGCCGATAATAATTTACTAACCTGCTATCACCGGACTTATAAATAGGGACCACTGTTGCAATTTGGAGCCGAGGAACAAACATGTGTTGATCGAATTCTTAAATAAAATGTTAACGAAGCTGCAATCAAGTGAGCACACATCTTCAGTATATCTGTGGAGATTGATAGGTTGTTTTCAGATTTCTTTAAGGTTTGTTACTATTCATTCCCATATCATCGATATATGACATAAAACACGAATCTACATGGAAATATACCAAATTTCATTGATCGACAAGCGCACATTGGAAACGTTTCCTTGTCGGAGCAGCTTATTTTTTGTATTTTGTAGGAGGTACCTTTTAGCTTAATTAAATTAGTGTTACACCTCAGTAGACCGGAGAGACTTAATCTCCTTCGATCCCTTCATGTTCTTTGTTCGTCTTTCTATTTCGGCATCTCTTTTGCTTTTGTATGATTCAGTTTGCGTGATATTGAACGAAATAGATTGGATCAATTAGCGAGAACAACGCAATAATATTTCGGTAGGAATGCGGCCCGTATATAATTCAAATTGTCCGATCTTGTTCCGCTATTCTCTGGGCTGTTATTTTGAAGTATTAGGGTCGCTGCGGGGATTAAACTAATTTTACCGTTTGAAAATTTTACATTCCCGAAGTACGAGGAGGTATTATTGGTCTGCTCCGTCTCTACCTCTATATTTCCGCAATGTTCTACACCCAGCAAGAAATACGGTCACGCTGGCGTTCGCCAAGTAGTTTGTAATTTTTATCAGATGGAAGCGATAATCGGAACCAATCTGCCGTACGAACCCGCTTTCTATACGAGGCAAAAGACCTAAAGTAACCAATTTTGCAGGCGCGGCTCCTTCCTGTTAGACTCTTCGTGACGCCGCAGTAGGTACTATAGTGCAACTGCTGCAGCGGTAGCCGGTCTCTCATCTCGGCGAACACGTAGTCATCAACATTAAATAATTACGAGAAGTATTCCTGCATTTTCGTCTGCGCGTCGCTTTTCTTAATGCGATTACCTCAGCCACGAGTGCAATTGGAGCCATTTCCAAGTTAAGACTAATGGAAAAGTCGCGCCGCACCGTCATGTAATTCTTAATAAATGTTTTATAATGCTTTATAAAATGAACAGGTTTAATTGTAACTTACGGTATTACTTGCCATACTCGCAACCAGCTAGTAGTGGTGGTATTTTAATTCAGATTTCCTCTGTGTAAAATTTGCTGCTCGGTTAAAGTTTGTCATCGCGTGGGATGTACATACCTTTTGTTTCAATTATAATTTTGCAGAATTTAAGATTTAAAGCTAGGTACTGAGTAAGTTTGCTCTATCCGTGATTAGGCGATTTAGTTAAAATACCCTGAGTAGATGGATTCTATATAATTTCAGTGTATTTTGTAGCAAAGGTGTACAATATAGAAAGTACGCGTCAAGTGGGATGAAAAAGATAATGTTGATTACTCTTGTTTTCTTTCTCTTTTGACTTGTACAAACATTAAGTTTTAACACTAATAAACTATTATAGTGCTGGGAAAAAATATTTGATGTAAGCGAATGTAAATGCTGAACTGAGTAGCAGAAGTACAGAATTAACCCCTTAGCAAAATGAAGGACACTGTTTTTTAAGACAATACAACACGATTTATTAATATTTCTCATTTGTATGAAGGAAAGACATAATTCGCCTAAAAGGTGGATAATAAACATCCGTCTGTCGGCGGCGAACTTAGTGCCTATATAGACCGTGCCGAAGTTAACAAATTGTAATAAAAACAATTGAAATAACACCACAGCAGTTGCAATTCCAGAAAGCGAGATGGTTTGAAATTCGTCATCCATAATTCTTGAAATTTAACGTTCTTTGCTATCCGCATATTACGTAATTGGAAAACTTAAACTGAAAAACTGGAGTTAAAATCACGCGTATGTAACGTTATCTACTGTATTAACACATTTATTTACCTGTACAGCGTTTTGAATAAATATGCCAACGTTTCGTTGTCGACTGCTTTATCAGGTTTATCGGTAGCTTTCATGTGTAATACGTTGTTTCGAGCTAAACAATGTTTCTCGTGAAGTGCGAAGGGCTTTAGTGGATGGTGTATGTTACTAATTAGCAACTAGTATTTGATTTTATTCAAGCAAAAAATTAGCCCATATTTATTCAAAGCGTTTAAAGGAATTATATATATGTATGATGTATACGTTTTAAAGTTTAATTAATAATCCCATATACCTATTCCGAATCCACTTACACCGTGAGAAATTTGTAGTGAAGCTGGTACACTTACAAATAGCCATCAATCTCCATATGCACATATGTTGAATTGAATTTTTTATTGCTTACAAAGAACATTTAACTCTATTATGAGTCTTTCCTGTACTGTTTATAGCATGTAAACTAATTAAACTGATCGTTTCGTGTAATCGCTAACAGGAATTTATGTCAAAACGGTTAAACTTTTAAGTTGTTACCGCAAATAAATAATTCACACAACTACACTATATGCCATAAAAGTCGAGGTTAATCGCTATCGTTAACCTTATTCAAGCCACTTTTCATAAAAACGTAACCGGAAATAGAGTAGGTAGTAGATTAAACTACAACATAAGGAGTCTATATTTTCTGTTAGGATCTTTTCCTATTTAAAGTTTTACGTTTGCGATATATAATTTCTACGTATGAAGGAAGTGAACTCTAGCTGTCGTTACGTTCTTCACAACCTGAGATGCTATCTACGACTTCTAAAAAAATCATTACGCTTAATAGCTGTGCCATGTTAAAATACGAATGCAACGTTAACTAACGCTAAACAACGTTTAAAATATATTTGTCTTTAATTGGATACTACTTAAAAAAGAACAATAGGCAATATTAAAAGTTTATTTGATTCCAATATCATATATTACCTAATTTTAGGGGAAAATGCTTTTAATGCTAGAGGTTTTCTCCCTCTTATCTCGTTTGTTAGTAATGTTAGGTGTCCTGAAATTTTGAGCGTGGGTCGTTTGAATAACGACCAATACACGGAAATTTACAATTGTTGAATACGTGCCGCAGCATTTTTCACTAGCAACGGGCTAGACCACTTAGCATTTCAGTACAATGAGGCACATTACGACGCTGCAGCTATCGTTGTTTTCGCGAGAAGAATAGATGTCGCGTTCTCCTCTTACGGCGCAATTTTATAGTGGTTCAAATTGAAAATTTCCCGGAATTTCCCGGAATTTCCCGGAAAATGCATTAAGATCGTATTAGACCTTTCCAAATGGATCCGCGTACGGCCATCATATATTATCTAGGAACGGAGGCAGCCTGTCTCGTTGTCGGTCATTGTATTTATCTCACGTTTCTCACGCCATTCATCGGCTACAATACCGCGGACGTGTATTTGTTTTCCTACTATACGCCCGCGATGTAAGATCTCACAGGGGAAGAACATACAAACGTATATCGCAGAAAGCCTTGGCTGTTGCATGAAAGATCTGCCGTTCGCAAACAAGAATGTGGTTTATTTTCGCGCAAAGAAAAAAAAACCTTTGTCTTCGGCTTCTTTTTTTCTTATATTACACAGAATATACAACACCCATACCGTTCAGCGTGTCATGTTTTATTTACGTGTCGTGTATGGCTAAAGGGGTAGGCGGACGTATGGTGGGAGTGGTGTGAGATTTTTTCTTGACCACAGACATTGTTTATTAATGAAGAGAGAAGATGTACGCAGAAAAAAGGAAGGTCTATGCATATTAAGAGGCAAGCAAAGAAGAGGACAATAGAGAACGACACGGTTGAATGGATTGGCCGGATACATTAATCTGGCGTGTAGATAGTTGATACGGGGAAACCTGTCTTCTTCTTCAAGTAGTCTAAGAAGTATTCGACACATGTGTTTTCATAAATGTCTTATTTACAAATTCTTTCGCGTAAAAAAAATCATTTCTGTAGATGTAGAATTGTTCGTTCTTCTGTAACCATCATTATCATAATAATGCTTAAAATAATAAATGCCTTTACTACTTCTGGCTAAATTCTCATGTTTTATTTTTGTATTATATGCACTCTATAATGAATTTTTGTTATAAGAGAAGCGATGCTAGTGCTTGGAAAGTGAGAAGAATCCCTATATCACCGAGGGACAACTATTATGCTCCTATAAAGGACTACTCCGCGTGTTTATGAATTTTGGGTGGGCTAATATGGAACGATCCTTCGATAGCACTTATACTGTTGATCATAGAAAAACAATGTGCTACACAAAAATAAGAGATGTACATTAGTGGCGCGATCGGAAATTCTTTTAACGTGCACTGGCCAAACCAAAAGGAGCTACATATTAAAGTTGTAGCGTTTGAAATAAAACAGTCTGTGTACTGGTACATATTATAGTTTTTACTACTTAAAATAAACGAAGATTTTTACTAAAAGGTACTAAAAATGTTATTTTTCGAATGATGTTTTTCTCGTTATTTGAGATCACATTTGTGGTACCGAGTTGAAGTGAAGTACCCCGCGCAACTTTCAGAGTAAGATTTTGCGTTTTTTTCTTGACTCCAAATTTAGTGAATGCTGAGAGTGGACGCTCTATGGACACAGGCGTAATAATAACTCGCATGACCGCCCGGCCAATTATAGGGGTAATTGGCAAAAGCTGTTGGAGGATGTAAAGAAAAGTATTATTGTCTAAATTAAATATTGTTAAAAGTGACCCTACATTATAAATCATCGCTAAAAACCAAATGCATACCAATACACAGGTTGCTCCATTTAATAGAACATATCTTTCTCAAAATAATTTTAGATTGTAAGAATCCCGCACTATTGCTCCATTTTATACAAGACAACTATCTTTTCAACAATATTTATAAGCATTTATATTTAAAACTGTAAAACCTAATTTATTTACCTAAATGATTTATTAATAATAACAATGATTGAGGTTAATCCTCAACACAATATTTACAACAAAGTAAATTGGAATACTTTCCATAAAGTCTCAAACAATAAATAACAGTATGCAATTAAACATATACTCAGATACAAATCTGGGTAACGTTGATTATTAATTATTTAAATTTTAAATGGCTGTGTAAGATTTGCAGACAATTACAACGAATATTCATATTAATTATTTCATATAAACAATACAATTTTATTTGAGGAATATTAAGCTTCCTCACAGGTTGTAAATTTTTCATGCAATGAAGCCAAAAAGAGAAGAAGCCAAAGTATTACAAAGAATCAAAAGTTTTGATATTAAAGAAAGTGAATAATTTACGATGGTTGTTTTAAATTCCGAAATCCATTATTCGTTATGCGCGTTACATGGCTTTAAAAGTTTACTTACTGGTTGATTTTTCTTTTTTTGATTATCTTCGTAGATAATTCTTTTGTTCTCAGAGGTATGAATGTTTTAGATTGGTCCGAAATTATTCTCTCCTAAAAGAGAAGTTTTTCAATTTTCTACATGGAACGTGTCGAAAAATATCAGCGTGCCATCATTAGCTTTGTAACTAACTGTAAAGCTACAAAGTCGATACTTAGTGATTTGGATTAGCAAAATAAAAGTAGGAAAATACTTGTTGGTGTTCGTATGTTTTTGGATACTTTGACAGAGAATTTAATTTTGAACAAAAAATTAATAACAAGATCCAATAGAAACGCTGAAAACACTGGTGTCAACATGTTGGTTGTCTAAGCAGAACAATCAGCCGATTCGATGAACTGCATTTGTGAACTGCTCGGATAGTGGATGTAATAAATTACGAACAGTTCTACCAACTTTCATCTTCTTTCTACGTCGACTAAATTTCAGTAATAATTAAAATTTATTGTTATCTGTAAATCCCATGTTTAAAATGGTAATAATATTGTACCCTGCCGAAATGTTCTTCCTATTTGTGGATTGAAAACGAACTTAGCAAGAAGGCAACACTTTCGAATACTTGCCACTAACCCTTTAATTTTATATAAAATTGTTACTTTCATTAATTGTAGTCCAGAGGGCTTGCGCATAACTGCAGGGATTTGGCTTTTTTTTTTTCATCGAGGAGGTATCACTGTAACTCTCAGCTTCAGCAGATGATTCTCATCCTCGATGGCACTTTATTGTGATCGAATCGCTACCTGTTTGGGCTAAATGAGAAACAAATGCGAACGTCGAAAGCAATGCCCAATACATATCCCAGATATTGGTAGTTTGAGAAAAGTTGCGAATGAACTATTTATCAATAAGAGAGATATTGCAACACCAGAGAAACGACAAGATTAACAGGAGGCAGGAAAGGATGGATAGCATAGATAAAGGAGAGCAAACCCCACAGACACCCAATAGGGTACTGATGTAAAAGAAGAAGAAGAGAGAATTTGCAATTCTATGCAGGCAGATATGCAATAACCATTGCGATATCTAGCATGTATTGCCAATGAAAGTTTGTCATATATGCCAATGTTGGCCAATATGACAAGATTTCTTACAAGCTTAAATATCTCCAATACCTCCCTATATTTCAAGTATAAATAATAAAATGTCGCATGGGTTCGAAATTTGATAAACGAGTCGAAAATTCCATCTTATTTTCTAATATATTATATTATCTATCTCATCGTCTTTACTTTATATCAACTTGCCTGTACCTGTAGGTATTCTGTTGAATATTATTGCTTCCGCATAAGGAGATTCATATGATATTTAAGTTGATGTCGATGTTTCCATTCCTTCTGTGATGGTGTATTTATGTATATGCGTATTATTCGCGCGGAAAAAGTACACTTTGATTTTATTTTTTATGCCCTTCTAAATTTTCCAAGCAGCGGAGTACCCATCTCTTTTATATTCGTAGTAGTCGAGCGAAATAATAAAATTTAAATACACCAGTCAAATAAAGTAACATTTTTATAGCTCGTAAATAAAAAAGCATTTATATTGAGATAGCGGATCTGGATAGCGTTGACGAATTACAATTTCATGTCCTGCTTTTTTCGTTGTTGTTATTCAGAGGCAACTGTTGCTCCCTCTACGGGCGCGTATCTGGTAACAGAATGTGTGAATTCGCGTGACGTATATATCTTTCTGTTTTCTTTTTTAACGTTTTTACGCGAAAAACATTAAAACCGGAAATAAAAAAGATACTGTAATAAAACGAGCGGTAATGTAGTAATTACGTAACTTGGTCGCTAACTGGTAGATTAGCTGCAAGTTAAAATACCAGGGGAAGAAGAAGACTGCAGATACTATTTGATTAAGTGACTATTGTACAATTAGGGGAAGTGCAACCTACTTTGTTGCGCATTCGATTCTGCACATTGTATTCGAAACTGCGTTATGTAATAGTTAATTAGAAAAGACGGAAGGTGTTAAATGCGCCCTGTAAATTAATTGAATGCTAATTACTTGTCAGTCAAACCGTGTGCGTTGTCTTATTGATCTAACACCGTATTTCAGTTAGGTTTAGAACAAACATTGCGCATTTCGTTCTATGCAAACTACAAATGTTACATATTTATATTGTATGTTACACATAAATTAAACTATTATACTTAATGCTTAGCAAGGTTTTTGTGGGTTGCATTTACGTGCATTAGCATTATTAGCATTCTTTCTTAAATTGGGAAATAATTCGAAGACGACATAACAGTACGCAGGATATTTACTTTCTGCTCCGTACGAACCAAATTTGGTTTTTTTAAATGGAACACCCGGTATAGTATTACATTTTAGGATGCATCTCGTCAATTCATGTCAACCCTCTTCAATATTCTCTCTACCCATTTATATCTAAGTTTTTGAGATAATTGGCATAACTCGAGATTTTTGCGAAATGCCGCTGTTTCTTTAAGGATGGATATCTCAAACGCCTTGCACGCTAGAGCGGTGATTCAATTCAATTGATTTTATTCCATTGAGTGTTTCGTGAAGTTTTCGTTGAGACATGGGCAAAGCCCTTTATACTCGCGAGTATTGGCAAAATTTTTGCCAGTGAGAATAATTTTTATGGAGTACGCGGATATACTGTGTATGCGATGTATCCGTATCCGCACATAATTATTTTTATATTTGGTAATAGTAAATTGCCAAAGACCAGTAAAGTACCTGGCATTAACTAATATGGATTTCGAACATCTAAAACAACTTACACTTAATGCGGCAATCAACATTAAAAATAGACATGACTCATAAAATGGCAGTTTTCTTACATCCAAAGGAAAACTTTGCATTTATTTCAAGGATTATTTGACGACTGTTTGCAACTCTATAGAAAAAAATCATCACGTACGCACAATCCATATGATATAAATGAAGTAAGTACCTTAGCTTTAGATAAATTACCAAAAAGCTAGCGGAAAATGTTAAAATTTCATAAGCTACGTTTAGGAGTATAATTTTTGCAGTTGCTCATGTCTCCTTTCTTCAGTATTGGAACTATTAGTCCTGTTTTCCATTCATTTGGTATTCTATCTTTTTTTCGAGAATTTGGAATTTAATTATCAAATTAAAGATTTTTTGGTGCAATTCCACTTCTCCTTCTTTTATTAATTCTAAATATTAAAACCAGCTGACTTCTTTTTCTTTAATTGTTTTATTTCTTCATTTGTAGGTTTACCTATATTTTTACAAAATCCAATACAAAAACTCTTTTACAATTCTTTGTGTAGACATTTCCCTGTGTCATTCATTACGAAAAGCTCTAACCTTCTGTTTTGTTAAATATACTCATGAAAGCAAATGTGCCTTTTTTAGTATCTACGCCAATCAGTACATATAAATAGTAAATAGCCAAAATAAGTAGACGATATACGATCAATATAAAACGAAAAGAAAAAAATTAAACTATACTAAACGATGTTTGGAAATTTCGCAATTTAGCTAATTTAGTAATGTTTATGCAAAAATTCCCGAAGGAAATTCTTTGGGCAATGCATAACGTGGACATAAATTTTTAATAAAACAGAAAGAATTGTATTATAACTTGTGTGGAAGAATGTTGTATTCACTTCGAATAGATCTTGAAGTTATATGCATAAAAAGCAGTTTACTTTTAATTAATATCTTTGGAAAAAAGGAATCAATTTCGCTGACCACCTTGTAGTCTGTAGTTGATGTTAAAAAAATGTTGGTATTTATTAGTTCTGAAGTAAGAAGTAGAAGAGTTTTTATAAACGTTAACAAACACTATACAACTCCGTTTAAATGAAATCAAAACTGATAAATAATTTTTTTCTAGGATAACTCGAAACTATTCCGGGTCTCGCCAAACAACTTACTACAGTAGCTGTAGAAGCATTATTCCAAACAATTTGAATTCGCTGTATATATTTGTTGACTGTGAATTGTGACATTTCATCAATTCGTTTAAAATAGAGATTTATGAACTTTAATATCCAATCCATACCAATGTTTATGGCAATTTATTTGTTTCTAGTTTGTGTTCGGGTGTTTGTGTTCGTGGCGTACATTTCTCTATGATCAATTTCGAAAATTTTAATAAAGTACGCCGTCATATTATATTTGTTGTCGATAACAAACTTCAGTCGTTATAATTACTTTGTTTTTGGAGGTTTTTGGTAGAGTAATAATACAGTTAGCAAATTAGAAATTTCTACAATATGATAGGCAATGGTAAGCTTTGAAAATATTTAGAAACTGTGCTAATACAAATTTCTAAAGCCAAAAACACTGTAGACATTCTACCATTCTCATGCTGAAATATTTTTTTTTCTTTCGAAAATTAATTTCTCTCAAAATCGCCGAATAAATCCGAGGTGATATTGCGAATAATTTAACTATTTGCAAAAAGCTTTGCTTTCGGTGAAGCAAATCGCGCGAAACAGAGAAAAGAGAAAACGAATTAAAATTTCAACTTTAATTTGAATTAATCACGAGCTGATCGATAATGTAACAGTGTCGAGCGTATTTTGAAACAAAAAACTGTTTCTCCGTGAAAAAAATTGCCGATACGGTTCGATTTTAAACTGGGTAGATTATTTGTTACTATAGATGGCGGAGGTATGGTTAGAATGAGTTATTTTTATGGCAAGCAAATAACAAACGGTTATGCGTTGCACTGCATTGAAAATGTTTCAGTTTCGCATGTTGTACATGTTGTTGTTTATCTTGGCTTGTCTAAAACGCAGGTGATTTGATTTTTATTGTATGGTTTAATGAATAAATATGCACATGAATGTTTATTGCATTATATACAGTCATCGCTAATGTTAGATTGAATGTTTTTGTTTTGTTTTTTAAATGGTATCTGTTGCCAACATTGCCAATTCTATATTAGAAGAAACTTATTTTCTCCGTTCTTCAACAGCAATTCTTTAAACGATAAAGTGTTAGAATCAGTTTTCAATTATGCTAAGCTCATTGTAAAAAAACACTGGAAAGCAGCGGGTGTGACACTAGCAGCTATTTCTACCGTCAAAATGAAAAATTAAAATAAAATTTGAATTCAATAGTAGGTCATAATTAGCAATCTAGAGTCAAGTGTACGCTATTAGATCTGAAAGTAACGACATTGGTGAAAAATCGATACGATGCTTCTTCTATTGCTCTAATTTCTTTGGTCGGAACATGCCTACCTTAAATAAGCTACAATCTACCTACAGGTAGAGAGTATAACTTTATTGTTCTTGGAAGTTTATAATTCATTTTTAGGCAGACCTTATTTGTATGATATTCCTTTTACAATACTGACAACATTAACACGTTGTTTTAGCTTACCTATAGCTATTATCCAGAGGAACTTCACCAATTGCGGCGTTATCGTGCGACTGTCTGTTGCTTCTGGACCAGTAATATGTTAGTTTCTCCCTTGTTTTTGGTGTAAATCTGCATTCCAGTGTTACGTTTTCACCTTCCCTGGTATCTTTGACGTCATCGCACCAAACCAGCACAACTAAAAAGAAGAAATAGAAACGCATTTAAAAAATAATCTACTGGAAAGTATTAATAAGGAATGGACAATTTTCGCCAACATCCTAATATAAAACAATAATAACCAAACCTATTCACCCATGTAATTCGCAGATATATAGTAATTAGCCTATTCGGGAGTTGTTCATTAATGTAGATATTTACTTATCAATTAATTTACCCTATTGTTGTTTATTGCAGTCATTAAGTAACGGAGGAACTGAACGTCAATTTACCAGCTGCACACTAGCCATTATTTGCGTTTTAGGTAACGCACTATACGCACAGGTTAATTCAATTCAAACTTGCCGAAACAATTGTAAACATTTCCGAATGGGGTGGCTTACAGTTAATAAATTAGTGGATAAACAGAAACGATTTGGAGATGTACATTTCATTTTAACCCCTATAATCCCGGGCAAAATGTTAAACGGTAAAGTGCTGAGGAGCAGATAAAGTATCATTAAGTGGATTATTGCCAGTTCAAGTGTGTAGAAACATAGCGCTTTATATGGTAATTCATGAAGCCGTGATTTTTGAACAAATTTCAACTAGTTTGTATATATAACTTCAGTATCCTTTGGATCGTTGTTAATTTTAAATTAAAATTTGTCATTTTACAGGATTAAGGTTTTTAGATGAAATTAGTTATAACACATTGATCTAATATTAGGAAATACGACTCTACGATATAAACAATAGTTACGAAAGACCAACAAATTTTAACAGTGTCAAGGGTCAGAAATAGCAGGATTTATCACATAGGCTATTTTTTTAATTAATTAATTAAAAAAAATAATTAATAATTAGTGGCATTGTGACATTGCAACTCTGAAATGCTTCATTTAAAACCCCTACCGGAATATTTTACTCACACTTGACGCACGTTTCAATCACAATCGACAGTAAATTTGAACCGAGTTCAGTTTTACTATTGATGGTGGCTATTGAAACAAGCGTTCAGAGCGAGTGAGCCATTGCGGCAAGAATTTTACATATAGAGCTGCACAATCACAGGATTGCTATTATATTTTTACGTTCTTTAGTCATAATATATCTAATGCAGGACTGTTTGAATTTCTACCCTTACTGAAAGTACCGCTTACAGAAGTGAAAGGGTATTAACAATCTTTGCAAGGTGTCGATGCAATTAATTTCTTAAATTTGAAATTCTACCCTGGCCAGTTCAATATTGTATTCAAACTATTTTTGGTTGTTTTCCAATAGTGTAGCCGGAACTACCAACGTAATTGCTCCAGATTTAAAAATTTGCGCAGAGGGGAATTACACTTTACTTTTTTAATATTTTTCGATATCAAATTTAAAATTAAATATTAAGGTATTTCACAAACTCTTGATTTGAGAAGACGCAGTAAGTATACGTCTTCTCAAAACGAGAGTTTGAAAAGAATAAGTTTTAATTTAAAAAAGGAATATTTATAAACAGCGAACGGGTTCGTCTATCTGAACGGGTTTAGCGGACCGAAAGGGCTTGACGGACCGTCTATCTTATTTACAAAAAAATTTGGCGCTGCCCATATTTGAAATATTCCTCTACTCCGTATTTTGAATGGGATACGGCTTCATATATATAACCTACATTGCCCTAAAATCATAAATGTAATTCACACATTAATTTAATTACACTAAATAATACCATTCAGTATTAATGACCCTCGTAGCATACGTTCTAAATGATAGACGGCATTAATATACCGCATTAGGATATTGTAGAAAGAGACCGAATGATTCATTCATCAGGATCTAATAAGTGCGATTAAATTCCCAATGCATAAGCGATACAATTTATATGGTAATTTCGATATAGCATGTAATCACCCATCTCTATGATACGGTAAGAAATATATATCAATTTCTTTGTTAGGCAATTCGCATTGCTGAGTTCTGTAAATGTGCGGCTGGGAACATAATTATTATCGGCTAATACGTCGGAAGAATATTCCCCGGGGCCGCATATGTTACACGTTCTTTCTATTCGATTGAAATTGATCGGTATAGAGGCGCGTATATGTTAGGAATGATACAGCTGCATCTTGGAGAATAATCAGCAATAAATATGGAGTTCGCCGTAAATGAACTTTGTTTTTTCTGTCTTACTCTCGCGTTGTTGTAGTAATTATCACGAACATAACTGTGAACTATAGAGCAAACATGCGAAGTTAACGATCATCTAGGAAAAGTGCCCGCTTCCTGTGTCTTAATGGGCATTTTTCCATTGGTAACTGTTGAGGGAATTCTCGTAATTATTACTACTCATGCTATTGAGAGAAATTGTCCTACTTTCCATATTGTTCATTCTCGAAAGGCAAGATTATCAAAACGATCAGAATCTGGCAAGAAAACATTTTCGCGTTGTTTTTTGCATTGGTAAACAATAAAGACGACTAGGATGTGGCACGTCTTTTTAAAATGGTAAGGATACTATTTGCAATGTCATATTCGCATCCAGGATGTCTAAAAAGTTATTTACTCACTATGTGACTCTAACTTGGTAATCTGTTAAGAAGGTTATCGCAAACATAAAATATTCGTTCAAAATATCTAAGGATATGATTTTTTGATTTTGTAACAGAAAAATGCAATATTTGAGGATAGTAAAAGGAAAGACGTGAAGAGATGTAATTAGGAATGAACTAGTAAGAATGAAACAGAACGTAGAACCTATTTCAGAAGACATTGAAAGACGGGACCTGAGATGGTTTGAAGCGATGGCACAGATTTAATTTTCTAGATTTAATTATCTTTCAAAAAGCTCTCAGACATGTTGGATATCATTCTATTTGTCAATATGCCGAAAATTGGTTTGTTAAAAATTATCCATCTATCGTTGGAAAATGGCGCAATCAGCACACATTGGAAAGAGCACAAATAGTGATTAGTAGCTTTTGGAATGTTTGCTGTCGTCTGCACCTAAGCACGTCAAGCTTTATGTAGATTTTAATATCGTCACGTATCCTTCATCAGTTCTACGTCACTAACGTACGTACATAGCGATTATTTGAAATTTAGTTCTTTTTCAGAAATAAGCTACTCTGAAAAATGTTAATCTGAATTTTTTTAGTTTTAGATGATCCTAGACGTTTATATCTTTTTGATTAATTCCACGGGGTTTATAATTTAAGTGTGCTACAGTTTAGCGATGCAAATGATAGATGGTAAAATGCAATGTTAGATAGAACAATATAGTTAACACGTTGTTTCAGGGCAAATAAAATTTTCCGCTTTTGAACCGTTTATTACGGCTTTAATTTATTACCTTTATTGTGGAGAATCGCCATGTTAAAGATCAGCAACAATGTTATGTATAACGCAATAGGACGTAATAATTTAAAACGATTATTCATAACTGTATCCAAAACAGTTTTTTTAAGATTGTAATTGAAGTATTTGCCATGGTTTAACAAATACGTATTAGAAGCTTGCACGCTTATTCTGTTAGAATAGTTAACTACATAGCAGAAATTATCAATTACGAAAGTATGCGGTATAATTTAAATTCCTTCCAAAGAAAATTAGAGAGGAATATACCAAAATTTTCAATTAACGAAGATGACTCATCAGCAGAAAACTAATGGATGAGAAGTGCTTGACTGTGATTGATTTCACTTTTTAAAAATTCGGGAATTGGATTCTACTTGTTTGGTATCTAATCTTTCAAAATTGGTTTGATTGGCGTTAGTTTATGGTTATCTCCATAGTTGCATAAATTATAAACTACCATTTTAGGTTTACACAATATTGTTAACGAATCGATTTCCTTATTACTCTTCATTCAAGTAATTACTGTTAACTAAACGTTGCATGGCTATATGCACCATTCCATCAATCGCCTAATGGGAAATGTTCGATAATTTCTTCGCTAAAGTCGTCTCGGTTGATCTAGAACGAAGTTCTAGCTTGGATAGTCGTACGAGTACATTTAGGTGTCATTCATATTTATGATGCAGTCAACGCTTTGTGTACTAAAAAAGGAAAAAGTAGCATGACCGCGGCAGCAGCCGGTACCGTACAAGAAGTAAATATATTTAGATCAACTCGAGCGCGAGATTCGCGCTTAGAATTGGTCGGACGCCATTGCTCCGTATGAGATTGATTTGTTATTCTTTGGTTCCGTGCGTGTACACGAGCGCCATCGGTGATTGCCTCTCGAACTATAAATATGTCGTAACCGCAAGCAGTAGATCGGGTTAGGTCACGACTAGCGAGTGCAATTTCGATGTAATTGGACAACATTCTCGCTCTAAATGTTAAGATCTGCATTTCATTTGTAACACTGGTTTAAAATAATTTGTTTCACTGTTTATAACCTTGGTTATTTTTAGAAGGCGAAGTTTACGCAATAGGATTTTGTGTTAATGTTAGTGCATGTAATTTATACCAGGTGTGTCGGTAATTCTTTTCCGGTTTTTTCGCTAAAGAAAACACGTTACTTAGAATGGATAGTTAAAATTTATTTATTCAAAGTATTGGCCATTTGATTCTATACATTTTGTCCATCTCTCAGGCAATTTATGAATGCCATTCCAAAAGAACAGTTCCTCCTTTGAGCTAAACCATTCATCGAGCCATTTTTTAACTTCTTCGAAATCGGCGAAGTGCTGCTCTGCAAGCGCGTGCCCCATCGATGCGAAAAGGTGGTAGTCGGATGGAGCCAGGTCTGGAGAGTACGGCGGGTGCGATAAAACTTCCCATCCAAGTGATTTCAACATTTCTTTGACTGGTTTTGCTGTATGAGACGGCGCGTTGTCATGTTGCAAAATCACTTTATCATGTCTTTCAGCGTATTGTGGACGTTTTTCGATCAATGCACAGTTCAAATTGATCATTTGTTGTCGGTAGCGATCACTATTAACTGTTTCTCCCGGTTTCAACAGTTCATAATATACGACACCAATCTGGTCCCACCAGACACAGAGCATGGTCTTGCGACCAAAGCGATTTGGCCTTGCAGTCGATGGGCCAGCTTCGCCAGGTGATAACCATGATTTTTTTCGCTTGGGATTTTCGAAATAAATCCATTTTTCATCACCCGTTACTATTCGATGCAGAAATGACTTCCTTTCATACCTTTGAAGCAGAATTTCACTAACGATTTTTCGATTTTCCATTTGTCTGTCATTCAATTCATGTGGCACCCATCTCCCCATCTTTTGGATCTTTCCCATAGCTTGTTATCGTTCACAAATTGCTACTCGGCCCACATTCAACTTTTCTGCTAATTGTTTTTGAGTTTGTGTTGAGTCTTCATCCAATAGCTCCTGCAATTCCGCGTCTTCAAACGTTTTCGGCCTACCAGGACGTTCTTTATCTTGAACGTTGAAATCACCACATTTGAATTGTCGAAACCACGTTTCACATGTTCTTATGGTTGGAGCATGCTCACCGTAAGTCTCTACTAGCAAACGATGACTTTCAGCGGCTTTTTTCTTTTGATGAAACAAGAAAAGTAATGCGTGCCGCAAATGCACGTTTTCAGGCACAAAACTCGACATTTTCAAAAAATTATAAATCTATAACGCTGTTATTTTGGCGGAACGTAACTTGTGTAGTTTTAAGGTTAATGTCAGTAGAATAAAATTACATATGTATCAAATCATAACATTTCATACTTATGGCCAGTGACATCTGCCGGAAAAACCGGAAAGGAATTACCGACACACCTGGTACATTCCAAAACATTGAAATCAAGTATTTTGATTTTATTGTATGCAGTTTGTTGTTTTGGAGAAAACATAATAGGCACGCTTCAAGTTTATTTCGGAATCAATTTTTCAATCAAGACATAAAACAAGAGGCATCGACTTTTATTATTTCATTCATCAATTATATCATTTTGTTTGTCAATAAAATGATTTGTTATTATTATTATATTTGCAACGATATTTTTGAAAACGATATAATCGAATATAAAGTTACAGAATGAGTTGTGAGAGGCGATGAAGAGATTTCATTATATTGATTCACATTTTAAAGTTTAATACCAAAGTTTTGCTTAAGAATCTCAGACACTGGTTCTTGTAAAACGTTCTTTCCTCTGAACACATCAGAAAATGCCTAGAAACAATAACCAAAAAATATAATGCTAAGATAGCTTAGCTTCCTCATGGTATTAATGGAATAATTCACGGCAAACGCAACAAAAGGAGAGAAAAAATACACTAACACACGGACATGTTTCTGCCTATCAGGCGCAATCAGCGTGGTTTCGAGAGTATTTTTTATCTCTAGCATCTATCGCTGTTGCCTCACAGTTAATGACACAACTTTCAAAATGACAAACTCGACATTTCTTGGCGCCCTTTAGTGCTAAAGAAACGCATGCCTGTTGTTCAGGAAGCGGCGACATAAACCGGGTACTGTTCCCCAAATCATCCCTCGAGCAGTTCTCTGACTGCGAGATGGCGACGCTGATAGTGCTTTGGGAAACCACACCGTCTGTTAGTGTATTTTTTCTCTCTTTTTGTTGCGTTTACCGTGAATTATTCCATTAATATCATGAGGAACCTAACCTCCTATCTTAGCATTATATTTTTTGGTTATTGTTCCTAGGCATTTTCTGACGTGTTCTGTTCATATACATCATTGTAAACCTGTCGGAATATTCACATGTGCGGTTTCCCAAAGCGCTACCAGCGTCGCCATCTCGTGTTTAGCAGTCAGAGAACTGCTCGAGGGATGGTTTGGGGAACAGTACCCGGTTTATGTCGCTACTTCCTGAACAGCAGGCACGCGTTTCTTTGGCACTAGAGGGCGCCAAGAAATGTCGAGTTTGTCGTTTTGAAAGTTGTGGGATTAACTGTAAGACAACAGCGATAGGAGGTAGAGATAGAAAATACTCTCGAAACCACGCTGATGACGCCGGGTAGGCAAAAACATGTCTGTGTGTTACTGTATTTTCTCTCTCCTTTTGTTGCGTTTGCCGTGAATTATTCCATTAATACCATGAGGAAGCTAAGCTATCTTAGCATTATATTTTTTGGTTGTTTTTTTCTCTGTTTATCATTTTTTATTATCGGATGTGATTTTGTAATAATGGATACTCTTATTTCGATGAACAGTCCCGTATTCAGCTGTGGGTACGTCCGTCTTCCGTTCAGTAGTATTTACCCGGCATTTTTGAATTTCATCTTTTCACTATCTTTTCAAAACCACCTCGCGCATTCAAACAGTTTTTGGATAAGGATCGTTCATTTGCGGAATATATGAAGGGTCTTGTTATAATTATTAGTCAACGACAATTTGGAACGAATTAGGCAATCAACAAATTCACTGGTGATCAGTGACTCGGACCACGAAAGCTGATATCGTGCTTTATTGGAAATACGCTGCAGAATGTATTGCCTTCATAATTGTCTGGATGCTTATATAATACATACTCCGATATTGCAATCTTGCATTCCATAATACTAATAATACAATTTATCAAGATGATATATCCACTTTAAGGATACCTGAAAAACGAGTAGAGGGACACGCTCTTGAAGCCAATATCCAAGGTAGCACTTAACTTCTTCTTTTTATTATATTTTAATTGGTGACTAGGTGTTTTCTCGTTTTATCTAAACTTCTCGAACAACAGTATTCGTATCTAACTGATAGACATTAGGATAGTTAAAAATATCACGCAATTATTAAAAACTTTCATTAGAATATAATCGGATAACAGTTTAAACTTAAACAAACTTTAGGAACATGTATATACCAGATTACAGAAAAATTATGTCGTTGCGAATACGAAAAGTTTCCTCGCGTCGGAAAATTACTTAAAAATTTCCATCACTGAGCGTAATTACAAAAATTTCGTTTAAGAAACTCTTGCTCGACGTTCACCGAACTTTTTTCCCGTTCGCGATAGTAATCTTAACGATTCCTTAATATTAGTTTCGAAAAGCTCGCTTATATTTTTCTACTTCACACACTTTCTTAGCCTACGATCGGAGCTCAAATTGAATCTTATCATGCGAATCCAATTGTTCCGCTACGGTCCTTTCTTCGAATACTTACTTGCGGGTCACACCACCGATAACACCGGGTGGAAAACTAGCGGAAATTAATATTTAAAACACAGAGAAAGACAATTAAGTATTATGTCAGGTAAACTAACCCTCCATTACGACGGTGTTTCCGGAATGCCGTCTGTTTCTGTTTGGTGTATGTAATTATAAATGTATTATCGTTAAGGTTATTTCTGTTTAGAAATTTCGGGACAATATTCAGAATTAATATGACCGTATGACATTAAGAAAGATGTTTTGTCTAGGAAAGAAAAACGAAGTAACCTGAATAATAGTTATTACATTATTAAAATTATTGATTTGGAATAGAATCGATAAAGAACCTGTTCGAATCGTAAGAGAATTATTATTTTGATAATCGTTACCTTTTTAGATCAGTACATCCTATTATACGTTAGTTGTATTACTTTATTGTTTGTCTTCAGCAATTATTATTCGCTTAGCTGTATATTTGAAATAGACAAATATTTCTATAATGAATGTAGAATAACAAAATATGGCTTCCTGTTTATTTAGGACTGTCTGAAATATAGAGAATTATTTTTATTTTATCTTTATAATAGGTGAGTGCATACACTTTTAGATAAGAACTAGTTATGGCTTCGTTGGGTTGGTCTTCTTGATATTGAGGGCGCTTGCTTTCAAAATGGAGAAGATTGGATTTAGCAAAGAACTTAATGAGATTAATCTCATTCGAACGCTAGAAATCGGTGACGAAGTTGGAGAATGATATCGTTGACACGTCGGACTCACTTCTCGGTCCAGAGTTGTTCCTCATTTACATCTATGATGACTCGAAGCAAACACAAGTACAGTGTTCTATCTACGTAGAGGGTACAACCATCTGCAGCGCGAGCATGGGTGACAATTTGGTGATCTCCGGGTTGCAAACTGCTCTTGACAGTCTGGCGGTGTGGGCCGAGTTGTTATTCGCTTTACTAAGAGAGCTCCGCCAGAGTAACTTGAGGTAGAACAAAAGAAAAAAACGTGGTATGGCGTTGATTGGCAGGAAAGGTATCTTTTATGTCGGAACTAAGTTGCCTTTTAAGGGGCGCTGGCATGGTCCAATGTGGGTTTTACACAGCTTAAAAGATTGGAGATCCTCCAGAACCGGACGATAAGAATGATAGCGGATGCCACGTGGTTCGTTCGGAATTAATAAATGAGAACTGGCCTTAATCTAAGAACGTATATTTTTAGAGATACAACAATTTACTTTTTAAGAATGACTTAACGATTCACAAGTTAACATTAGCTTGTATAGGCTATTTTTAAGCTAGTTAGAGGAGACACCAACCAAGTTACGAAACTCCGATAACGTTTGCCATACAACTTACGGAAGCAAACACATTTTTCCAAATTTTCGGGTTACTGACGTCTGACAATACATTCAACTGAATTTATTGAGTGTGAATTAAATAGTATAATGTAAATTCATCTTCAAATCTAAATACTTAGACTAAAAAAAGTTATGGGATCCAGTTGCTCAGTTTAAAGATTTCGTAATCTACAAAAATGTCTAGTTAATACGAACTAAGCGTTGAACTTTCACCTTATTCATTTCCTGAGCAAGGTTTTCTATTTTTACACGTCAATGAAAAGATATATAACATGAGGCATCGCTTGAAACGTTGAAGTGGCGGCTGAATTTCAAGCCGCTAGCTCATTTCAGCGTAACAGTTTTACGAGAGTTAATAAATAAGGGAAAATAATTGCGCCTGTCGAAGGTAGTTATGCGAATTTTAGGTCGATTCCCGAAAGTTTTTCAATTTTCTCGTCGCAGGTTAACAGAAGGGTCTCCTGCTACTACGCGTTATCAATGACGGGTGGCAGATTTCGAAGTGTAGGTCCCGACAACGTGGTCATTTTTCAATTAGAGAATTATAATTTATAACTCTTGGAAATTTGTTAATTGTCTCCGTTCTATACTTTTCAAAGGCCATTTTAGACCAGAAAATTAATAGGAAGGTTGTTAGCACTGGAACTGCACATTAAGATTTTGATGGGAAACCTGTAAATTTTGATTTCCTTGCAAAGAATATTTTTTTATTCAAAGAATTGTAGGAGAGCCAAACAAGACAAGAATTATGAAATTCTTCTTGTATTTCTACATTACACTTTATAAAAATGTGTAAAATTAAAAGAAAAGCTTGGGAATCGAATTGCTCCACTGTATCATGTACCTGCAAAATCGCATATTGGGCAAACGCCGTATCGTGAAGGTTGGATATTAATTCAATTATTTTATAAGATAAATGATAGAAAATAAGTGAGTTTCTAAATAAATCATTATTTATTTGTACAGACGATTTAATTTCTGGCTAGGCGTACAGCGCACGATCTTTATCGAAGCGTACCTAAATGAATGAACTTAATGTTTCCTGTCTTTATATTTAGTTAAATTAGATTTATCAGTAACGGGTCTAGTGGCGGAATGCTTCGCTCGCACAGCTATCGGTCTGCCTTGCAACTCTCAGACCAAAGTGTTCCGTAGTTTTCCTTACTCCTCCAAATTTGGCTTAGGGAATCAACGTTTTAAGAAGGCGTTGTATTGACGTCGGTGTAAAAATAGTTCGTAGGCGGCTGATGCTTCCTCTAATTGGTGGAAGGTGTTGAAGATGGGAAAGGACGGATTATTATTAACATTTCGGTTACTAGTCATCCTATAACTTTCTGCAATTTTCTTTACAATATCTTCTGGCATACTCGAGTGGATAGTAAGCTATACGTATTATATACTAATTGCCAAGACACAGCCAGAGAATTAGAATTAGACTCATGTAGAAATTAGCATTTTAAAAAATTCGATGCATACACACAAAAAATATGCAAGTTTATTACAGCGAGCGTTGCAAAGAAAACGCAACGTAGTTTCCGTAAAAAGAATATGTAATGTATAATGTATAATAATGTAATATAACGATACTCTCGTTTTCTACATCAATTGCTATAAATTGTCTGCATCGCGGATCCTTATCTATGTGTCCTATTTTCTAAAATTCCTTCAAAACAAAAGCTTTTCCTTTTTTGTGAGTCATTTAGTCGTTCCTTGTTATGGTTGCTCCGCAAGAGTTCGTGCTTGCGTGGAAAGAAATGCGCGTCAGATGTTCAGTCTGCAGTTAATTACGGCTTCTATATATAGGATTTATCCCAATACCTAGAGCAAAAACATATTTTAAGCGGATGTTTCAGGCAAGATGTACCGACTGACTTCGGTGAATGCATAGGGAGCGGAGTGCATGCTGTGGACGCATATGTTACTTGTACTTCGGACAGATGTTTAACGAATGCAATAAAAGCGTGTGGCAGCAGAAAAGCCGATCGAGGATGACGTCAAAACCATAAGAAACAGGCGTAGCATCCGTCCTCATAATCTCTCCGTGATAAATGTGTTAATAAAGATAAAGATGTAAGCTTCATTGAGTGATGCCTAAACAGCAGTTGGGAATGAATTAAATAACAAGTAAAATAGTATAATGGCGCCGAACAAGTAGATGATATTAAAATGTCTTCTTTCAGAATGTTGAATCCAATGTGAATTTAGTAGTTTTTGTATGAAACTTATTGTTACAATGAGATATTGTATTTTTATGTTAATTCTAAGCCTTGTAGAAAAATTCTGTCTCAGGTAATCTAGCGCATCTAGCGTTGATCTAATTTGGTAATAGCTAGCTGTTACAGAGTATTCATGCAAGGAATGAAGACTGAAATATCCTTGGACAAAATGTAATGGGTTATAAGAAGTCTACGTTGAAAAATAAAACAATTGCTGCGAAATAGATGAAAAAATGTCAAGGCTTCACACATATGAAGTTCTTTGTTGGCCCAATAATTTATAGATTAAAATTTAGGGACACAACTGCACCATGTACTACTTGTCTGTATTTTTCTTCTACCTTTGTACTTTACATCCAAGGCTTCTTTATGAGGCATTCTTTATCTGAGCTCATTTGTTCAATCTCCTTACTCTATTTGTTATTGTGTTCCTTCCTAATTTTTATTTTTTCTTTAATTTTCTCCTATATATTTAGTACATAATTTTATATGCATGTTCCTGCTACAGTAAATAGGACGTTGCGCGTATGTACATATACAGTGGCGGCCATATAAATAGCACAAGTAAACTGATATGGATGAATTGATACATTTGTAAATGTTAACAAGTGATTTATTTAACTTAACAAAAATGTAGTAGATAGCATGCAGTTTATAATAAACACACAATATTTTATAAACTTCAAGATAAACAAATTAAAAAAACAAATATATTATTTTTTTAAGCGGGCATAGAAATGGCGCACTTAATAACAATAACGAAATACTGTATTATTTATTTTTTTTTATTCTTTTTTGCTTTTACGTTTAATAGTTTGTTGGAAACCCTTTACAAGCCAATATTGCTGCACATCTTCTCGGCACACTTTCAACTAATTTTTGACATCTCTCTATAGGAATGTTATGCCAGGCTTCTTCAATAGTATTCCATAATTCGTCTAATGTCGCTGGAGATTTAGACTTTATAAGAACGTCAACCTCCCCCCATAGACTTTCTATGGGATTTAAATCAGGGCTTTGTACAGGTTATTCTAACACTCGAATCTGTTTCTTCTCTAGCCACGTTTTACGGTCCTCGCCGTATGTTTCGGATCATTGTCGTGCATTAAACTCCAGGTTACTGGAAGAAATTCATCAGCATATGGTTCCATCGCGTTTTCTAAAATGTTGTGATAAACATACTGATCCATTTTTCCTGCAATTCTGAACATAGGCCCTACACCACGCCATGACGTAGAAGCCCATACCATTACGCTTCCTTCACCGTGGTTCAATGTTTTTATAGTGTACCTAGGGTTGAATCTCTGATTGATGAGGCGTCGCACATACATTTTTCCGTCAGACCCAAGTCGGTTGTACTTGCTTTCATCTGTCCAAAGTGCAGATTTCCGGAAAGAACCAGAAGAAACTGTAATCTTCTTTCACGGTTTTTATTTGACACGAGCGGCTTTCGTACTGCAATACACCCATGTAAGTTAAATTCCTTCAGCGGACGTCGTATTGTTCTTCTCGATATATCAATATCATATTGTTTATTAAATTCGGTTTTTATTTGTGTAGCTGTGCAAAAAGGATCTTCTTGACTTAATCGACGAATAAGGTTGTCTTGTCGTAAGGTTGTTTTACGAGGCCTAATCTTCCGTTTCTTGTTTTTTAGTTTTTCCGTCTGAATATGCTTTATCGTATTTTGTATTAATTTATGTGAACAATTTAATGTCCGTGGTATTTCTGAAATTTATACGCTCCTTTCTTTCATGGAGCAAATTAACTCTCTTTTCTCTGGCGTGCAAAGTTTTCCTCGTCCTATTATACTAACACCTAAATTTTTGTTATTAATAACACGTTAATTTTAAAAGTGGTAAGTACACCACTTTTTTAGTACAAAATAAGTCGAACCGTAACACTTTAATAACATTCCACTACAGAACCGACAACTGTGCTATTTATGTGCCTGCTAGAAAAGTGAAACTAATTTTATTTTTTTTCATTGAATGCCGAATTATTGTTCTGGAATACGTAGCTAGGGGAAGTACACGCAACTTTCTCGGGGACTCTCACGCTAGTTTAATAAAAAATTAAACGGGAACAGCTTGAGCGGTTAATTTAAATGAAATTTGATGTCTGTGCTATTTATGTGGCCGCCACCGTATCTTGACTGATAATTCTTTAGTGTTGAATTGTTTGCCTGTCCATTTCGTTATCTTTTCGAATACCCGCGTATATTATATTTTGTTATGAATTTTTCGTCAGTTGGCGCCATGATTACCTTATTTACAACATTCAAAGCTTTTTCTTTTTTATAGCGTGTTAACCTACATATTTACACACTGCTGATCAATACAAATTGACTTTTATTTACTTTCCACTTGCGGTAAATTATAGGGTACTAATTTAAAGAAGAAAAGACTAAATCGAGCAATATAGGCATATATAGTTCTTTTACTTCGTGACATGCAGTATCAACGAATAAAAAAGCGTTTCATGCTCATCTACATTATATTCTTATCCTACAGTCGATTTTTATTATTGAAGATGGTAAATCATCTTTTTATCGAGAAGAATTCCGAGGTATTAATACATTACTTTATTGCTCGGTAAAGGCACGCACAGACGATCTCGAATCGTAGAGAAAGGGATCCGTATGTTAAACTCAAACGGTGGTCGTTATCAAATTCAGAACGGTCCCCAGATACGTGTGTATCGACTTATCGTCGCTACCAGTACATATACGACATCGTAAAAAGTTTTACGAACTTGTTTTTTAGGGCAAGGGGATAATTTTCTATGGGTTCTTCGTTTTTTTGATGACGTTCGGATATTTAATGGCAAGGTAGAGACTGCAGATGTATCGACTGTTAGTCTAGCGCGTATTATGCTTAGATAAAACCACACTTAAATCCTCTCTTGAGAAATTTGATACTTTTTTTTTGTTTTACATCAGTTTTAGTTTTATATCAAAGTGAGTGCCAGCAGCACTGATTAGGTACTTGGTTAATAAAGACACATAATGTCAACTAAATTGTTGCATTTTGTATTTGTGGAAAATTGTAAGC
This sequence comes from Oryctes borbonicus, assembly GCA_902654985.2. NCBI lineage: Eukaryota > Metazoa > Arthropoda > Insecta > Coleoptera > Scarabaeidae > Oryctes > Oryctes borbonicus. Next base: position 6,618,814 of record LR736876.1, read on the forward strand.
TTTTTAGAAAAATCCGTCCATTTTAACACTTTTTCTAAAGTTACTACAGAACAGCCATCTTCGATGAGTAGCGGCCAGGTCGTCCCATTAAAGTGACTACGAGCGATATGATCGATAAAGTTTATGATATCTTGTTAGTAGATCGCCGGGTGAAGATTAAGGAAATTGATAATATGGTAAACATCTCAAATGAATGTGAAGTGTGCAAAAAATTGGGCATGAGAAAGTTATCAGCGGGACGAGTCTGGGGACGATCAAAAACGGGATCGCTTGATACCTTCAAAGCAATGGTTGGACATGTTCAAGTGCAATACGAGCGAGTTTCTGCAACATTATGTGACTGTAAATAGACACGAATACAGTACTACACGCCAAAAACCAACGGTGATGAGTCGGTCGGTAAAGTGGATTTTTCCTGGCGAACTCGCATCAAGGTGAAGACGAATCTATCAGCTGGCAGATTTATGGCGACTTCATGTTCTAACATAGTTTTTTTTATATCTCCCTAACTAGCCACTTCCCAAGGTAGGTTGGTAGCTCTTTGTCGCCGGAACTATCAACTTAAATCCACAATATTAGAAAAATGAAAAGTGGTTTATGCTTTAAGGGTGTCCAGGTAGTGCGTGAACGAAGGATAAATCCATTTCTGAGTAATTTAGACAGAAACTTTTCAAATAAAAAATATTTAGAGATAAATGTTGCTCAACATAAAATTAATATTAATATTAATTAAAATAAATATGCAAGGTATAAGATGTTTCTGCTGGGCATGATACACGTTTGGTTTCCTAAATGGAACACCCTGTATGCTATTACGATTTTGGATACCTCTGTTCAATTCATAGCAACCTTCATCAATATTCCCTATACCTATCAACTTCAGTTTTTGGAATAATTGACATATTTTGAAATTTTTGCGAAATGTTGCTGCTTCTTTAACGCCAGATATCTAAAACACTTTACATGGTAGGATGGTAATTCATGTTCTGGTCGATTGAGTATTTCTTCGAGTTTCAGGCAATACATCGAAGAAACAACGGGAATCTATAAGATGGCTCTCAAAATCGTTGCTAGGTCTTCTGCCAATTTTTTTTAATGGAAGACCTTGTATATTTTAGCAAAATATACAGGGTACTCTTCTAAAATATTATAAATAAATGGGAAGACGCAAAGTTGGAATATTGTCATTCTATCACAAACAATTGTTTTCTCATGTTTGCTACAAAATGTTTTGGGATACTTTGATTCCTTCATCTTTTATTATGCATGTTGTCTTTCATATTTGTTATTGTATGCCTTTTATAGTGTAAATGAAATCCTTTGTATATAGAGTTACTTTATTATATGTTTCCCTCTTTTTTTGCCAATGTATTGATCTGTACAAATATTGTATTAATATTACTAAATGTTCGTTTATCTTGCAATTATATTATCACGTTTTCAGTAATATTCAGTTATACGATTTGAGGTCTTCTAACACTATTCTCATAGACGTATGAAGTGTTAAAAGGAAATAAATGGAAGAATAACTGTCAATTCCCGAATCTTGCTATAATTGCCACATAACTGTACCATCAAAGTATCCTTAAAAATCTAAATTTAAAAGATCACACGATGCATCTTCAGAATAAAAATATGTTATTTACATTGGTCACCGTGTAAATTACGAATCTATACGTGACAATTTTTACTAAAGGTGTAGAATCTTAACACGCGTATTAGCGCAACAAATTTATGCTGCGGTTGGCACAATCGCATTATATTACAGTATTAGGGTCAAAAAACCCTGATTGTAGCGCCAGATATACATAAGGTCCAAATATCCCGCCGTATGTTAAACACTACAATTTATGTAATTAACTGCTGCTGTCAAAATTTTTACGATTACGTCATAATTATGTCGCCCTCCACCAAAAAAAAGGATGTAAGTGGAAGGGTAGATAAATGAGGTGAGATATAAAAAACAAAATGGATAAAATTACGTTATGGGGAGCCTAGAATATGTATTTCTCCTTGGCACGATATTATTAAGTGAAAATGCTTAGGACGAGCTTTAATGGCACAGTAAGTTAGAGGGGGCTGGGAGAAACTTTCCAAAGATGGCCGATTAGAAATAAAGTCGACCCCTTTTCTAAAAGTAATTGGTAGAGTCTGATTAATAAATGGCACTCCAAACTTTTGGGATGCACTGCATTATAATAAAAACAAAGCCTCTTAGAAGAAATTTGCATGAGGTTTTTGAGATCATTGTCCACACTTTGGCTTAACATTTTCCATTTGCAATCTGCTGTTTGGTCGTAATTTTCAAGAAGTGCATTTGCTTATTACGAATATATCGGGCCTACATGCAACTGATGAAGAGAGCGATTCGATTATTCGGAATGCTTACATTGGTATATAGCCATAGGTACAATACAGCATTGCTTATAAATGTACGGACAGGCAATTAACTTCCGAACGAAACGAGATGAGACGAGCAAGAGAGAAGATATCGGTATCCATCCCTGCTACGTACCGATATCTTCTTTCTTGCTCGACTCATTTCGTTTCGTTCGTATGTTAAACACCCTGATCCACCTTAAGTATGTAGGAATTGAAAAGAAATAAACATACTTCATTAAAATATGCAGAAATTATGTTAGACAGGTGACGAATTTCAGTTGGCGTGTATATTAATATGTGTGCTTTAACTTTTAACCCTTTTTGATTACCTGGGAGAAATGCATAGATTTTCGCAAAAGAACAGGGCAAGTGCTTCTCTATAAACATTTATAATTATTATAGAAAAAAGACGACAGTTAAGTGAAACTAAGAGGCCACACAAATTTCAATTTTCTGAAGATCCATTACAGGCGCAGACAATAACTCATGGCCCCCCGTAATTGGCGAAAGCTGTTGAGGGATGTGAAGGCGCGAGTTATTATTATTATTCTTTTTATTATTATTAATATTAAAAGTTATATATTTGCATTTGTTGGATAATTCAGGTATCTTAAATAAAAACAGTTGTTATAGTAATTCTAAAAAGAATAATTCCATAAAAACAAAATCTAAAATTTCCTCATGAATAACATTTTATTAGCTCCCATGCCATTCCCCTTTGACACACAATGAATACCGAACGTGTAATCATTAGTTTTCACGACGCTTTCGCCTACAAAAAGCGAGTAAAAAGTTGGGAACTCCGTAAAAAATCCTATATCGGATCTCGATATCAACGAATGAGATAACGTGGCAGCACTGTACGAAAGATTCCTTAACAGGATGCACACGTACTCGTCGACGTCGTCATAAGAATCTTATATAACAAGATCTCGGATTCGGCTAAGGCACTTCACCGAATACGCGAAGAATCACGTAGCAGAATGCGCGGATGAAATTAAAGAATAATAATATGTTGTACCAAGTTACGTACTCACGCCTAGTAGGAATACAAATAATGCTCGTATAATGTGGAAATAATCACACTTAGTCCATTATGTGGATAATATATAGGGTTTACTATAATTATTGTCTATTAAATACATTTTATATAAGGCGCATATGAGACAAAGTATTTAGATATTATTTGCTCCTTCACTATTTGTTTATAGTATCTATACGAAACAGTAGAAAACTGCGATTTTTCATAACTAAGTACCAACACCAGGAGAGCTTAGAAAAAAAAATGGATCTAAACACGTTTGATTCGATCACTGTGTATTCTTTTGTAACTCAGGTATCAAACTAATCGCCATTGGTAATGCTCTTGTCCCTCTGCATCAGTGAGTTTATGTATAAATAATAAGAAATCGATAAAGCAATCGTATTAAAGCAATAACCTTATGAGATTCAAAGTACCTAACCTACGTTATACACTTCGCATTATATTCCATTATTTCCTTACGACTGAATAATTTCTTAGATTTTTATTTCAAACTGTTCTTGCAAAACACACAGCTGACAGTATTTGCAATCAACCTATGCACAATACGAACAATGTTGACTTTTAATTTGGTACGTTTGTCTCTTTCCTTCATACCGGCCGGCGAAACGTGTAAATATCACCTTATAAAGAGACGATGCATCTTCCAGTGGTGACGGTGGTCATGACTTTGTTTGAGCGCTTTAATTAAAATACACTTCTCGGGGACCGATTGCTGACGCTCCGGCATACTCGACGAAGAAGGAGGTAATTCGCTTTGCAGTGCAGCCAGGACAAGTAGATTGATGGTCACGTTTCCCACGTACTGTGAGGTTGAACGTATCTAGTTGTCGATGTCACTGCAGCATTCCTGCGGTGGTTAATTGGAAGCATTCCGTTGGAAACGTACGTATGGATGGAGAGATTTAGTTGGATAGCTACAATGAAAGTAGATGCCATGTTGTACCGAGGATTTGTATTAATTTTTTCCGACAATGGGGAGGTAATCCTCTTATTAAAAAACGCTAACGAGATTTTTTTTAAATCAAATTTTCATTTACATTTTCCTTTTGTTTAATCAAATTCACAAAATACTTTTTCGCAGAATTCTAGGCATCTGTATGCATTTTGAATAATAAATTTCGGGATTGATTTTTTCGTGGAGACAGAAATAGTAATGGCTATCCATATTTTGCTAACAAGCTAAGGAGATTTTTAGCTAATTTTGTAGCTATGGTAGAGTTCAATAGCTACACTGCGAGTATAATTTAAATAGAAGCAGTAAAAATCGAAGAAAAGGTCCTTCCTTAAAAAAATTCCTTTTTTTAATAGTTTAGGCGGTCGCCCAGATAATAACCTAAACAGATAATTCTGCAATAATCACATGCTCATACCAAACAAACAGCATATGTAATAATTATAGCACCTATTCACACGGCATGCATAGTAAAGTTATTGCAGTCAAATCAGGACGAACGCACAAGAAAAATTACCAAGTACTTGTGCTTGCCTTCTTAATACATTATGTTATAGAGTTATAAACACGAACAATCTAGTAAGAGAAAGATCATTGGAATAAAGAAGTGGAGTGGATAGGTGGTTTATTTCTAACATCGCAAGAGAAGGGGAGAATATTTGTATTACGTGCAACTTATTATTAAGTCAAGAAGTCATAAATTATCTTGTTCCTGAATGGCACAATTGTGTCATACATTTGTTTTTATCCTTTTTCTTTTAAACGTAGGAGAAGAAGCTTCTAGTTCTGTCGGTTAAGGCGCACGTATACTTATGCCTAGCGTAGTGGAAAACGTATACATACATATACTCATACATATGGCGCTTAAACGCAGTACAAGAGTCGGGCCCTATATTTATGGACTACGGCGAAGTCAAAAGTTCGTAACTAGGTTTCGTTTTTCCAAGACGGAAAGAACATAAACCTAACGAAGTTTCCATGCACTAGAGAAACGCTAGTTTGAGAAGTATACTTTTTCATTCATCGGTTTAGGTTTCTAACGAAGTAATGAACGATGGTCTTCAAATATTAGTTCTGTATTGATTACTGCGAAGTAAAGAACCTGTTACAAGAAGAACATTGCAGACAGCAGTTACTGTTGAATATAACGTAAAACTTTCATTAGGAATTTTATGAGAAAGGTGATCTTCGAAGAAAGGGATATAATTCTTATCTTATACTTTATGTAGTTAGTAATGTATTACTTCTTTGCTTCGAAATTTATGTTCAAAATGCTTCTTCACTTTGCAACACCGTTATTGACCGCATTTGCCTTAGGTTAGCGAAGGAACCGGTTCGTTGTAATCCCAGTGCTCTTTGAACGTTCGCCAAAGTCGATACTATGAATAAATGATTTTGTTTACGGCGATCTCTGTTATCAAGCGGAATATCCTATTTTCGCATGTTGTTAAACACTGTTGATGGCAAAATACAACGGTTTTATGTGTGTATTGGATCCAGATATTGAATCTGCCAGAATGTATTATTACTTTACCTTCCGATATTGTGTACATACATGTTTTATGTTTCTATATCAATCTGGAAATTAGGAAATTGACGGATAGGGTACACTAAAAAGGAATTTTTGTATTCGTTAGTTGAGAAATCGCCTACAAACAATTGCACTCACGAGTTTTAACGTAAATTAACATTTTGTGTCGGGTTCTTTCTCATTTTGGATGTGTTGTTTATTTATATTCGGTACAATTTGTAAAATGAATTACTCTGTATAACGTTTTATCACATCGAAGGTATTACTTTTTTCACGTTTTAATTATAAAGCCCCAAATAACAAATTTTAATAATGTCATCTGCTTAACTAGTATATTAGTTTCGATTGCAGCAAGTTTTCTCAGAAGTGAGTTATTATCGATCTAAAAAACTCATCAACGCTCCATCAGATTATAAAGTTGTGACATCTGGTAAATAGATAGCCTAGATGCGTGTCAGTACACACACGTGTTTCGAAATATTGAAGAAAACATTTGGCATCTTTCAGTATAATGTACAAGTTACATGGATTAGACGTATGGGACAACGAAATTACCATAGACTGCGTTATCAAAGACAAACAATCTATCATAGGGCGGACCGAGGCGAAAGTACGACGACTCACGTAGGATGAACCGCGTGGGTCGTTTTTTAATTATCTTTGGGCGCCGGTCGATCTTTCATCGGTTTTTTTTCTATTTACTTAGGAGAGATTAAAAAAAGAAGAATAGTATAGAAAGGAACCATGTAACAAGAAACCCGAAGAAACGAACAAACAGAAATAGGCGAGACCGGTCTTTTAGTTCCCTTTGTTTCTGATGCTTAATGGAAAATAGTTGGTTAATTACTTTTAGTGTTCTTGCATTCGGTTTGGCTTTCAAAGTATTACTAGCAGAGAAATTAAATAATTAAATTTAAAGTTAACTGACAAGAAGTTCCTATGTTTCTTCTCCTTCTGTGTTACGTACGCATCTGCAGGTAGATTTTAAGCTTTACTGATTAATTGTTTAAGCCCGTGCTAGAGTCAGACGAAACAGAAGCATTATTAAGGAATTTGAGGAAACGTAGATAATATACATACTTCTCTGTTCAATTTCCTCACATCAGAAAATATCCTATTTAATGTAAAATTTCCCTACAACATATGTTGACGACTTGGTAGTTAGTAATAGCAAGGAATTTAATAAGATCCCGGAAGTAACAAAAAACGAGACACATGATTATTCTTTACAGATTCCACGTTTTTAACCGAATACGGAACTCACTTCCCATTGATCTTTGGCGTTGACCACTGGCAACAAGCAAGTCTCAGAACAAGGAGACGGAGCGAAGCTTCATGTTTCTGTGTTCTAAGACTAAATTGTTCGGGTGTATGGAAGAAGAATCCATGTTAGGTGCATTGGTTATTTCGTTAAATTAACTCTAGCATAGTACTATTCAACTAAACTTTTGTGTACGCAAGTTAAAATAAAAGCAACAGTATGTCATGGTTTCAAAGTGTTTGCTCCTGCTTTCGCAAGCCGAAACTATCACTAAATACATTTAGCACAGCGTAGCGTCGCCATCAGAAAATAAACCTGAAATACAAACTCGAGGCTTTTGATGTTTTGTTATATTTTCAACGGGTACAAAATCTAAAATAAGCAAACACATAAATCAGTCTTAAGAAGGTTCGCATGAGTCGATCGCTCTGGTAACAGCCCGCAGAGAGAATTTAAAATTCGCTTACCTACCGCTCACTCGCAAAGCGTAATTCACACAAAAGCGTGCATGACGAAACAATCGAGCAAATAAACAATGAGCCTCCCACCGAGCCGTCGTTGACAAAACACAACACCTTTCGGCACCCGATTTCCGTTTATTTCCACGATGAGCGTAAAATTTTACGTTCGATTTTACGACCGAGACAGCGTCTTCATAATAACTAGAAATGCAGTTTCCCATTAAACCTTTTATACGCTAAGCGAAGAGACGATTAAAATGTCTTTTACAATTACTTAGGAGACAACGAAGGAGGCGCAAAACTCTAAACGTTAGCACTATTCCATCATATAATCTTCCGCAAACGGATGTGACAAATTCGTCTTAGGAAAGATGAAATTTCTCTTGGTACGCAGAATATGCGGAAAGGAAGAAGATCATTCTTTAGCAAACTTTATTACTATTAGAAGTCGTTCTTTCTCTACATTTAAATAACGAAGGAAGTTTTAACGTTACTATAGAAAGGGATTGTGGTTAATCACAAGAATTTTTTTTTTAAATCTTACTCCTCTTTTTGGCAGCAATGTTAGTTGTGGTAAGATAAGGTATTACAGAATATTTGTTTAATGAAGTGGTACTGCCCAAAGAAAGTTAGTGGAGCGAAAGAAGAATGCATTAAATTATTAAAAGTATTCAGTTTTTAGAAACCGCAAGCTTTGGAAACTGATGATGATAGTGCCTAGTGGGCGGATTAGTTCAGCCATCTACATCGACTAACAAGGTTATTGTAGACGGGCAATATAATTCTAAAGTGAATCAGCTGGACGAAGGCTGAATATCTAGTAGACATTACAAAACCTGAGGGCACTCGGCGAGATAGACCTGTGGAGTTACCCCACGTTTGAAGAAATTCCCGTTCTGCCCAGTGGATAACATGGCGGTACCAAAAGGTATACCAACTAAAGGCTCCAGATTCAGCGGAGTGTGCTCAGTTCCTTTTTTAGCATTGACTAATAACTTCCGGTGTCCAGATGTGAGCAATACAGACATCTCTACCCGAGGGTATCCGCCACCGAAATAGATAGCAAATATTTCTGTCTATTGCATATCTGCCCAAGGCACGTGTCCGTTCAATTAAAGGTTTGCGACGGCAGATTCCTGCATCAATTCTTGTGTTCATTTTAGAAGCGTTGTGTTGCTAAAAAGACTAATATCGGACCTTCAGTTGCTATTTCAACAATATACATCGAACGAATTCACCAACGATGTTATGGCGTACAACTTGCCAAAAGCTATAAGCAGGGACCCATCACCAAGAATCTTTGTCCGGTCACAAGCCATGTACCGTACGTATCAAAGGATGAACTACTCAGATTAGGTATTCTCTTGGGGAATATATTTCCCAAGTTCTACCACAAATCCCGCTACCATGTCCAAAGAGATAATGACTTTGCGAATTACTCCGATGACGATTCCTTATTAATATCTTGTCTAGCATGATTCCTAAATATTTCACCTCCATAAAGAAGTGTAATTGCTCATCTAACGTTAATCATTACTTTAGAGCATCTACAAATCTCTGATATAAATTAAATAACTAATAATTAGTGACGGGCACTATCCATAGTGACTATCGAATACTATTCGTATTAAACAAACATGTGTTTCAGCAACTTAATAATAATAGGTTTTAAACAAAAGCATTGTAATGTGAAAATGTAGTTAAAATGTAATTGAATGTTGCTGTAATAATCTCGTTTGGTTGCTTAAACAATTAACTTCATACAACAGAGTTTTCAAGTATTTTGCAATGGATATAGTGAGGTTAAATTAGCTTCCTCTCAGCGCCACCACAATTTAACAATAAGCCGTATAATATTATGCAATATTCACAGACAGGCCTCCTGGTTTACATATTTGCAGTTTGGTGCTACGACATTAGAATTATATAATACTGACGGTCAATGCATAATTCAGATATAGCGGTAGTTAGTCTGCCTATACTAAAGCAAGCGGTCTCGCGGAGAAGACATGTGAGTGGCTGTCTCAATATGTTCCGCATCTGCCATTATCTGTCATTGTATATATAACAAACGTTCATCTAAGCCTAAGCGTAGGGGTAAAATAATATCAACAACACGTTATAGGCAGCAAATGTCTTCAAAGTAGAAACTCACACCTTTAATTAACAAAATCCACGCTATCTATTCAAGTGTTGTAGATGCGAGAGACGAGGTGAATGTATAACGAGTTGCGTATCTAATTATTATGTGAGAATATGGTGTGATTCTTTAGTCAATGGGACACTCTACTATTTACCATGTACAGCGATAAGTATGCGATGCAATTCTCTTTCTCCTTATTACATTAGCATTCTAGACTAGCAACGATTGCGTGAATAAAATATTACACACGTTTTATGTAGTAAATATACATACAGCTGAAGGAAAAGCTTGGAGAGCGTTGTAGGACAATATCTTACGAGGCTTTATTGGATTATCTTTTATTCTACCCATTAAGAAATATATGAACTTTAACGAAGTCTTTGTAGAGTTGAGAATGTTGATACAGTTAGCAACATACTGTTATGGTAATGTTTATTTTCAGAAATGTTTCTCCGCAATTTCTTTGTTATCATTCCTCGCGTTTCTGTATTGATAACAGTTTGAAAATACATCGTAGAGAGAGGAAAATAGTTAATGGGTGAAACATTTTAGCTTTATTTGATCTAGTAAGTAATTAAATTCTTGGCTTTACGGGTTATTATTAATTTTGTTCTAAAATTCTGCATTTTTGCTGCTATTGCTCAACTGCCACTTCAAACGGTTAAAAAATGTCACTTGTTATTCTTAATTACTTCTCAATTGCTTCAATGACAACTTCATAATGCTTCTAATTATTTTCAATTATAAGCCCACAAGTATAGGAGGTTCGACAAGTACGAATGTTCTGCAGGTTTCTATAACTGCACCAACTTTGCAAAATTCTTCATTTTCCAGAAAAGGATTCTGCAGTTAGCCATTCCTTGTTAGTTGGCAACAGTAAAGTGAATTATTTATGGAGTGCCTAAAATTATTATTTTCATGGCAAAGTCTAGTCTAAATCAAAGGAAAGGGTTGCCTATCGCTTGCACGTTCTCGTTACTGTATCAAGAGGTTCCCGCAAGCAGTAATTATAAAAAATAAATAACTATGTTTACTTAATTTGGAAAGAACCATCAACGCACTTTTGCATACTGTAATTTATCTTAACAACGGGAAAAATACTTCCTTAAACCTAACAAGAGTCTGTCATTCTAAGTAGAAAATGATACTTAATTCAAGTTAAAAGTTGCAAAGATGTCTGCCGAAAATACTTATGACTAGGCCTTTTATAATTTTTATATCGAATATTATGCACGTGCAAGGTAAAGTTTCTCCTTTATTTCTTTACTTACTTAAATAAGCACTATTTAAATTAATGTTTCACCCTTTTTGTATGAATAACATATGTATGTTATTAATTTTAACTAATGTTTGCTTGAGACAGAAGTGCTTACAACCTTAAGCGTGCTGAAGTGAACATTGCGGAATTTTATCCTCTAGAGATTAAACCACGCGTAACAGCCGTTTGTTGGCCGTGTGAACAGCTAACGAAGGATTTTAGCATTTTGGCGAGGGCAATGTGATAGCGACACCTGTCGCGAAAGCAGTCCGTCCAGGAAACGGCCACCTCGTCACCCATTCTCGTCGCCTAGCTATCAATGTCTTCTTTAATTAGAATTTTTGGCGGGCTCCGGGAGTCTTCCTCGAGCGTGTAATTAAAGCACATGATCCCCTGCTACCGTCTTATAAAGTATAAAATTTAATAATATCCCGGGGTCCTGATTACATTTTCGATTTGTTCTCCGCTAAGTCAACAGGAAAGGTGATGGCGGTGATTTTAGGAGATTCTTACGGTCTTTTTTCTTTTCATTCGTTTTTTTTTGTGCGCTCGTTAAGAAATGCTTAGGAGGAGGAAGAACTTGCGCGTTAAGAAATTTGTTTACAGAAAACAAGGAATGTAAATACCTTCAAATTGATTTGTAAATTTGCTCTTGCACAAGAACAGATGGAACTATTTGGACACAATTAACAGTTTACTACTAGGAAGCATTAAGGTGTAGTTAAAATAATTAGTACATACAAAAGTACTTTTTTTGACATGCAGGTTATGGTGCTGCCAATTACGACATATAACTTTATCAAAAATGTAACTCCAATTTCTCTTCAAAATTCCAGGCAATAAGAGATTTTTTAAGAGATGCACTTTTAGAAAATCGTAATTTTTTTGTCCAATCTTTGGAATTTGGGAGCAACACTACTTTATATCTATTAGAATCTTTCAAACGTAAAAGCCTTGTTTATAACAGATACTAATAGTGGAATAGTAAGTACCTGTTTGTTGTTATTCTAGGCAGAAGCACAAAATATTTTAATAGGCTTAAATCTAAATAAATACCTTTCTGAGGTTTTAAAATTAGAATTACGGAGCTTATAAAAACACTCTCGTCATAGTATTTTAAATATTCGGTTCCCCAGCAGGCATCCTCGCAACATTTAAAGCTTCCGGAAGAACTGAAATTCTACATTTAATTGATGTGAAATATATTACCAACAATCTCAGTTATGCGAAATTACCAAAAACATTCAGGAAGCATAAGAAGTGTTGAATTCTATTAAGCCAACATCGTTGAATGAAAATTTGTTGTTCTTTAATGATATAGAAAACAAAATTCTTATTTTATCTTGTAAATCAAACTGATCACACTAATGGGTATAATTATGCAGATAGAGCTTGAATATACACTAAGACTCGAAGACGTAAGGCTCTACGGAGGTGGTTCCTCAATAGTACGTGGCATTAATATGCATCCAATAACGTGCATTTCAGGCCCCTACGCACGTCTATACCCGGCTGCCATGTTTCCGACTGACCGGCGAGTTGGTTTGTACATACATGAGTTTAGCAATTTACGTGCGTGCATAGTAACACATATGCGCAAGAGTCCCGCATTAGTACATTTTGTGTTTTTTTGTTGTCCAGTGTTAAACAGTATTGTTATGCTATACGGAACGACTATCTGACGCAAAGTTTTAGTTCTGCCAATACATGTGAATGTTACTTTCAAACTTTAGCAGCTTTAAAATAAAATATTTATTAATGACTACCTTACCTTTTCCAATAAAACAAGAAGGGTTCTTCATTTATCGGTAAAAATGTTAAGATCTTGGTAATTTCCTACCCATACCCATTATAAATTAAAATTTAGAAAAGGAAACTTTTAACAAGTTGTAGACGATGAGTTAAAGAATGATAAAAGGTGTCTAACACGATAAATGTAAAAGTGATAACCCACATCTTTAGATTCGCAGTTTATGTTAAAGGTAATTGTTATTTATTTAGTTTATCGTTTTTGTACATTTTATAGAGATTATTCCTTCACACGCTTCCACACATTGTATGTCGCAGCGTATATATCATTTCGACTTACCGTCCAACAACCGCAATCTCGAAACGTTTCTCGGTTTTCGTGTAGCAGTAAGCGGTCTAGTATCAATTGGTTTCACTACCGATGTGGTCCCATATGCAGTGCGTTCTATACTGAAGCAAAAATGTAATGGCCCTAGCGGCGGTTGATGTGGTTTTATTGAACGTTCAGACGTGAACGGTAATGATGCTCTTACGAGGGCGAAGGCCGAAGGGCGGCCCTTAACTTGCGTGTACCACGAGCTCTTGTATCATTTCACGCGAAAATAATGTAGTAAATTGTAGTTAGTCCCACGAAAATAGTAGGGTATATGTTCTTCGTCTTGTAATACATTAATTATAGCTAAACAAGTTGAGTGCGTCATGTATTACGATAGAAAATAACTTTGTGTAAGGTATACAAAAGATAATCATATTTCTGACAACTGTACGAGGAACGGATTGTATATGCTAAGCGTTAGCGATTTTCTCATGTCGAATAGATCCAACTCAAGACTTAATTTATCGTTAAACATTCATTTACTTACTTGGAGAATATTTTATCTCAAGTAGTTGATGAAGTTTTCAGAATTATTCATATTTTAAGAAGTAGTTTATTTACCTGGTTCAGCACGCCGAATAATTCGGCATACCTTTTTATGGCAGGTACTTTGGGTAGCACTGTTTATGTTCTCCAACCCAAACTAGCTCCACGTTCGTGGAATTAGTTTCTCACTGCACTGGTTCAGCTTGCCATGATTTATACCACACAAAAGTTTAATTACACACATATAATTTTTGCACAATAAAAATTAGCTGTCCATTAGCACATCGCAGCTTTTATTTTTGCAGTGTATCTTCTGGGACTATACGGTAGTATAAGGCAAGTCAAAAAAGATACATAGTGGGTAAGAAAAATAAATATTCGCTGAACGAAAAAGGTGCGTAAATACAATAATTGTAGTATATAGCATGCAAACAAAATTTTACATTAATATTTTTTGAGTAAAGAACAAAACTACCCTCTTATACATAGATTCACATTTAACATCCATGAAACCACGTTTTAAACTAAAACTGACAATGTTATGATTTACAACACTGATTGTAGCTATCGTTGGCCGCACTATAGTACGTCCAATTAATTAAGTATATCGATTTGTACAACACCAAACTTCCTCTGACTACGAGGCGAATATATTGGCTAAGATATCAGTAATATGGACTGATATTAGGTATGGCTAATATATAACATAGCGAATGGTAGCGTAGTAGGTTGGATATGCGTGTATATTCGTATCGCATAAAAATACCATTTGCCAGCATGCTGCATGCATTCTGCCATTAGGCGGCAGTAGCCGAAGCGGCTTGAATTGTTGATTGGCACGGCGATATGGGATTTAAATTCAAATTTAATTTTGTACATACAGTGTGGGATTAAAGTGTGGAATACAAAAAAAGCCAACTCAATGGATCTTTTTTAGTATGTTGAAACACGTCGGTTTTATTTTTTAAAACACCGGCATCAACGTTAGCATCTACATCAGAATCAAGCGAACTAGATACAGCAACATGACTTGACCTAATACATAGTAATGTTCATTATCAAGTTCTATGCAGCCGCCAGCATTTATCCAGGAGGTATTTTGGCTATTGCAAAAACTGCGTTCCAAAAAACTCATTCAAGATACGCTTCAACAAAAAAGTTGACAGCAGCCCAACGGAAAAAGATTGACGATGCACTAATATTATTATTTACACAAGATTTTCAACCTTTTTGGTTCAAATGTAATTGAGGACTTACATCTAAAAAGTTTTTGGTGTTTTGCACATGCTTTAAATCTAATAGCCAAAAGTGCTTTCGCGCTACCACAAATAGATTCTTTTATTTCAAAATTAAAAAGCGCTGTTTGCGATTTTAAGTAAAGTACTACGGCTACCGAAAAATTATTAAAATATCAAAATCAATTAGGTACAATCGACATAGCTACGAGATAGGACTTCGCATATAATATGTATGAAAGGGAGAGAACAAAGAAAACGTAAGAAAAGCAACTGTCGCAGTGGAACCCGTTACTAGAAGTAGAAAGTACAGAAAATATAACGAAGAATTACTCAATCTGGGATGACGTTGATAGTGTATGTAATTGCTGGCATTTAATCAATCGAATTACCGCCGACAATAGCTATTGCAGAGGTATAAATATATCTTAACGACAAAATATTACCCGAATCAGTGGTGGCGATATCATCGTTTTGTTTACCCTAATTTGAGTAAAGTTTTCCAATTACACTGTTGTCTTCTTGTCACTTCGGTTCCCTGTGTACGTGTCTTTTCCAAGTCTGGAGAATTAATTTCTGATCGTTGAACACGATTAAGCCCTATCAAAGTGATGAAATTATTTTCTTTAAAGGAAATAAGAAAATTTAAGCATGTAGTATGTTTAATTTGCATTGTTATATCTGCTTTTAACACAAAATAAAAAAAAAAAAACGTTCGCTAGCTTAATATTAAGCGTCTTGAACTAGTCATAAATGTATGTTTTGTATGAAACAATAGGCATTGTCTTAGTAGCTTGTAAATGTTGAATTTGTTTTTTCTCAGTTACGTGTTTGAAATACAGATGATACTGAGTCAATTTTCCATAATTCCAGATATTATCCAAATTATCATAAGTAGTGTACTACTATAGAATTGAAATTGCCATCTAATTGAAAGATATTTTTTGCCGTTGATTCGGGAGTATGGCTTCGATACTTTTTCTGCAGTTTAAATGAGTAAATTGCAAGTAGTAACGTTTATTAAAAGTAAATTAATGAAAAAAGTAACCCTTTACTTTGAAAATATACCCCACAGAGAAATAGGTCTTAAATATTATCACAACAATACCATATCATACCCAGTAATATGTTATTTGAGTTCGTGATCTAGCGTCTAACAAACTGACAGTAACCAAAATCAGCAATCCAATACGCAAATGTTGACATTTTCTATCGGAATTGTCGGCTTAGAAAGTAATATTTAATCTGCAAAAGTGGAATTTCTTTTCAACGTGTTCGTGGGAAGAAGACGAAGATAAGGGCCTTGAAAAAATTTTGTATAACTATGGAGGGCTGAAGATATATTTACTCAATAAACCCCTGGGAATAAAGACGGGAAACAAGGGCCGCATGAGGCGCTGCAGCATCGAAATGAGCCCCAGAAATAACTTTTCCGTGTGACGCTAATGCCAGCGACCTTACACCCGGTAATTTTAACACAATGGTAGTTAAGAAATTTAGATGTGCAGGTGTAATTAGTAAATATATAGATGCACAGTAAATCTAGGGAGCAACAAAGCGATAAACAATTTTATTAATTTTACCTGTAATTTTACGTGTAACACATTCTATTTACATTAATGGCGTTATTGAAGTATATATCCATGCTTGAAGGTAACGTAACGTATCACGCTAATCAGCTTCGAATGTAATAAAATTATCGTTCTCCGTAAAATTAATGAATCCTGTCACGGAATGTTGTAATAATAGAGGAAGGATATGTATGTATGTGCGGCACCAGAGCAGCTTAACCATCTCAAAAGTTTGATCGTTCCGTGCTGGATATATAAATGTGTAATGTCGGGCGGGCTGCGGAGAAGCAGAGAGGGGGCAATTTGACCGTCGCTTTGGCTAACACGTTCGAGCTTTTGACCTTTTTAACGGCGGGAATGTTATTCTGAGCGTAGGTACCTACTACACTACATATAGAAGCGGAGGCCACTGAATGTCGAGCTTTTGTTGGAACTGTGAAAATGTGTTAAGGATTTTTACACGTTATACGCGCTGCCCGTACTTTTGCGAATTAGCGGAAATTTTATATTCGTACATACGCTTCGTCCATATTAATTCGCTCCGTCTTGTATGCTTAGCGTTCCTAGAGGGACTATATTTAACTTATGCATACACTGCCGCTTACAGAAATTCGAGCGCTTTATGAACAACTTAGGAAGTAGAAATTCATTTCATGGTAGAACAAACTTTCGCGGTTTTAATAAAGTATAGCTACGTTTAGTGTTTATTATGTTAATACAATTTCATTAGCAAGAAAACCTAAAATAATCACATTCGCACGTCAGTGATTCGATTTCTTATTTTAGATGGGAAACCAAAGAGAAGTTGGATGCAGCTTATAAAAGCCATACACCTATCACTTATTGATTTAGTGAATTTAAGCCTGGTTGAACATTGAGGTGATTACGGACGATGTGATCAATATAGATCGTGATATCGTCTTAGCAGACCGACGGGTGATGATCATGGAGATTGCTAATATGGTAAACATTTCAAACGAACATGTGCAAAACATGCGAGATTAGCAAAACCGGCACCTAGGGAAGAAAATGTTCTCTATTATCATGATAACGACCCTGTCCATCATCCGCAATTGTGACAGGAAGACTAGTATAGCTTCAGTACGAATTGGTGATATTCATGGATTCTGTCTTTCCCAAACTTTAAAAAAAGTCAAACGAGGAGGTAATTGCTGAAACAGAGTTCGATAAATCCTATTATTTGGATGACTTAACAAAGTTGGAACATCTGGCTAAGTGTAGAAAGCTGCAGGGAGATTATCAGAAATAAATTTGCTAAATGCAAAACAGTTGCATTGTCCAAATAGTACGTTATTATCTATGCAGACTTTTTGGCGGACACTGTATATCGCTTTTGAGTCATGGAAACCGTTCAGAAAGGTGAAGCAATGGAGCTGAAATACGCTGCCCGATTACTAAAGTTCGCCACTTTCCGTGCGCTTCACGAAATTAGCAGAGACTAAACAGACTCGTGCTTTATCGTGTCTCAGGGAAACGAGTAGGCAACACGAACCCATTCTCATGGGACTAATAAACACGAGTCCGTCTAGTCTCTGCTAATTTCGTGAAGCGCATGAAAAGTGGCGAACTTTACTGATTACTGATGGTCTCTAAAGAGAATAGCACTTGAATTTGAATGCCTTATCGATCGAAGACGCGTAATTTTCATTAGTTTTCATGTAAAAGAATACATTAAATCGTTGTCAATTATATTCGATTAGTTCTGTTCCATACCAGAAAGTAAGGCCAGCAAAGCAGTTATAAGTTAAGATAATATTTATTAAAAGGAAACGTTGAACTTGATCCGGTGTCCTTGGTTTTGTGAGTAACAGTGTATATAGCATATAAAAAATTATGAAGGTCTAAAAATAGTGAGAAAGAACTGCGACAATATTTACAAAAAAAAGGATTCCTTATAAAAATTACTGTAATCCATGCGTTAGTATATTCTCATGAACTAAACCAATAGAGCTTTCTCATTATACCTGATAAATAAATAGGTAGGATAAATACCGAATGGATTCGTTATTAACTTGTATCAGGGATGTTTAAACAATCGATAAATTGTCCACTATGATTAGTTATTAAATATTCATAGTTAAGTGTTCCACTTCATGTATTATGAACATGAAAAATCCAGATTATAATTTATTCAACCTGAATGCTGTGGTTGGCCGGTTTAATACAGTCGAAGAATTTAGTTTTATCTATTTATACATTTTTCAGACCATCCTTATCTATCTGCCCCTTTCGTATTAATTTTTGAACGCCGGTGTTTTTTAATTTTTGTACACTAATTTTTGCCGCTATCAGCAGTTCAATTAAGTACCCGGTATTAACGGAATTGATGGTAACTTTCTTATTTTGAACATTTAAGTAGAATATTCTATTTAATATTGGAAAGGTAGTCGAAAAACGTGAGGCAAAAGCAAAGTTAGTACATATGTTACACTTTGGCTTAATAAATATTAAGAGACGCAGAAATAAAAGTTAATGTAACCTATTTTTACTGTTATGTAAACTTGACTAGGAAAGAAACACCGAAATACCTGGTTGATCAAATGAGTTTGTTGCCAGGTAACATCATTACCATCATTAATTTATTATAATAATGCTTCATAGAGTGAAGAAGTAACAACAATTAGGTAAGAGAAAATAAGGAGAATAACAAAAACAAAAATATAAACAAATCCAAGGCATCATAATAATAATAAATAACGAGAGTAATTTACGTTTTACGTCCGACAGTTTAGCAATTGCCAGGATTATGTTGCCTAGCGCTCTAGGAGACAATTCGGCATTCCCTCTTAGCAGCTATGCATAACACCAAGAACAAATTACCAAAACCCTTATTAGTGTATATCGCCCTCTTTGTAAGCTAAAGTACTTACAACTTATCCTGCAGAAACGAGTTGTGCTTCACGAAATTAGCAAAGACTACACAGATTCGTGTTTATTCGTCTTATTAGAAGGGTTCGTGTTGCCTATTGGTTTCCCCGAGAGTCGATAAAACACGAGTCTGTCTAGTCTCCACTAATTACGTGAAGTGCACGAAAAGTGTACTCGTTTCTGCAGGCTTACTTATAACTGATGTGCCTTTACAGAACCGTAAATATAAAATGTTCTATTTAAAAATAAAGAAGTTGACGTAACTTCTGGTGACACCGGAAATGTTATTGACTTGCCAATAACGCCAAATTGTTTCCCAAAAAATAAAAATAGACCTAGTTTTTCTAGAAATGCTAGCTTCTCTCGTTCAAAAGTTAGTATGGGTGGGGGATACTTTAGAACCGCGTATTTGCTGTGTAGATTTAAAACCTTGATGGGAACACATTTCGTTTCTCCATTTTATTAAGTTGCTTAAACATTCTTGAAAGCACATCCATAATTATGTACATAGCTGCATGGTGCACGGGGCAAACTTCAAACTACACGTTTGCAATTATAAAAAGGATTCAATTACACTGAAAACAATTGTATAGAAGATTTAGTAAATCATAGTTGCATTTCATTTTTGAGCAATGTATAAAAGTGACGAATTAGAGCTATGCATCAACTTAGACAATAATTACGTTCCTGTAACTTTGACGAGACTCATTAAAATCAATTAGGCAAAGCGTGAAAGGATTTCTAATCACCCCAACACCCACATTGGATATATAAATTACGGAGAACGACAATCAAAATCAAATTAATGTTGGTGTAGTGAAACCTTTACAAGTTACATATTTAACTAGGACAAAGCTGAATGGATTTATAACTACTGAACGGGTCTAAAATTCCATCGATTTAATCTCCGTTATACATCTCGCAAGTTAATTTTGATGTAGCGTTTAATCTATTAAATTATATAAACTGATTATTTGCTATTGATGGAAAGGTACATATGATAAAATCGTTGAAACTTTACATAAATATTTGTATTGGCATTACACTTCATCCGGAATAATTTGTTTAGGAAGCTAACCAATCGATAACGAGAAATCTACACGTAACAAATAGATTTTCAATTCGATTTATGTAAATAGAGGACCGAGAAGAAAGCAATTTAATCCAAGTATGCGAATGTGAGGGAATATCAAAGTAACATTTGCACTTTAACCCGATTCCTAATATTGATAATGCATCTGTGCAAGTATGAAAATTCTCTAGGTTGCCTGCAGCGATGCTGATCATCAATCATACGTGTCTTCTTCTTATTTAAATGCACCGGCATCTTATGAGGCCATTAATTTTTTTGCGATCGGGATGTGATTTATCGTTCTAGAATTTGGTACGTTAGCATTCTTTAGGAGAGTGCTGAAGCTTGTAGTGTAAATTGCTTCGGTAAATAGTAAAGAGTGCAGGGAGCGATTTTGATTGGGCAGGATGGAGAAAGATGCTCCTATATAAAAGGAAGAATGTAAATTACCCACTGTTGGGTCATTATCTGTTTTATAAGACGAAGTTACTAGAAGAACGGGTTAAATTACATAGATAGATAGGAAGTCAGGTACGTATAATGATCCTGACGGGCTTTTATTTTCTGATTGTTTTGTCTAAGTTGGCTTTTCATGTTTTGTTTTCAAATTATGGGGACGCCATGAAATAAAGAGCGCTGATAGAATTTTTTGTCTTTTTGTTTACGTAATAAAGATAAATGAGTCAGTGGTGAGACAATAATTAGTAGAGTAAGTAAAATCATCGGAAAATAAAATTATTTCAATTAGAAGGTACTATTATTAAATCAAGTACAAACGAACAGAAAAAATCAAAATAAAATTCCGTTTTGTTACTTACATATTCTATGACTAGTGTCGGCTTATGCCATGAACTTTAATCTGATGGTACAAATAGAGTAATAAGATATGTATTATATATATGGACGAGAGTAACTAATTAAAGATACTCTAATTAGACCTAGCATCGCACTAAGGGAAATTAAATAATAATGATACAAGCTACGAACATGAACAGACGCTCGTTTCACCGTTTTACGGCTCGTCAGTGTACCTTTGTGGAAGGTACACTAACGTAGGGCATTGTTCATCGCTCACTTGTGTAGAAGTTGCTATTGCAATTAATTTAGACGTTTTCAGTAATTTATTAGATACTCTCATCGATATCTGTAGCTACAATACTCGTATATACAGCGTGGCACAGTAGTATGGTAAAGCCCGATATATCTGCTGTTAATGAAGATATCAAAATTGCTTTTTAGGCACTGTAAAACATAACATTTTAAAATTATTTACATTTACACGGAGGGTTTCATAATTCTAGGGTGAATATGGGGAACATCCTATATTTTAATTTCAATTTTGGTTAAGCCTCTATACTGGGTATTTGAAAAGTTTTGGTCAATTTTATTCTGAAGGTATGACAAACATAATTACCGGTATCTTGACCTGTAGCTTAATCATTTTAACCCTAGCATGAGTTTAGAAATATGTTCTAATTTTGATATCCACCGCAATTTGCGGTTTTAAAAGTTAATGCAAGTCAAGCGATTGCAATTTGTCAACTGTTTCTAGTAATTCACTACTTAAAAAGTTAATTGGAGCAAATGTTTCACGGATAACATGATATATTGAAATAATTTTCTATAAATCGCAAATTTTTCCAATAATTTGAAATATCTCCTCAATTATTGAATTTAAGGCAAGAAAACTATCACCGCATGAAACAAGGATGTACTTCCGAAACTACACGAAGGGCGAATATGAATTGGATTGCAAATGCGGAAAGAGCTACATTGGTTAAAGAAGAACGAATATGGAATCCCGAGTAAAGGAACATCAACGGGACGCGTAGCTTGGATATACAGACAAATCCGCAGAAGCTGAGTACCCCTCCCGTCGATATGAAGACCAAAGGATCAACTACGGTGCTAGCTAGATTCACCCACTAGCCATCAGAGAATCGTCCGCGAATCTTTGGAAGAACCCGAACAATTTCTATCGGGAAGATAAATACAAGATCAGCAACACTTGGAGAACACCGATGAAGCAGCTATACCATGACGAAACGGATGATCAGCCTCGAAAGAATATGGATCAATGAAGCAATGAACGGAAACAGGAAATGAAGAGTACGAGAGAACATCAGACTTGAAAAACTTTCTGAGAAAATTGGCAGTTTGACTACCGAAACGTCAAGAGTAAACGCAACAGTACAGCAACACGCGAAAGATTATTTGGCTATAGGGCAGGGTAGTGAGAGCCTACACTTAACCAAAGCCTTAATATGCTTAGTATCAATTTCTTTCACTTCTTTCAAAAGAAACTGAGTTTAAAATTATTGCAGTTAGTTTTTAAAACGAATAGAGTATTCCTCTTACGGATTTGGCATAGCTGCCTTTTGGATGGAATACTTTCTTCTTACGAAAACTGCAGTGTCAGCGGTCTGGCCTTTATTGCAACGAAGGAAGACTTTCCTCATATAGTATATTTCGAGCAAGTATTGCGATCATATTGCCACGTTTGACAGGCTAAGTGATCATGTAAAACAATAAGTCTAGTAAATAGGGGTAAAGACTATTAACCGTGTATACCCCTATCTGGAAAAACTACAAAATTAATTTAAAATAAACAACTACTAAATACGACCAAATAAGAAGGCAATTTCTTACAGTATACCTGGCAGCTATACCATGTATGAATCGGAGAAAGTTTAGTGGATCAGTAAGGTCAATCGAATGAAAATATTGTAATGTGTCTGGCAATTTCTAATGTGACCCTCTAAAATCGGTAAGTATCTAGAGATGCTTTAGAATTGAGCTCAGTATTCCAGGATTGTAGTAAAAAGAATGGATTAAAGGAGTTGATTGTTTACAAATTGAGAGTAAAGAAATTAGACAAACATTTGAGCGGACTACATTGCCTTTGAATAATAGTCAAATCGTGTGAAAATCTTAGGTAATTATATAAAACTTTAATAAAATCGTAACATGGACGAGAATATACAATACTCTTGATAGGTGATCCCTGTATTACTAATTGTCCCAAAAGTCCTAAAATACTGCTAGCGCAGTGTTTTAGTTTTGATCATTTTGACCCTATATATATACATATATATTTCAAATATAAACGAAAGTCACATTTGTTGTTGTTAGGATGCTCTTCAAGAATCTGTATCTAATTTTAAAAAAATCACTGTAATTTTAGAATGTCAATCAACAATAAATAATTCACGTTTTTTTTTAACCGAATATCAAATATAGCAGTGAAATTTGGTAGCAGCCATTGAATCCCAGCCTTGCCCGAGAGCCAATTATCGAATCGTTTGGATTTAAACGAAAATTGGAAAGCACGTGACGCGGCAGATGTTATTAACCGAGAAACCAGAAGGACGGTTAGATTTAAAACGACCGATATCAACGCGATATTATCTGCAAAAACAAATACACTCGGAGGTGACTGCGACGCTAGGTGAGAAGAAGAACTCTCCGAGTACGAGGTAAGAGGCTCGCTCGAGAAAGAGAGGGAACGGTTGTCCGCGGTTAACGGCCTACCGTTTGGATTCGAATGGGAAAAAAACTTGTCTCGCGACGTTGCCACATCCGCCGAGGTCACGGTAACACCTGCCGTTCTTCTCGAACAACTGACTGTCGAAAAGGACCCATTTAAACGTTGCACAACGGACATAAATTACAGCCGCCGAGCGGCGCGAGGGACAGATTTCCAGGTAGAAGTTTGGGCCAACAGAGTAGATGTAGGTAGGTTGGTAGTCACAGTTGTAAGGGCGCACTGGCAGATGTTAGTTAGCAACGCTGGAAATTTTAGTATACACACGTACAGAGTGGAGTGCGGTAAGGAATAATGGAATGGTGTCTTGACAATCTACCAGGGTCAATAGACTCTTCCTACAAACCGAGATAAATACCGATTGCTTTTACAATCTTCAAAAGTAGTTCGTATCTTATTTTGAGAATTATGGAATAAAGATATAATTAGCGATTTGAAATTATATTGAAGAAAAAGAAAAGGAATATATATTGTAGTGTTTTTAGGTGGGGAAAAATATATAAGATTTCAAAGTTTTTATGTTTTTCGGAAAATTATTTATATGGATTTCAGGGCCGTGAAATTCGGGAGTGTCCCTAAACACTCTTTCGGCAATTTAGGCATACAACATTATAACGTGAAACTTCGCAGAGAATTGTAAAGATTACTGACCGAACGATTTTCAATTGAAGTGACAAGAAGAGATGGGCGGGTAGCGCAAATGACAGATAAACCAATGTTTATTTGTAACATACAACAATATATTTATACCTTTTTTATGCTCCCGTTGTCGTATGCATTTATATTCTCTATTCATATTTTGGTGATCATTATGCAAATTACGGTAACTACAATTATTAATCTTGTATAGAACAAATTGTGCATGTTCCCATTATAAACATTTCATATAATGAGGTCACTCATTATCTGCTGTTTTATAAATTAAAATTAAAACGTTCAGATAAATTCTCTGTCGAATACTATGCCACTATGCCCTAGTAATGAGTTTGCCGTAAAGCAACTTGCTATTTTGTAGTAGCTGATCAATATCAAAAGAAACTGTTACATTCTGTCGCAGTTTTCTGATGTTTACCAGACAATCAGACATTGATCGAATTCGCAATATGTATTATCACGTTGTGAAACGTAAATATAGACAGATTTATAGCAATGTAGCAATAATATGCTATCTCGTTTCAGAAATTGTCTATGAGTTTGAATTAAATCAAGCTGAAACATAATATGCAACGAGATTCACGAGAAAGTTTATATGAAAATTCGAACATTTAATATATAAACATACGTACCCCACTGTTTGGGGAACTACCCGGTTTATGTCGCTGCTTCCTGAACG
Source organism: Oryctes borbonicus (assembly GCA_902654985.2). Classification (NCBI taxonomy): domain Eukaryota; kingdom Metazoa; phylum Arthropoda; class Insecta; order Coleoptera; family Scarabaeidae; genus Oryctes; species Oryctes borbonicus. The sequence continues at coordinate 6,644,102 of LR736876.1, forward strand.
GCAGGCATGCGTTTCTTTGGCACTAGAGGGCGTCAAGAAATGTCAGGTTTGTCGTTTTGAAAGTTGTGGCATTAACTGTGAGGCAACAGCGATAGAAGGTAGAGATAAAAAATCCTCTCGAAACCACGCTGATGACGCCGGGTAGGCAGAAACATGTCCGTGTGTTAGTGTATTTTTTTTCTCTCTCCTTTTATTGCGTTTGCCGTGAATTATTCCATCAATAACATGAGGAAGCTAAGCTATCTTAGCATTATCTTTTTTGGTTAATGGTGGTTATGTTACAAAAATAATATCCCTATACAAGGGAAATTGCTAACAAAAGTAGAAGCTTTTTTAAACAAATAACCAAATAGTTAGGGTGTAGCTAGCTCTAAACAGCGAGTTGTACACATCATTACAATCCACGCAGCATCTGTTGCAATCCAAAACATGTATTATAGTTTTGTTTTGCAGTTTCTATAACTACAGCTATAGTGCTGCGATGGTTTTATAAATCATTACATTTATCACCTTAAAACCTTTTTAAGATCTTAACTAAGAAGTTAATATTTTAAGTAACTTTCTTTAACTATGTAAGTACTATGTGGAGCATTTTATTTCAGGTACACTTTTAATTGCTTTACTTTCCCTGAATCTAACTTAATATAATTTTTTTTATACATATCGAAGCATTTTTTGCGGTTCATTAGCTACCCCGAAACGATTAATTCTATGCATACAGGGAATACTAACGAAGTAACGAGCATAGATCTATGCCTTCTAATTCTGCAGAACCGTGCCTCGCAAATGTTTCTTTTCTATATCTAGAAATTTTATTTATTGAAGTCTGCGGATACATATTCATTAACAGGACGCTGCTGAATATATATTGGCCACTAACGATAACGTCAGTGAAGACATTGTAGCAAAGCTACAACCTATCAAAGAAAAAAAAAACTATAGAACTATAGAAATACCAAACTGCTCAGAGAAAATTTGAGTGGATCAAAAATTCTGAAGTTACTTATTAATTGATTTCACAGCATTTTAATTTGCTCTTTATCTTAGAAAATTTAAACCGTACACAGAATATTACCGTTTTTTGTTCGTTAATATTACTCTCTTTTTAACCATATTCTCACCCATTACTTTCGAACGGACCCCTATATTGATGAATGCAGAGCAAAGAGCAAGCATACTATGGTCACTAGAAGGGCTCGAATGGTGGAATTACATTCTTATCAATATAATTGCACTGCTTAGCTGAAGTGTAAACAGTTATTTTAGAATTTTTAGTATTTTGTCTAGAAACGTTAGTTTGTCGAATCTAAGGAAATTTGTGATATCTATCACGAGATTAGTGTAGGCTTTGCCATTGCATTCGCTCTATTCGGAGAATTCGTGATACATAAACATTACTTTAAAATCCTTTTCAATCCAAAATAATAACTCATAGTTAAGTAACGGTTATACTCAGTGATGGGAGAAGAGAGTATGAACCAATACACATCACTTCATTGCTGTTCGAAGTGATTAGGAGAAAAAGTTGAGTAGGTACTGAATGAAAGTTTGTTTAGAAGCCAATAGAAAGCTTTCTTGAACAACAATACGTGGTGAAGTGATTTTATTAAAACTAATTTATTACCCGGAACATTATGTATTTGTTGCTCGGGGCAAAAGTGATTATTTAAATTAATTTTTAGTAAAACTTTCTAAAAATTTTCAATAAACGTTAATTACAATAACCTGTGTAAAAAAAAGGAATTCTACCTAGCCTCAGGAATATTACGCGTTTAAACTATATAAAGATGTTTTTCTAAAATAACAAAAAACCGTTATAAAAGTAAATTCACCCTACTTCTTTTTTACGCTAGAAAATACAATGCACCCAATATATTGGTATTTGAATAAGATAAATAGCTTTCCTCGAATAACAATCCAAATTTACAGCGCTTCAATATTTGCGATATTTTGTTGTTTGTACAGTTCAGCGATGTGGCAGCAATGCGCTATTGTAATCTGTACCGTTTTCCACTGTTAAATCCCTAGAGCGGTAATTTGAATTTTTGATTTGCCTGGTGAATTATGCGCGTATTTAGCAATAATAATAATTTGCATAAGGTAAAGGTAATACTAACGGTTCACTTCTTCGCGACAACATGGAGTCTCAACCGACTCATGGTCAACTACGACATATGTATTCACACACCGGTGAATACAAGTTTTGCCAACGCTTGTAACGACTGTTTATGATACAGTTGTTTAACGTTGGTATCTGGAGTAGTTTCTACGTTTTTCTTTTTTGTTACACATTTTAGTCACTTAGATATGTGGATACTTCCGGTGGACATATAATTACCGAAACTCGATAAACAATTTAATTTTTGATGCTTTTGCTGTTTAAACGAAAACTTAGACATGGTCATTAACGCTTTATTTATTTTTGTAAATCTAAATGTTATATGTAACTATGTAGAAATACGTAAGATGTGATATGAAATACTTCAGCGTTTAATAATAATAATAATAAGAAGAAGAAGAAAATATGCAGTACTTACGTAATAATGTGAAATAAAGCGTTAATTTTATCGAATACATTTCACTTTTCAGGCTTTAAATCCAAGTTAATAAAAATCATAACACGCTTGCTTTATATAATTTAAAAAACCTTGTTTATAACACTGCGCGCCATAATTTGAAAACTTGCTTTCAGGCGCTGCGCGTTGCACGATACTTGACAGAGGTTGGGTCCGCTAGGTACGGAGGTCGACGTAAGACTAACTACCCTCCACGCACAACTTACTAAACTCATGTTCAGGTAGCCGAAGGTATGTGTAGTACCCAGTTATGCGACCTATTCTTCCGTCTGGACCTTCGGCAATATTCTAGTAAAATTTATTTGTTGCAATTATTAAGAATTTATTTTACATGCTAAATCATAAAGTTTACAGGTTTTTGGAATTTTAAAATGTTTGTTGCAGATTAACAGGTAAACGGGAACTTTTATTATGGGTATAAATGCAGAAATTAATATATTTACTAAAAGAATTCAAATTGCCATGTTAAAACTACATTTAAAAATCTAAAAAAAACAAAATATTCAATAATATATCTTCATGGTCAATTAATTCTATTAGGCCTGCAAACTCAATTGTTTTAAATAGAATTGCTACAAATAATATTTGTACTTAACACATGATTACACAATAGAAAACAAGATTTAAAAAGAAGCAATTCCAAAAATAAATTGCTCCACTTTCCTTTCTAATTGGAACATTACCAATGGCACGTCAAATCTTTATTTTTTGTGTAAAAATAGAATATATTTATGGACACATGACAGTTGTTCGGGAGGATAAAAACTTAAAATATAGTGAATAATAATGCCGTAATTATTATTAATTTTGGGTAAATTTGAGAGTAATCAAGCAGCTCCCATTTCAGTGATTTCTGGTAATCTGGTATAGAATGACCTTAATAGCACAGTACCTTTTCTTTTAGTGAAAGTCACTTCTTCTATATTTTTTTTCAAAAAAATGTCTTTAGGTTATGCCGGCAAATAAAACGCACCGAAACTACGCCAAATTTAACTTTTATCGCCGAATAACCGTTAAGAAGTGTTCTATAGTCTAATAATGAACTTAATTTTACTCATAAATCAAAAAAGTGACAAAATATAAGTAACAATAAACTAACATTTTATTGTTATAATCTAAGAGCTGTTTAGTTCCCTGATTTGCCACGTATGTTTGCAACCTACTTTAATAAACACTCCTCACTTAAAAGTATAACCAGATACCAATGCTTACCTTATTGTCTTCTCACAACTTTTAACAATTTTCCGTTTGACGTTTTGAGCTTTCTTAAATTTTTTGTAACGTTAATGATATATACTAACTAACTTTAGAAATATCTTATTTTTCTTCTTACTACGGCTGATGCGCTACCAAAAAGAGTACGTTAAAATATTGTACCCTCTAGAAAACCTAAAATTACTAAAAGACCTAACAGTTATCCTTCTTACGCAAAGTGCAATCTTTACGTTGCCTTATTTCTTCCACACGGCTTTCGGCACAGGATTTTTCTACGTATAAATATTCAATGAAAGGCATTAAATGTAGATTAACATCAGCGAAATGCAAATATTCCATATTCCAATCTGATAATCACTGTTAATGGAGAGCAATGCACTTTGTGCATAACTAATATTGATATATATTTATACATACATAGGTAGTTTCAAGGCACATGGTAGTTTTTATTCTATTTTTGTAGCTCAAATCAATACGCCAACTGATTCAGTTCTAATTCGATATTCCACTTATACATCTTCCACCAAATAAGTCGAACCCATACATGTTACATAATAGCGTATACACAATATCATATTGTCTATTGTTTCAAGTTATATTGCATAAATCATTCATTGTAAAGCTTATTAGAGCTTCAAATTAATGCTAATTCAGGTACATTCGCTGAGAATACATTCTGAATTGGAGTAATCACTGTGTAGGTTGGTAGGTAATAATAGAATAGTTAACTAGTTAGCATGTTCTGGAAATTAAGGTAGTAACAGAAAATTAGTTTTATAAGCGCATCAAGTTGCATCTCTTGACACAAAAAAGTATAATACATACGATCAACTTTGATTATTTGCGGAAAGAAAAAGAGGTATCATGTCACTTCAAATGTTAGTAGCAATCGACAGTACAAGTAAGTATAGTACAGTGAGCGACATTGTATCTACTGAGCCGCAAAAGAGAGGTTTAAGTGATGGTCTTATAGTAAGTTAAAAGTAATTTAATTTTGGAAAAGAAAAAATTATAATATAAATATGCAGCTCTTCAACAGAGGAGGTGAATAATTCAGAATGTTGCAGTTAGAGACGACCTTGGCGAAGAGTAGGCAAATTATTTGAGCAAGATCCGATTCGAAAGAACGGGCTGTTTTGTACATACCAAAATAGATGCGCGTTGATTAAAGGTAAGGAGTTAGCTTCTTCTGTAATTTATTAATCGTTCGTAGCTTTTTATTTTTTTAATTTAAACTGCCGCGACAGTATTAAGTTGGCACTCTTAATTCACCACGAATCTACGAGAAGAAAATCATATATATGTATTCCAAGTAAAATCAACGACATGGAACATAAAAATCTTATTTCTATATGCTAGGCACGAAATTGTGATTAAATTATGTTTGACGTCTAATATAGCATTTTTATCTACTACTAAATGATCCATCATAATGTAACATTGAGTATGTACCTATAATTGCAAATTATTGGAACAGATCTCAATATGTCGCAGGCGATCTGACATCGGTTCAGCTAACGTAAGCTACACACTAATTGAGGCAAATACATTACGACAACCCGGCAGCAATTCCAATAAGCAAACAGGTACATGAGCGCTTTGGTATGTATCTGTTTAACCCGAAGAACGTGTGCACATACATAAATAATGGCAATACAGCTTATTCGGCTAAATATTTAATTGTTAAGGACGGACACGAGTAAATTACTGCATTAGATCATCTCTATTATTTATTAATTGATTAACTATGGGATGTGTATTAGCACGTAAAGAAATTGGAGAGAAATATTGGTGGACGTATTCAAGAGACGTTTAAATAACAAATTACATAGAGCCAAATGGCTGAAACTACATTACATAGAACTTTTATTAATAGTAACTCAGCTCTTTCTTCACTGATGACTGATGAGGACGCTATATAATAAATCTTGAAATACTCCATAGTACCGCCAAGTATTCACAATTCTGCCTAAAGAGTTTCAATTGTTAGGAAATTCTTGTACAGTACTTAAAATTTATTACCCGAGAGCGACTTTGTTTATGTCTGAGATTGCGAGAAACGTGAAATTGCTTATTATAAAGCTGAATTGGATAATAAAAAGATAAAAGGAAAATATTCCATTTCTAAAATTCGTTTGTGGAAGCTATTTCAAATATAACGCAATGTTATACTTGAAGCGTCAATTACGAGGACCTCATGCATGAGGACTCATCAGTGCATACTTGAAAGGAATCCAATGAAAACATTTTCACACATTGTTGAATTAACTGATTGAATTCAGTACACAAAATATGTAGCTGCTTTCTCGCACGCAGACGCGTGTCAAAATGAACTCCATTATGGCACTTAACATTTTGTACACCTTTCTCTAGGCAACTCTACAAAACCCTAAATTCAACGTTCCCCAAAGATCTATCAATGACAGAATCTAGATTATTTTCATCGGCCCGGTACATTTGAGAAGCTCTTTCTGTTTGTGTACTAAACATCTTTACGCAATGTTTACCTATCCCGAATCCGTTCCTGCTCGAGCATGTCCGTAAGATTATCTACATAGCATTAGTCAATCGGATCGCCTATGCGCTGCATCAATATTTACTTGGTAAATATACAAAGAGCATGACGATTAAATTGTGCCAAACAGATGTTCGAATACGTACATACGAGTAGTACGTACGGTCGGACATATCATCGTGGTTAGAGTTTCCGTGTGGAGCAGCCGCTTCACCATTAACCAGCGCGTATGTAAGTCATGAGCGCTACGGTTCGATTGATTAACTAGAGACCCGAGTTTTTTACGTCGAAAAAGCTTCTACGATCCAGGATTACGAAAAATCTAATTTCGACGCGTTATAAACTTTTTTCTCCTTTCCATTGCCTTTAGATCGTCATGGATTGGAAGTTAGACGGTGAATGCTCGTTTACATTTGAAATTTACTCAAGTCAACCGTGGTTAATCCAAAAAAATTATATACGGTAGAGGCTAGTATAAAAACCTAACTGCAATGGATCGGGTGCTTGTACAAGAGTAAATATTTACTTACGAACGATGAGCTTTTTAAAACGGGTGTGAGGGCTTAAGTCTATTAGGTCTGTAACTTTTCTTCTTCTGTACCTATTAAAAAGGAAACTATCTTTAAGTTTTTAATGATAAATCCTTGTCGCGTGCAAATATACTTCTTATATATCTCAGCTTAAATGAAGTTGGTCTATCCTGAAACACATAACTAAAGGTAATTGGCTCTGAAATTAGCCCTTATTTAGCACCATTAGCCATATACTTTTCTGAAATCCTAGCCACCCAGATGGACGCCAGGGCAAACACCAAACATCCTTCACACTCGAGACCGATCACGATCGAAAGGAATGCCCACACAGGATAAACACTTAACATGAAAAATATTTGGTTTAAATTTAAATTTAACTAGTTTTAAACAAAATAAATATTTAATAATGCGAAAGAAACTATTTTGTCTAAACCGACGTTGCCAATTTCAACGCTTATAATTCTTTATTCGTAAACCTTATAAAGAAAACTATTTCACGTAAATTAGAAAACTCAATGGAACTTCGTTTCTTACGTATTAGCACACAGAGAAACTTGAGAGTTTGTGCATCCGAGAATAAAGCGGTGTTATGTGAGGTATTAGATTTGGGAGATTGGCAAAGTTATCCTGTTGTTGGTGTTTTCTGTGTACGTAGAGGTATGCAGCCAACGGTATGAAATAACGAACCGAAAACGATTGTCGCCTCGAGGTTGTAAGTAGCTAGAATTATTAATTCGACTTTTAATGTTATTATTTCAAGCATCTTAATGTTATGAAGAGTCGTTGAAATAACATATATACATAACATATATAATATATATATATATATATAACATAACGTCGGAATAACATATTTTATATATGATATCTACTTAAAAATGTAATAGTGTATATAAGCTATCTTTGGTTAAGCATTGCATTTTACGAAATCTTTTATCAAGCAGCTAGGGTAAATTGTATAAAAGCTTCAGTATTGTTAAAATAATAAAAATAATAATAAGAACAAGAAACCATAATTTTAGATAAAAGATCGCTTATAGTTCTGAGTGTCTAACTGCAGGGTTATTTTTTCCTATATGTAAAACCCAGGATTAGTTTATCAGCGGCGCGTTAGATGTGCCGAGATAGGCAGCGCTCACTCAGTCAAGGTGAAACGCCTTATAATTGAATATTTTGTCACTGTTTTGGATGAAATTTCTTTTTCGTAATCTACTTTCAAATCGCATAATAATAATTCATACCTTTAAATGCTATAAAAGCTTTCAACGATAACGGAGGGATCCGTGGGCCAAGCGTTATTATTACACCTGCCTCTGTACAACGTCCTAAGATCTTCACTCTCAACATTCGTCAACTTTGAGGAAAGAAATACTACGGAAAACCTTATTTTTAGAGTTAAGAGTCCGGAGTTCTAACCCGATAATTCACAACCGACCACGTTAGACGCGGCGTCATCAGTGCTTAGCACGCCTAATAGATACCATTCGGCTAGCGACAGGCTATTAAGGTTGTATGTTGAGACGAAATATCCTGAGTGATAAATTTAAAGTAAAAGATATTACGTATATAGTTAGCTCTCATAAAAAGAGGGATTTCATTGAAGTAATAATGATTTTAAGAGGAAAGCCAATAAAAAGAAGTTGAAAATCAATTATTTCATGAATAAATATCAATAGTAAAAGATATCAATACCTGTGTATATCTAGCTAGGGGAAACATTCACGAGCTGTCACTGGTTTAGCAATAAGAATACTTAAATAGGTGCTGCAACTTTCAAAATCCTTTCACCCTTTCAGGTGCTGGCCGGCCGGTAACCCATGGTTTTACCAACAGGCGTCGCGGTTATTTTTTTTTTCTTCTTTTTTATTTACGTAATAATAAACAACTTTTTTAAAGGTAGCACTGAGAAATTGTCAAATACCTTTGGTAATAAAATAGCTGTCAAAAAATAAATTAAAACCTGTTAGTTACATTTTATAAATAACCTTTACCAGAAAGCTTTTATGGCGTTACCCGGTAAAGTGAATAAATTAATTCAACGCACCTCGTGTACTAGGGATAAGTGAATGAAGCGATATTTAGTTCGTTAGGCATGATCCATTAACAAAAATCTAATTTCGTCTCTATGTATAGCGAAGGTACTTTTTTTTCTTCACGGCTTTCGCTATCTCTATAGTTCCCTGTCTGTTACTGCTGGCACTCACTCCTAAACGGAGGACGGAAAAATACGTGTTTCGGTTATGCGGCATAAAGTAAACGCACAAACATATGTGCGGGCGTCTGCGGCCCAAAGAAAAAACGAGGAAAAAAACATATAACATATACATAGTCACAGATGAGCTCCTCTCGCTAGGAATATTGCGCGCACGTTTATTTATTCTTCCAGAAGTAAATGTGCCTTCGCCGGGCTCCGGTAGCGAACACATTCCGTCCTAAAAAAGGCGTCCCATCATTTAAACGAACCTGTGCTCTGTATGTATTCCTACATAGTCGTCGTATACAAACACACAAACAATAAATTTAAACATGCGCACGGTTGTGAGGAACGTATAATGTAGAAGATACGCTTCCGGTCAAAAGTTTCCGAAAAAAAAACGGCGCTTCATTTTACGTATTGTTAACCCTATTGTATTTTTTTATATTGGTTTACAAAAAAATATGGTTGCTTGGGGTCGTATAGCGTTTTGTTGATACATGCCGGAGTTTAACTACGTAATCTTTCATCAAATTTATGATGAATCAATACCAGAGTGCCCTTTATTTTTCAAAGTAAAAAATTTTTGGGGACATACCTTCCTTTTTTTGCTAAATCGAGTTCTTAAAAGTTTTTAGCAGTTCTAGACCGCGCTGCATTCCGCGGAAACATCTATAAACATATTGAGTGCGGCAAGCATTTGTGCGCGGTGAATTCCAGCTTACCTATTTGTTTAATGGAAAAACGTTTGAAATAAAAATTGCTTAAAACCAGCTGACCTATGAGAGAAAATTATCTTCAGTTTCTCTGGCATTTTGGTCAAGGAAAAAACCTCATTTGCCGTATTTTCTCAAAAAATCGATATTTGTTTTATTTGTCATTATTCTACATGAATTCTTTTACTGTCGTTGTGACTATAGTCCAAGTTCACTGACTAATATCAAACATTTTATCGTATAGGGTGTTCAGGAAGATAATATTAATTCGAGCATTTTAATCAGTTGAAATCCGTTTATGGAACACTTGTATATTTTCACTCTAGTCCCTTTTTTTGGTTTTTTTCGGTAATCACTGTTTTTGGACGCAAATGGAATTTACAGTTTACATTATATACCAACGCCAAAACCTTGCTCCAATTGTGTACTTGAGGACATCGACACTAGGGTGCTTTGCTTTACACAACATGCTAATAAACAATTTCGACTGGCTTGTCTACTACCAAATATCATATCGATCAACTTTTAGGTTTAAAACAAACGTACAAACAGTAAGGGATAAGAAGCAAAAAAATAACAAATAACAATAAAAACACGACAGAAAGACAAAAAGGATGCAAGGAAGTATTTCTCCTATGCGCCAACCTCGACAATGGAAGGAGCTACTTATACGTTAAAAATGGTACTACTACGTCCTTAATGGAAACTGACTAGTAAAGGCAAGAAAGCATTGCAGGATTTGTTCTACAACTTTTGTGAAGCCGTGGTGCATAGTCAATTTAGCAGTTCATGCATTGTACCGAGATTTATGCTCTTAAGTTCATAAGGTCTAACAAACATTGGACAAGAATGTCCCTGATACAGCTTCGAATAAGTTTTGCAAGCACTTGCAGCATATTCTCACATGTTGAGGTTGCTGAAGATTTAAGATAATTATAAACTTAACCAAAGAAAACATATTCAACTCTGGAAAAATCATGATTGTCTAGAAAAATAATGTTGTATCTGCAATTCCTTCATCTTGATATTGAAATCAAACTTTCTAGAGCACGATATGGTTTGCTCTCAATCAGTGTTTCATGTAGGCTATACATTTTAATGACTTGTTCAGAAACAAAAAATAAGAATACGCCTATTTTTTTATAGAAAAACTTTTATAATTGTCAAAGTCAAAATTAATGACGATTTCACGTTTCAAATAGCATTCGAAACGTTTACGACTTGCAATTTAGATATTCTTGTATTGCGTGAGCTACCAGTTTTAGTGGTAGTGGAGTAGCTGTTAACATTGTTGTTAACGAGATCGCTGCTCTAGAAACTTTATTGCTTTTTGAAAATATTGGAAATACATTACAACAGGTTAAACCTTGCCATCACGTTTTCAATATCTGCCTAAAATACAATCGATATTCTGACCTGTTTTAATGCGGAATATTTGTTTGCATTAAATATATTAAGTTTCTTCCTTGCTTCGTTTTTCTGAACACCTGAAGGAGGCCCTTACCTGAAAAAGAAATCATTGGGTTAAAATAATAACTTATCTCAGAAAAAATAAAAATTTGCATTTGAATAAAAACGTTAAACAAATGAAAGCAAATTCGAAATAAAAGTCAACCAAAATGGATTCTTTTGTTATTCAAACATTCACTACCTATGTCTTTGGCGTAGATGTAGGCAAATAGCTACAAATTCCTATAGCACAACGACAAACGATGGTCATACTTGCGATTGGCATAGATGGGTTGTGTACGTTTTTAGTGTTTTAGAAATTAATATTTGGTCTGTTATGCCCAGCTTGTTATTATAAATATAAACAACCCCAATATATATATTTGCCTATTTGTATAAAGCATTGGGGTATTGAGATTGCTTTTAAGTTGTAAATTCATGGCAAATCAAAGGGCCCCGGTTAGAGTCCTCAATTTTATTTTAAAGGACATCGATTCTCTTCATTCTTGTTTTGCAGATGGTACACTAGGACGACATTCGTTAGGTAATAATTGGTTGAACATAGACATGTAAATGAATAGCTTCCTTCGAAGACCAAGACCTCCTCGAAAGCAGAACTATCAAAGAGTTTTTCGTCTTAAGAGAATTGTCGAGGATGTGTTAGACGTGATCCTTCCAGGTAAGTCGCTGATCTAATATTAACGTCAGATACTTTGGATTATAATTCCAGAGAGTACGCACGCCGTTAATGAAAATACCATCACCAGGTAACGTGTGGTTTCTGGTAAAATCAACATTTAAGGACCATTTCTCCGCCCAACTGATTACCACGTCAACCACTATTTGCAATTTTCGAACCAAGAAATTGTCATTCCTTTGAGGCGGTGTCATCAGCGTATATAGCCAACTGAATCCAAGGAGGACGAGGAATATCAGATGTTCACATTTAAAAAGAAAGTTTAGGGCCCAGAAGGGACGCCGGATCGAATTCGTTTTAGTTTCGCCAGACTGTAGATGATTGTTCTGTGAACTGTATATTCGTTCATATACGTCAGATTTTGATTTCATCTCTGTTTTGAAGATAAATAGATTTTACTAAACCGCCGGCTCACTGCGAATTTGAAAACTTTATCTACGTACTTTATGTGCAGCGATTTGTAATAACTGTAAGAAGGTTATTCCTACAGTAAGCATAGAGGTCTCTCTTATATTTACGTTTTTTATCTACAAAAGCTTTACTTTCTGTAGCTGTTCAAATGAAATTCTGCGTTCCAGGAAGGAAGGTTCACGCTGAACAGGTTTTCCTAGAGTGTTAGAACTCGAAAGACCAACGGCTATGGTACCTATACAGCGCGTACGGTAGCATGTCGTTATTTAGCAACAGCAGAGACGGAAAAAGTTATCAGAGTTCTGAAAGCGGCGGCCGGCTTAAATCAAATATAGGGGTAAGCCGAGAAGTTGATTTGAATGTCTCCTGTTTCGCTATAGATAAAGCTTGAACGTGTCGTCACCGAAGGCTTAGGGAAAGGGTAACGTCTCCGGCAAGTTGACGAATTACGAATTTGGGGCGACCCTGCGACGAATTGGAACTTTTGATTTGTTCGTTTATTCGTTTGCGGTCGCTTGAAATAATAGCATACTGGGGAAAGCCATCTAGGTTTTCGCTTAGAAATTAAATTGCATTCGACAATATAATAATTAGGGATTCTGAAAGCGTCTAAATTTAATTTAAATCTGTAAACCCGTTATGAGTATTTGTGCACAATGCGTACGACATGACTCAATACAAGGGGGTAATTGTGAAGAAGGAATAATAGAGATTCAGTCAATTGCGATTCGACATTTTCCTCGTAGGCCATGTATTCTAGCGGCTCACCTTATTATATAACTTTCTAACGAGGTATGTATGTTGTTCGCAAACTACATTGAAATATGCGTAGTTTAATGAGCAATAATTTTAAAGTAAGAATACTAAAAGGTTCCAAACAGTATAGCAATAACAATTGTCTCTGCAGTAGAGCAAACCCATTGAATATTCCGAAAGGAAGTTAATGTCATAATTGTATTGCGAAAAGCTTGTTGTATATTTGCAAAATTCTACAGTAACCATAGGACTATTTAAATTATATAAAAATAAAAAAGGAACTGAAAGAGGAATAGAAGCAAGGTTCGTAGTAATATTTCCATCCATTTTTATAAAATGGATATGCGAATGAGCCCCTAAACCTCAAATTAAGCATATGTACACTTGTACGAAAAGTTGATTAAATGTGTAAATAATTGAGTTCTGTTGGTTGGAATCTTGTAAACAAACAATAAGAGTGCACGTTTTCAGATCAACTACGCATCTCAAACATCTGCAAGTCTGCATCATTTTTAATAAAACAGACTTTTCCATATTTATTATTTTATTTAAATATACGAGCCTATAACCACAAATACATTATCTAGGCGTAATAACAAACTGTCTTGTGTGAACGACAAGATATACTGATATTTCGATTACTGCTCTGGTCGTCCCAAATGTATGCAAAATGCTTCAAATCGAACACCGCTACGTCTACTTCCTTCGCCTCCCGCGTATAATGAGGACGATACCCAGTCTTTAAAAGTTTCAGGATTGCTCTAACAATGGCCTACTGCAGTGTTGTTTTTTGTTGTTTTTTATAGATATACTTGAGAAAGTTTTCAAATTTACTCTTCAGATATATATTTAATCTATGTATATAATGCAAATAAATATCAAAGAAAAAATCAATATTTCCTTGATTTTACCGATGCGATTAAATTTAATTAATTAAATAGAAATATTATTAGACGCCAGTAGGATTCGAGCACACGACTCCTGTTTGATAGACGGGCGCGCTACCACTGCTCCATTGTAGGATGGAATCCTTATCGGATATCTAGATAATTAAGAGACTCTGTGGCTTTTCAGTGAACCCCAGATATGCAGATTTTGCCTTTTGGTGGAATTACGTCGCCTCGCCAGAAAAAAACGACTTGTTGAATGATAATTGGCATTGTTATCTTGAATTCTAATTAATTATCTATTATTAATAATTTTCTCGCAGAATTGGATTCTTCGGCCAAAGTTGTCTTCTGACAGTTCCTGCACGAAATATATTTTGTAGAATTGGTATTTGCTGCTCCAACTCAACTCAACTGTCCTAACTCAACGCTATAGTACCTTGATTTTCGTTTCAGAGTAACATCAGGATTGTCCTTGCTAAGAGGATGTTTAATTTGGGGTCTTTAGGTACCTTGGATGATCGACATTTTGATATGTCACCAACTCTAATTTAAAATTTTTAATTTAATCAAATGCCCAAACTAATTAGGAACTTGTAAACACTTAACACAATTTCGACACAACAATATAAATCGGGCGTATTTGTTGAAAAATGGTTGTAGGGCGTCTCATCGCTTTTGTTCAATCTTTCGATCATGAGATATAATTTTTTGCTCCGTGCTTGCTACTAGATGACTTGCTATTAAATTTTTGCAATACTCAAGTTAGTTCACACACAAATTGATTATTCTGCATCCTCGTCGCTAAATTAGACCTCAACATCTGGTGAATAGTTCGCGAATGAAGAACACAGAGAGGGAGCGCTAAGTTTCAATAATTGACTTGACATGTCCTTAAGTTCTGCTTAACTGCAGTCAAGTTCTGCTCCAGTGATTGAAATGTCCTATTACTGAACTTTTAGTAGTCGAGTGATAATTATTAAAGTATATAATTTTATAATGAAGCTTTCAACTTGCTTAATCACGACATATTTTTAAAGAAGTTATTTAAGTATGGGGTAAGCGGCAACGCTTTTAATGTTTTAGAAGGATGCTTAAGCTGTGGCAAGCAATACACTGAGATGAAACGTTTATATTATGACAGTTATGTTAGATATTACCAATTTGCTGAAGCCCAACATTAATACATTATACCACAGCTATTTGTATAATATATTAATGACTTAGTTGGAAGTATTGAGTAATTGTAAAATAGCGTTAAAACAGTTAATGTACTGGTTTACTAATAACAAATTAATCCGATTTCCAGCTATGTACAAGTAGCTGTAGAGGCCGTTGTTTTGGGTATTCTGGAGAATTGTGAACTGCTGGAGTATTGTTGGATAGCGGATTGAAAAAAAATGAAAAGAACCTGCGATGTAAACACGGAAGTGCGCAATATTGAATACGAAGGAAGATAAATTGGTATACGGGTTGATCGAAATCAAACGTGCACCATTGCGATTTTCGCTACAGCGGATGCTGCAATGTAGAAATACTTTGAATGTTGATTAATACACAAAAAGGGAGTGTATAGTAGTATGTAAAATTCATTTTTTTTTCTTGTAATGGAATATTCAGCATTTTTTTAGAAGTTCAACAAATGTCTTCCGAGCTTCATTCATGAAGCTTCTAAACGCGCAAATTATTCTACATAGGCACATTATGTTCCAAATGTCAATATCTACATATAAATTAAATGGTTTAAATCTATTTGTTACACGTTAAAAAGAATTTTGGGATTTTATTTTATTCCGGGAGTAGACGACTTTTTTAAATAATGGCTACGTCTAACTCCTAAAACTCTTATCAGATTTTATTTAAACCTTCAATTAATTAATGACTGTGATTACTACAAGAAAAAAGAGCCTCCTTTAATTACATTTTTTAATCAAAAGGGCAGATTATAACAATCTTAGCGCATAAATTTCCAAAGCTTTTGTTTTAAATCTTTATTTCGCCTTAACTTTTTCCGTAAAATTGAAAGAAACCTTTTTAAAAATCGATCTAATACATTGCCCCCGAAACATAAAGAGACAGACGGTAAATGTTTCTAAAAACTTTCTTCCTAAAAACGTTAGGCATTCATCCACGGAAAAAACTTTTCGACAAATTCATTAATTTCGAGTGCCGTTTCAACAGAGACTTAGAGGAGAACGGGTGGAGCGCGAGTTAGAGAAACAAAAAAAAAGTAATAATACGAAAGGAAAAGAAAGTTCTTATCGTCTAAATTCAGCTACCACAACTACAGAATGCAACACGACAAAGAAACTTATCGGTATTTGTTAGCGACCGATTCGTTTAAATCAACTTGGCTGAGACAAGTAGAATGGGAAGAAATTTAAAAAAGACGCGCGAAGAAAAAAGGGGAAGTTTGTCTCGGCGAAACCATACCCTCGGGAGTTTTGGAGGTTTTGTTTAACGTTCGGTGCGTTTCGAACACATCGATAAAAGACTGCGCGAGTAAAAGAAAAGTAAGTGTATTCTATCAGGTAACAGCTGGCGATTTAACGATCAGATTTAGAAGATTAGGAACAGTTTAGAATATACTGCACTTAATATATTTTATACTAGGTAGGAGGAGAAACATTCCTTCTATTATTCGAACGCACAAAGGAAATTCCCTTTTCGAGGCAGATACCTTCGAGCTGGAGGCTGTAGATTTTTTATTTATGCGGGTGAGAAATGCATTAGCAGCTTTTACTTGGTATTTCAGAATTTTGGACGATCTAAATAATTGTATTGTTGCTTACAGGTAAAGTATTTTTCATTGAAAAATAAAAACGGAAAGAAAAGGAAACCCAGGTATAAAGGAACCTATAAATTTCCAATAAATATTTGCTTAGATCGCGTAAAACAATAAACACAAATACATTTTTCCTGCAGAAAGAAGCGAAAATGAACGAATTTATGCGGGTTGTTATAGATACAAGGTATTTCTGCAATAAAACCTGTTGATGTCATTTGCTTATAGTTAGTACTAAAAGTTCTATTATGAATGGTTTTAATAGTTTATTTAACTACTTCTCAGAGAAATATGTGAGTCATTTGCAAATTAGAGTAGAGAAATATCAGAACAAGATGATTTAATAATATGTGTAACATTCCAAAGTGTAAAGCGAGTTTGTTGCCTTTGTTAGTCAGCAGTAATTGAAACAGTTTTTTTTGTTTCTTTGAATTATGTCGTAAAAACAAAAGTACTTTAAACATTGCGATGCTAGATAGTAAAATGTAGGTTCGAGAAATTCAGTTAATCATGATAGAATCTTTACAAAATAGCTGGCATCCTCTATTGCTCGAGTGCCCGGGTACCTGGTTTCGAGCAAGTTGTTGCTCATGTATGGTGTTAATATTTATGCTGTTCGTCTGAACTGCTTCTTAAGGTTTCCCTTAATTGCCAAAACTTCTATTTTGTTTTCTTTATATTTTATTGGCTTTTACTTCTGAAAGGGAAATAAACGGTATTTATTTATTCTTTTTTAGCATAACTACGAATGTTTAGAGTATAGAGTTAATATTTTTTAACAGACAAGAAAAAGACTGTCCCAAGACCAGTTTCATTTGTGGATGTTTTCAGGAGGTCAGCAAGGCATTTTTTTAAGTAAAAGATGGCGATGGTCACTATTTGACTTAATATAAAACTTGATCTCTACGTTCTACGAATACATCATTACGTCAATTGTTTTGTTTTTGCTGAACTAGTGGTGATTCGAAGAGTTCGTTAACAAAACTGATTTTTGTTTTGGATAGAAGCTCTCTAAAAAATTTCACTCCTCACCTAAACTACCCTTAAAGATAAGTTAACCGACGAAGCGAAAACCAACTGCTGTTGGTTTTCACTTCTGGCATGGTTCACATGCTGAGTTACCGTGACCACTGCTTCCTGCATAGTTAGTTTCGCCTCTGGCGTGGTTCACACGTTGAGTTACCGTGCTAACTGTTGCCATCACTCTCCTGAAGAAGCCCCATACGATTGTGGGCGAAACGTTGAGTTTTATTTTAACCAACGACATGACATGTTTCCAACCTGGAGCACGTTTAGTTTCAACATAAGTTAACAAGATGATACACTGCGGAACGTTATTTTCTTGTACTTAATAAACAGCTAGAAAGTTCCAGTAGAGATAGTGGTTTGGGTTAAGTATTTAGAGTGTGATCACAAACAAAATCTGGAAAAATTGAAACAATTGCAAAATTTGCGCAAAAGTTTGTGCAACATATAGGGATAAGATAATATAAAAACTTACTATAGAATTTTTGTCAGAGTTTAGGGGATTATGCTCAAGAAATTGCGTGAACTTTTATTGCTTTATGGCAATAATTTAAATGTCTTGCTATTTCAAATTTACCGCGTGAATTTTGACAATTGACAGTGTAATCATACACATAACATCGCGTACGTTATTACAAACATTATAATGTAATAAGACAACTATAAGTAAAATATAGATAAGGTGCAGTGTTTGTTTTATTAATAATTGAACAGTAAAAATAGGTTATCTCGTATGCTAAAAATTTAGCTAAAAGTAGCCACGACTAAGAAGTCGATAAACACCTTTTTTCCGACAATACTCTATGTAACAATGCGCGTTATTGTGGAACAAATTCCAACAATTGTTTTCACACAATACTATCATAATATTTCTCAAATGATTTCGTTTCTGCGCAAATCTTTAATATTTCTAGAATTACCGACGGCAAGCTACGTGGACATTGGTTTTAAGTTTGTAAAGAGCAGTATTACCTACCTTATAAAGAAGATAAGAACTAGGAAATATTTGAACAAACACTTATAACCTAAATAAATGCGAATAGTTAAGAAACATGACAAGA
The DNA here is from genome assembly GCA_902654985.2 of Oryctes borbonicus. Lineage (NCBI taxonomy): Eukaryota > Metazoa > Arthropoda > Insecta > Coleoptera > Scarabaeidae > Oryctes > Oryctes borbonicus. The sequence goes on from LR736876.1 coordinate 6,662,923, forward strand.
ATATCTAGTCAATTCTGATAAAACATTCTGTTGAATTATAGTTTGTATTTTTACAACACCAAAATACATTATGAAAGCAATTGTCGCGCACTATACGTTAGTAAAATGACACAGTATTTCGTTTTTCATTTTGTCAATATGCTATTTACAAGATACCTATTTTATTTCCTAGTGTTCACTTACTAAGCCATTACTTTTTGTTTCCTCAACGCACTTTTATGCAATTTGTGTTTGGCCACAAGCATACAAAAAGAATCAAGCAGTTGCAGATAAGGAATACAAAAAGAGAAGGTAAATATGAAATTCTCATTATTCTAAGAAATATATTTATACTGTTCGCATGGTAAACGTCTAGAACGAATAAAGTGCTTTTAGCTTCACTATCGCTTACTGATCACGGTGCTATATGTATTCGCATCATTTGTGTGTGACAAACAGACTATTTGACTTCAACAACTTGTCGTTAAGGAAGATAATAGCCTCATACGTATTTATTTGCTTTTGAAAATATGTCTATGATTATTCTGTAATGATGAAGAAAGAAAATTGTACAAAGATAACTCTCTTTATGTCGTCTTTATGTATTTGTAGAAATTGACTAAAACAATTACGTAAGTATCTGCTTCCGCCATTGAATGAAAGAAGTTCTTATTCGAATAACCTTAGTTCCAATGTAGCCATCTTTGGGGCTCCCTAGTGTGCAAACTTCTCAACTACAACATCCAATTCTACTTATACAACTACACAGTAGCTTAATGCTCTTATAGTTGGTCCCAATGGACCTTGTATTATAATAATATACTATTACCACGTTATGTGTATATATACGACGTACCTATGTACAATTCTATATGTATAGGTAGTCTTAGTTCGGAGGACTGTAGAGTTTACACGAAGTTAAACTTTACTTGTGAGAACACTTTACAAGCATGTACGTGGAATTACCGAGGATCGTTATACGTAAAATATGTGCGACAATTATACAGGCGACTAAAAATGTGAATTTTCAAATTAATCGATAGAATGAGGAATTGTTGCAGAACTTGATGGAATATTTATTTCATAAAGCCGAGGCACATGGCAAAATCTATTTAAACCTTTGGTTATTAGTATTCAATTTTGTAGGACGCCGAATAGTAAATAGTTTTTACCGCAGAAATCAATTGCAGTTCTATAAATAAATAATATTTGAAAACACTGTGATCTGCAATATTTACTGTATTTCGCTATTCGTTCATGTGTAAATATTGACGCCAACATTGTTTTAACGATACTGATAATTCTGTGAATATGGATAAACTAATGATAAATAGTCAATTTTCATAATTTTGATTGGCTTTAAAGATATTAAAGTTATTTCCTGAACACTACAAAGCTTTCCATTCCCAAGGTGCTTTTCCCATAACCGCTATTCAAAGATAAGTAGTTTGTTTCTTTATAAATAATGCACATATGAATGAAACCTATTCCAATACAGGGTGTCTTTTCCGAGGCTTAGTATATGGACCTCGGATACTAGTGAAGACGGAGAGACGATCAATCAAATGGGGAAAGAAATGTAGCTTTGCGACCCTTTTGTTTTTCGGGAAAAATGCAAAATACTGTTGGTTTGTTATTTCGTTCGGCGCCTATGGCTCTGTTATTGTAAAGTGAAGAGGAGTAAGCTGTAGGTGGTGCTTGATAAGACAGTCGAAGCGAACATTTTAGTTTTTGAAGTTTTCCTAATGGGGCATAGTCGGCTATGACTTTAATAAAAAATTTACTTTTTAAACGATTCCAACGCAATTGCTTTTACAAATAAATAAAATACTCCTATTTTCTGCTTTTATTTTTCGAATTGTTCACGCAGTAAGCTATGGAAACAATTGCACATTGCCTCTTGATAACAAAATTCAAAACAACTCTGTGACTTGAATTACAATTATTGTAACAAAAATAAACTAACAACATCGAGTTTGTTGAATCATTACCTCAGATTTCCAATCCTTCAAAAAAGCTCAATGTTAAGGTACTGACAAGTGATAAATATATACTTTTGACGCAAATTATCGACGGGAAAGATATAAATTTGAAAAGCAATCATGAAAAAAGAATATTTGACTATTTACGAATCTACCTGAATAAGGGCGAAAATAACTCTAGGATTTAACGTAATTAAACTCATATCTTCGGGTTTGTTTGTCTGTGCGATATAAATCACAATCCGTTGTCCGAAGGAAAGCTACCAGATAGGGACTTGTTATGAAACGATCGTACGAAATCTAAGAAAGTTATAATTAAAAAGACATAATTCTTCATAAAACTCGCTACATTAAATGAAAAACGGGACCCTTCCCTCCACGAAACAAGGAAAAAGTACAGCGGGTACCACCGCGCCGTGCTACGGTTATACGGGAAAAGCATTATACATCATTCGTGCAGAGTTAATTAGAACCGCTAAGGTAACAACATAGATAGAGGTAGCAGGAATAGTTCGGCGGGTGTTTTGCGTAATTATAGCCGTGCTATGAGAAAATTGATATATGAAGACAGTTAATTCACCTTACAGTCGACGAAACTGGTAATATGAAACTATGTAAATACAAGTTCGTATCTAAAATTCAAAGTAGACAAACAAGAATTTTAGGTAATAAATTAAATTTTGAAGTGTTCAGCTAAGCAGCTTTCTATACCCAGTACAATTTGCAAGAAGCAAAAAGGAAAAAGTATTTCATTAATATTACGGTTATTTGAAAGTGGTCAATGCTAAAGTTGAAAAAATTAAATGGTCAAAATATGCACCTCTAAATACAGCAGCTGGTTCCCAATTTGTTCCTGGCATTTTGGAATGATTGAACGCCATTAACGCTTTTATTGCTGTAATAGTTTATGGATTATTCTGGTGTATTTTGTTCTTGATGTAGTTACGTAAAACCTAATTTGATACGTTCAAGTCTACATTTATGTTTAACAGACGCAATACTTTGGCAACATTAGTTACAGTATCCAAATCTTCACACTCTAATAAAGAGAATTCAATTTATTCGGACTTCACCTCTTTGCCTATTTTAGGACGTAATATATATGAGTTCCATGAGAGTTTTCGCATTTGGCGGATCATCTATCTTAAGCGATTGATTTTTTTTGCCACGTATCGTTGCTACATTCAATAAAAAAGCAGACAATGTTCAAATTTAAAGCTTGCGATGAGTATCACTTTACACAACCGAAATTCGCCATTATATCGACAGCTGCGATGAATTATTTGTAAAATATGGCGGAGTAGTAAAGGTTAGTAAAATAAGTAGAATAAGCACGCAAAGCACTCAATAAAACGCACGTGCGTAATGTTTAAAGGATTTTAAAGGCGTTACCGGTAATATCACGGAAGAAAATGTTGAGAAAACCGCCACTTTCGGCGAAACAGAAAGAAGCGAGGTTGAGATTTGCTGAAGAACACGTATCCTGGAAGAAACAATGGGAAAAAGTTATATTTTCCGATGAGAAACGTTTTAATTTGGACGAACCGGATGGGTACTCGCATTATTATTATGATCTGAGAAAGGAACCAAAAGTGAAAATGACCAGACAATTAGGGGGTGGATCTGTGATGATATGGGCAGCGATTGGATTGAGCGATAAAAGTGGGAAAGTATTTTGCACAAACAGAATGACATCTGTGACGTATAAAGACTTGCGTGACAATCTTCTACGTTTTGAAAACCAATGGGCCGGGCGCAATTTTCTTTTTCAGCAAGATGACGTACCAATTCATAAAGCAAAAACCATTACTGAATGGTTTAAAGAGAAAAAGATTAAAACTTTACAGTGGCCGGCACGGTCACCAGACAAACATTATTGAAAACATGTGGGGTCAATTGGCACGTCGCGTTTATGGCGGAGGCCGTCAATATTTCACGGTACAGGTACTGAAAACTTCAATAGTGACCGAATGGCAAAATATCCCTCAAAACTATGTGTTAAATTTATATAAATCTATTAATAACTGACTATTGGAAGTGATTAAGAACAATGGAGGGTCTACGCATTATTGATCACTCATTTGTTTATTTTTGTTTTACATTTGCAACAGAGCGTCTAAATTTTTGTCGCAGAAATTTTATAAACATTAGAGTAATAATTTATTATTTAGTTCATATATTACTGGAGGAGATATTTTTAAGTTTATTTTACTTTTATGAATAAAAACTTAATTAGATATCTTGCTAGTGTCGCAAAGAAATGTTGTAACCCTTAAAACCCGTAAAACATCTTACCGCGTCTAAGTTTTTGTCGGGGAGTGTAAGTATCGGCAACCTCCGCACCACACAAGTTTAATTAGTTAATCCGGGACGGCCGTTTCGAGGACACGAATGCAACCGGTAACCGAATTCGCTAATAGTAGGATAGTTTCCTACGTTCCATAACGTAGCGTTGTTGAAATTGAATGTAATTTACCTTTTCTTACATCCATCTTAAAACGATAGATTTTAGCAGATGATTAAATTCTGAGAATCCTTGCAATATTGCTTGCTTTATATCTAAACCATCGGTGCCGTTGTATAGCCTTCACAAGTCGTTCCATCGTGAAAAAGTTTTGAACAGCACTCAGGTTTCACATAAGAATCATGCGTAATCCTAACATTGTTACGTTTATGGGAATACACGTTCTTTATTGCCACAAATACTTCTCGTAGTACTAGCGTTGAGCGTTTTTAAGTTATTGTTACTGCTTGTACAAATGCAGTAACTTTGTCGATAATAGCAGTTGTTCGCTTCTTAAAGGAACTTTCGCCGTATACTGATGTGATGATCCATTTGCGAAATACGAAACTCTTATCTACAACGAGCGTTAGTACCTGTCCAATCGACATTTGCTCACTATATGTAACGAGGTATGTAATACTCCGATTTCTTTTATGTGCTCTTGTATTTTTGATTTTGAAGATCCATATATAAAATGGTATAATTTAACCGTATTCTAGTAAGTAAAGTAAAAATAAATGCAAAGCTCGTGGGAATAGAATTCTACAAGTAAACAGCAACGGTAACAATCATATTCTTCATTAGATAGAAACATTATTTTGCATTGTATCTATTATATATCTATTGTAAAATTTGCTTGCTCTAAGAGTACCTTATAAGAACAGGCAGTTGCCTGATCCACGCTGAATCGTTGCTGTCGGTCGCTGTACTATGCGTTATATCCATAATTTGCTTATTTCATTGATTATTCTTGGGTAATTGGGTGAATACACCTTCTTGGATTTAATTTAACTAAATTCTTGCTATACTGTTAACCGAATGAAGTAAATACGAAGGCTAATACAATATGAATTTTATAATTGTACTTCATCCCTATTATAAGATTAAAGAACGTTCTATAGAAAAGCTTGCATTTTATAGGCATCTGGAGAATGCTTTCTTTTCAAACGTTCTTAGGAAAAGCTTTATAATAACCTACCGTCGATGGCTCTTCTTTTCAATTCACGCTAATACAATAAAATTTCTCTTTATTCATTTTATAGAAGCTTTTACAAGAACAACGCAGATGTTTTCATAAACCAGGCATCTATTTAGATATTATAATTTGCTTGACTTCCGACGATTATATTAATTTTCTCTTTAAATATTATAGCAGTTCTCTAATTACTAATGTTGAGAAATTCACATCTACCTACTTTATAGTACCGGGAAGTTAATGCAGCTAGTTCTAAAATGGTCTTTGTTACGTCATTTTAAATTCAAACCTTAATTAAAAGCAATACTAAATAATATATTTTCCTCTATTGCTGCTGGTAGTCGGTAGGAATTTTATTTTTTCATATACAAAACACGTGCCCGTTGATAAAAGTTTAAAGCGGTACAAATGAAATTTGCGCCAATGCTCAACTCAGCAGGATTGTGTGGTGGTAAAACCCCACAGTTTAATAGAAAAAATGTTCGATGTACACATGGTCGCTATATCTTGCTGCTTCTCTTCTATTTTCCATGTTTCCTGTAGATATACAAAGTAGCGTGTGGTTAAATGTGTAGCTGTCCTCCTGGCATTTTGTGCTTTCGTATTATCTCTCATATTAATTAATAAAGTAATGAATATAAAAGGATGCGGAATTTTGTTGTATCATGTATGCAGAGCTTCTTTGTATTTTGTTAAAGAACAATCTGCTTTAGTAATTCTTGATGCAGCATAAAACAAGTAATGGAGTAGAAGTTTATTAAATAATCGAAAAAGAGACTTCGACAAACACTTATATAATAAAATAATAATAATAATAAAATAAAATAATAATAATATAATAAAATGGCCAATAAATAACAGTTGTTATTGTGCAATGATATTGCGCAGGTCCTGGATAATTGTAGGGTGATTAATGCATGAACAAAACCATTCTAAATTAAGAAAACGTAACCATTCCAAATCTGAATTTTTCCATGTTCGGTCTTGGTAATATTGCACCGACATTTTTGGTTTAATTATAAAAAAGGCGTGGAAAAGCTATACAAAGGCAAAGTTATATTTCAAGATGTAACATAATTAAGTGTCGTTTATTGGCAGTTGAATCAATTCTAAAGATAAATAACTTAACTTCGCCACGTCAGTTGGTCAATTAGTTCACCCTGTCTCTCTTCCCAAACGGAAAATTAATTTTTCAGCGTTGCACATACTGATGTACTTTTTAATGTTTAATGAAACCGCTATTTCCGGAAAACGTGGACGTGAAATATTAAAATCATGGACAGTAGAAAACCCTACGGCAGATTATAAGTCAAGAACGGGAATAGAGCGGATTGTGTTGACGATAGACGAAGAGTCTTTTAATGACGGACGGCAATTGACAGAATTACTCTACCCGGCGGTAACAAACGGTGGAGTAGTAAATGAAGCTTAAAATGGTCTTTGATGCTAAAACTTCGAGCGATAGCTCGTCATGATCGTCTCGTTACTCGTCTAAGTTGTGTCCGTTTCTAGAATACCGGAAGATTATCCGTTTTTCCTATATACATACCTTCGGATAGGATTGAGGACCCAATCATCTATTCACAAGGCTCAGAATAAATCGTTTTAAGAAAAGTTCTTTAGGTGGATAAACGTGACATTAATCTGGAAGTCTTTCTTTTGATCTCATTCTGTAATAGGAAATTTCAAAGGTCAAAGCATAGTCGATGCGGTTGGCGATCTACAAATATTTTAGGTGTTAATTTCGCGATTACATTATTAATTAATACCGCTCTTAAAACATACACGCTACATATATCTTTTCTGAATATGAAGCTTTGCTGTTAAGCTATTTACAAAGAGAATCGGGGATGTAGTTTCCACAGCAGTCTATCATTTATATTCATGGGTATTCTCAATGCTGTTAGTTTTACGTTTCCAATTTAAATACAAAAGTTTTATTTGCAAAGCTGAAGTAAACTTTGCATCTAGATAAACATAAGGTGAATGGTAAATTACGTAATTACGTAAAATGTTACAATCGCATTCTTAGAATTTTGTACACACTAATGTAGTATCTTTTTGTAATACATTCTACTATTACTTTGTGGTTTTGCAATGATATTGCGCAGGTCCTGGATAATTGTAGGGTTATTAATGAATGAACAAAGCCATTTTAAATCAAGAAAATGTAACCGTTACCTGCAACAGTAACAGAAGTCCTGTAGGAGCTTGGATGAAATGCAGGTAGACGCGGTTTCAGCCCAGAAACCAAGAAAATAATGTAATTAACGATCGCGGAAGCCTAGGTAACAAAGTTCACAAAATTGTTACCGGGATAAAAGTTTCAACAAAAGGAGATTCGCTGAATTAGTTACAACATAAATCCATAGTTTTACAAATAAGTTGACTTGATTTTAAAAAAGATGTATAACTTTATATATAATTTAATTTAATTAAAAATAATGCAATTTGATCCCATCCTCCTTGCCAGTTATATATTTTAACTTTTCAATAATTTATTTAATACAATATGTATTTACAAATGTATATTTATACTGTGTAAGTATTACATCATGTACTGTGTGATAAAATACCTACAATATAAACAATTACAAGGGATGCTACGTATATCCATAGTACACCTGGACAGAGCCGAAAGAGAAAAGAAAGAATTTTCCGTTTGGTATGTAGTTTCTTGTCCGCACAGTATTTAACCTTTTCTGCTAAATATTGTTGTTTGTATTGTTTAACTGTGTTAATTATTTAGATATTTGTTTAAATTTAGGGCTAGTTTTGAGCTACTGAGGTATCCCCAACGCTATCTGAAATTTTAATTTTTTTATTTAATATTCTAAATGATGTAAATGACAACAATTTTCCAAATTTTGAAGTACGAAATCAATTGGAAGTTCTTGTAACATTGTACAATTGTACCCCCATTTGCGTGAAACTTTCGATTCTTAAATAAATAAATTTTGATAGTTTATATTTCAGCCAAAAGTAAATAATTTCATAAATTCCTGTATCTCTTTCTCAACTAGATAAACTGCCATAACATGCCTAGTTCGTACTCTGCGTATCTATGCCGACTCAAGTTAACCCTCTAGTGTCTATTTTTTTTTTCTTTATTTCATTCAATTTGAACATAAGCTGACGTCTAAGGTAAATCTAACTCTATATAGCTAGATCAATACGTTTAAGTTGTTCCTTAGTTGAGTGTAGGCTTTCACGACCGTAATCCATAGTAGAAATGTCTTTCGGGTGATGTTGCGTAGTTAATATTTTACTTGACGTCTCGCTGACCATGCTGTCAGCTTCTTCAGAAGATTTCTAAAGACTGGTGTTGTTGTCTCTTGCTCCTCGTCACATATCCCATTTCTGTTCCGCTTTGCTACTCCATAACCGTTCCGCTTTGCTGATCCATAACCGTTCCGTTCCATTGAATCGCGCCGTTCGTTACAACGAACGACGCGATTTCTACAAGTTGTTTCTTATATAGTCGCCTTTAATGTACGGTAAAATGTTCTTTAAATTTAAGTTCTAAATAAGGCAAGCATGTTTTGCGCAAATACTGGATACACATAGTTTTTTTTTTATGGAAAGCAATAAAATTCAGATGAGAGTAAAATTCCGATTTACATGATATATGTAAATCGAAATGTAAGCGTAAATGGGGGAATGTCGAGAGAAGAACCACTAATATTTCTCCACAAACTTACAACTCTACTCAACAAGAATGTAAACTTAAATAACTGAACAGTTTCTCATAAAGCGTTAGAGCACAAAAATATATTATACAGGTTAACAACCAAAACCAATTTAATAGATATAATAGATATACGTATTCAAATGAAAATAATATTGTGGTAAGGATCTAAGATGCATATCTGTGAATCTCTCGTGTTAGATACATGCGAAATATAAATCAGATTTGGTCGTCAACGTGCCTTTGCCACAACTTTAATCTTCACTTGTGAATTTGGGAAACTTTTGCAAATGTCTTACTTTAGGAATTTTACTGGTATTTGAATTTTTCGTTTAAGCTTCTCAGATTTTATTGCCAGATATCTATATGCACTAACAATGTTGCGGAACTACATGATTTATGTCAGTTTTGCAACTGTGTAAACGTGTATGAATTGTTCGTCGCATGAGTTAGTCAGCTTCAATAAAAGATGGAAGCATGTAATGACTTAATGTTTGCATAATTGCAATGATTTTTGAAACAAGTAACATCTGTAGGAGCACAGTTATATTTGCTTTAATCTTGAAAAATCTGTATTTTTTTGCAGTACACTATTCAATTTTCTCTAACGCAGAAGTTTCTAGCCCTCTTTCTACGTTGTAAAGGTTCTATTAACGGTAACGAAAACCTTTGTAACGCGTGGTGGCATTTCTTATAACTTAACTTACTTGTAAATCAATTTCAACTTTGTTTTCAAATTTCAATTGACTTGCTTTGAGGGCAGCGGTTTCTCTTGCATCAAGTTATAACATTAGGGACCGGAATGGAAGGAAAGTAATATAACGCAGCTTCCAACCACGCTGCTCCCGAATTCGTTTGGGAGAATTGGCAAATACTATTTTACCTGTGCTCTTGGTTCATCTACAGTGGTGGATAGTTCTGGCTACGAGATGTAACGCATGCAGAATACATGTTACATGTAACAAGTCGGCGACTAGCACGAAGCATAGCCGAGCCGTTATTAATCACAAAGTTTCTCTTTGAATCCATTGTTTCATCTACGGTCAGTCATAGTTATTTACCGTATACTTCACATCCGATTGTATTCTCTACTCTTTTAGTTTCACAGTGTTGCTTGACTTGGCAATTTCCACTCCGGGTTATATATGTCCCATAACTAACGAAATTGTTCTTTTTGGATGTTATTAAAGGGAATGCTGCAAACACTCTTCATAAATATTAAATCCATTGCAAATTCGTCATAGAGCGTTTGGTAGTGCTTTTTTCTCTTTGTGATTTGCACTATTGACATGCTTTTCGCATCGTGGTCGTTTCCAAATCAGTAAATTCCTCTTGCACAAGAAAGACCTTACACGAGACCCTGGTCTGAACATTTTCAAATAAACTTACAACATTAGTCACTAAGCAATGATTTATTTCTTCATTGACATTTGCTACTAAAGCGCTGTAACCTCGAACGAACTGAAATGATATAAGAAGAGTGGTGTTCCTTAAGTGATTGTTAAGTTTCCTCTCTCTTATGTGCTTAGTAAATGTTCCTATTTACGGCTTAATATAACCTTACTTATCACTAGAAGCAGGCTAAGGCAGGTGAAATTATTACTTTTTTACAGCAACTAGACAGACTCGTGTTTTGTCGATTCTCGGGGAAACTAGTAGCCAACACGAATCCTTTCTTGTGAGACGAATAGATACGAGTCGTCTAGTCGCTGTAAAAAAGTATTAATTTCACCTGCTTTGGTCATCTCTACTTATCACGTATTTATACAGCTATCTTTTACCATCCATTCCACAAAATTTTTAAATGCAAACCGGCTTCTTGATGCAACCGTTTGTCATGTATATGTGTAACGGATACTAATTGATATGTATTTCGTAAAACTTAACATTAAATTACGTCAAAATGAACAGTGAGTGTTACAAAAAGGCAAATAATTACGGTGCTCAATATCGAAGGGAGTTTTGCGGTTCTTGCGGTTGCTAAACTAATATAAATGTTGCCCGGGGAGAAACGGACGTACATATTACTATCTGATGAATAAGTCGGGTAATTTGGTATTACATAGCCAACACTTACTTACATACTTGTATACGTACGTGGATCTATGGGATACGTGCATAAGCGTCTGTTTCTGCTAATTTAGATTTGTGCTTCGCGTAAAAACTGCGTTTTTTTAAAAATCGATTTATCCCTTAATGTTATTGGATGAATGGCAATTTGTGATAATAACTCTATGTCAGGGTTTCTGAAAATTTTAGAATTTAATATTCATTCTTCCCTTAGGGGTTGGTTGCGCCTTAAAGATTAGGGATCATCGCTGCAAACTGAATATAATACCGGTTACGTGCGCAAAAATATTTTCGCACTCGTTTTTGTTAAATAGCGATATCGTATGTCATGGTTGCTATATACTATTCTGTTTTAGAGGTATTCGGTTCTTTCCCTTGGACAGTTGAAAGGACAAAATATGAACCAAGCTGTGGTTTAGGGTTATCAACATTGTTATGGCTTCGCGAGTTCGTATTGGTTTCGTTCAGCGCTGCTACAAGTTATTCATGACCAAGTGGAAAGTTTTCGAATGTTGCTTCGACTGCGGGATAGGCCTTGCTCTGGAAAAATTGCTGCTTGAGTTCGTGAGAGGGAAACCAGTACGGATACAGAGTGATCGCGAAAGACTGAAATTACCAGCAACTACAGTTAGCGCAGTTTTAGGTCTCAAGAATTCTAGAAAAATCGTAAACATTTTCTTTGCAATATTTGTGGTTTATATGGACGAGTACCTACTAATGCTTACTGACGCTTATAGTTGCTTCCTATCGAATGGTATATAGGAGGAGACAGTTACTTTTATCGTTGATTCCATTTATAATAAAATATAATTTCTTTAAGAATCGAGTACTTTATTTTTATTTTTTGTTATGACTATTGTCTCTTTTAACTTGCTACGCTAAAGGAAGAGCACTAGCAATAATACTTTAGTTTCTTAGGCTACCATTTCGTATCTTGTTTTTCGTGTTATATGAATTCTGAAACCAAATATCTCATTATTGCTTGCGTTTTTTATAGAATGTAAAAGTTTGTAAAAGTTCTGCAATATATCAAACTGTGGATTTGTGGAACTTTTGAATAACCTGATATACATAATTGCGTTGCTGCTGTAGAATATTTCGCAATTTATCTAACAATTAATGCTGATGAACTTACGGTTAAATTGGTTACGATGTCTCTTAGAAGCAGTCGTTTTAAATTATATTTAGCTTTACACGTAAATCAAAAATAATGATCTACATGCTACTGGCTTATACGCGCTCTATTTTTATGCTTCTATTTGCAAACTTCTTGGTACCGATGCCTTGCGCCTACGGTTTCGCTATTCGATGCGAAAGTTGGCATTGAAAACTAGCTTCCGAGTCACTGGTTTTGTTAGATGGGTGTGGTTACCCGATAGAATGTCTACCGTAGAGTACACGACCGGTTGCGGGAACGCCGACCAAGAACAACGGCGACAAGAGTAATAACGACGAGAGTAATTATAATGAGGGCAACTACATTGAGAAAACCAACGTGGACAAACAAAAACCTAACGAAGTATCAAAAACGAACAAACCCAAAAAATGAAAAAAAAAAAGAAAGTTACAAGCCAACAACAAGGGAGAAAATAGCAAAAAATACAGACAACTGGAAAAAAGAGCGGCGAAAAACGATTGATTTGATAAGTTTAATTCGTTTTGTTGCTGTTTGAGTTCGTCGAGAATTTTCTTTCGTCGGGATTCGTGGCGGCGATTTTTATTTATATCACGGTGCTCCATCACCGCCTACTCCGATGATAGGGTCATGTTTTGTTAGATAGATACTAAATAGAATTAACGTGTATGAATGATTTTATTCTCTAATAAAAGAAAGCCGGAAGTGATTCATTTCTTCTTATATATGACCTACTTAAGATAATTGATGTGTTATTGGGATTCTTGAAATGTATCCACTAAGAAAGAATATACAGGATGAGTGGATATGTACAGGTAGACATATTTCCGTAGAAATTATTGTTATCCGTAGAATTATTGTTAAGGTAGAAGTTCTTGCTTTCTTTGAAACTGGATTTTAACCATTCATATGTAAAATAAAAAAATACTTTCGGCTTAGCAGAAATAGAAATGTTAAGATGCCCTTAGGAGTAAAGTACCCATATTTTTTCTTATTTTTTATGATATTACTCCTGCAAAAAAGAGTTAAAAGGGTTTTTCACTAATTTTTGTATGATTTTTAATTTACTGCAGTATTCTATCCTATTTTTGGGGGAATTTATTTTTTGTATATATCAATTAGCTAATACTTATGTTTTTACATACCCTTGCAAGATTTATGAGGTAAAACAATATAAACAGTATTAATAGCTTTCTTTCGAAATTTTCGTAGTTGCCTACTATATAAGAAATTATGCAAATTTAGTAATTAATTTAATAGCCTACTATGGATACATAAGGATATATAAATGTGTATTGGGGCTCGTTTTTCTTACCTTGAAATTGAGAATGTACCTTGGATATGAAAAAGAAATACAAACAAACAGGGGATGAGCTGGCCGGATTAAACTTTCAATTGATAACTGTCAAGACTAAACTAAGATTTGATTTTGGAAAAACATCAAGTGACATGTTTAGTAAGACTACAGTGTTTCTATATAAATTGCTTTAATCAATCCTATTGTTCTATTAACACTTGCGAAATTTTTTATAGTGTTGTGAGTTATAATACTGAGTTTATTATGTTAAAAAAGGGTTTAACTGGAGCACACTTATAGCAAATTTGAGAGGAAAGTGGCTTTTGGTCTACGGATGATATGATAAAAATTATGAACTCTCGGAGGTGGAAGAAAGTACTGATAAGTCTGACTCTGACAATGTTACCAGCACGGTATAGAATATGTAAATCTAAAGTCCATCATACAAGTCAATTCCCTCTAGAAGCGCACACAATGAAGCTGTGGTTGTATCAGAAGGTTTTGTGTTTAGTTATGTAGAATCAGAGAGACTTGGGATGGCGCATTGGGAAAAATATTGCGAAGCAGAGGAATGACATGGAGTAAAGCGATGGAGTTAGACAGGAATAAGAAGAAGTGGAATACATTTATAAGGAGTTGAAATAAGCAGAAATCCCTACATTCTTTTGGGTAATAAACGGACATGATTATATATATAGCACGTTCGCTACGAGCTCACTCGCCTTCTCCTTCCCATGTCGACTACTAGAAGCGACCCTACGGGGAACGAAAAGTCGGTATATATATATATATATACATGATCAGATATAGAATCAGATAATACTTCTGATTTTGTCGCAAGTAGGCAAATTAAGATAAATATAACAAATTTTCATGTAACCTAGTATCAGAGGTACCACCTAACAATACTTGCAACACCAATTCACATTTATGTTGGAACTTTTACTACTAAATAGTGGAATTGAAAAAGTGAAGTGAAATTAAATATTTTTGTAGCGGCGCTAATTAACCTCAACAACGGAGCCCAGCTAGTACATACATAATTACAACATTAGAGAGCAATGTAAACGTAATTGTAGGGAAATAGTTACAAGAGTCACCGCAGTTGCATATCATAGTATCCAGGTCACTAACAAAAAGGTCTCTATTATACAATTTCGTCAAAAACTCGTACTATCTTTATTTCAATTTAATGCCACTGAAAGGAGGGGGACACCTTTTATTAGTTGTACTTTTCATTCTTGCTGTATTTTAAACGATATCCTATTTGAATTTATATTTATTTATGTCCAATAGTGGCAACTTAATTGTTTTTCTTTTTGGGTTTTAGGCTCCAAGGGCTCTTCTTGTTTTCTCTTCAATACTTATTTTTTTTCCTTTTGCCAAAACCTCCAGAGTTATATCCTAAGTACCAGGTCACGTACATTTTTATCAAAGCATTCGATTGGCCTGCTTGTTACAAAAATTTCGTGTATTAGATGAAAGTGTTTTCTTTAAAGTAATCCACGATATGATTCTGAGAACATGATTATCTTGACTTTTGAGTTTTTGGAAAAAGAAAGACAACTTTAAATATTGACAAAGGAACAAAAGGAGGATGGTAAAACAATCAACGAAACGTTGCAATGAAGTAAATATAAAAAAAAAACAACAAAAACAGAAAAGAATTTTTCCCTCTTCTAATAACGACCAAAGAGAAACAACAATTAGTACTCAAATAATTATACCAAGGTCAAGAAAAAGAAAAACAAAGACATTTTTAACTATTTACAAGTCTTTTATTTCTTAACAAATATTGTGCATAGAAATTGTGCCTACATTGTATGGGAGGAGAAAAAATTATTTAGATTTTTCTGTTTTTGTTTACCTGTTAACGATCTACGTCTTAAGGATGGTTTGGATGTTAATATCTAAATAAATAGCACATCTTCACTAAATACTTCAGTTGCAATCGTAGTTTGTTTAAAAATCATCTAAAGGAGAGTGATTAGAGAAACAGACTACTGACATTTGTTTATCGATGTTAAAATGGATTTCATTAGTAGTCATGTACAACATGAATTTCTTCATGGAGAAGTAATAAATATAGTGAATGACAGGAGACAAACTAAGAATAAACATACGTTTGAAATTAAACAACTACAGAAGGATATCAGTAATTCCAAAAGAAATTTTCTGCGAAACTGCATCTTTAAAAACGTACAAATACAAATGTATTAAATCCAATTCTAATAAACTCAATGATAATTAGTTAAGATAAATTCTACTGCCGAAAATTATCGCTTTATCATAAAAAAAATTACCAAAAATGATTACTATACTGTAAATCATTGCTTTCCCTTTCCATATTTTCATACAAAATTTTGTTTTATGAGATCGTAAAAAGTACGTAATTTTCTCAAACCTAATTTTAAACCATATTAAAAAACGCTAAAGGAGTAATGAAAACGTTTAATACCCCTATATTTATAAGTGAGATAAAAAACCTTTTTGCGAGTCAGATCTGCAAGGCTCAAAGTAGGGAAAATCGCGAAACGGATTATGTGCATGCTTATGATCGCTAGGGTAATATAAATATAATTGGCGTATAAAGATAACGAACGTAATTAGGGTATTTTACGAGGCACCTATATAACGCATTCGCCTTTGCCAATAACCGTACATACATAAGAACAGTTTTCCGTCGCTTTATGATTATTGGTAATTCCCGGTTTTACTGCCATTATTGCGACTTTTCTATTTGATTTAAAAGGCTCGTTTAAACAAGGAAATAGGATTAAAGTGTGATTAATCAGAGTTTATTTTTGCACCTTTTAATAAATGCAGGATAAATGGGTTTTAACACGAAGGTAACGCTTTAACAATGCTTCTACTCTTTCGGTAATTTCTTACGAGTAGCGAATCCTTTATAACGATAATTAGAATTCGATATCTACACTCGAACCAGCGAATAAATGTAATAATACGAAACGTTCAGACGAGCACGCAAAAGACTGATTTATAATCATAATTAACATCTACCGAAACTATTATGTAATTTCCCTAACTACCAAGTAATGTCATAAAGATCTAAGTTACGAGCCCTGTTTCATTAGTATGCTATTGTAGGCATTCGCAAGAGAACATAGGTAACCCGAAAATTTAGAATTACATCAAACTAAATTGTCCAGGAAGGAAATTATCCTAAATCCAAGCTTTAGGAAAACACGCTGTATTTTTAGGCAGATTTAAAAACCCTGTCATTGATATTATTATACAGCAGCAGCACTAACGCATTTTATTTTGTAAATCCGATTAATTTTTCTAATTACTCGTATTAAATTTAGTATCATTTGCATTAATATTTTCGAAATAGTTAAAAATTCGCGTTGAAACCTATATTTTTCGAAATTTAAATTCTACAGAGTGCCATTAGGATGCAAATGGCGAAAGGTACAGTGGAGGCCATATAAATAGCACAGGTAAACTGATATGGAGGAATTGATAAGTTTGTAAATGTTAACAAGTGATTTATTTAACTTAGCTTAACAAAAATGTAATAGATGGAATACAGTTTATAATAAACACACAATATTTTATAAAGTTCAAGATAAACAAATTAAAAAAATAAATATATTATTTTTTAAGCGGGCATAGCACACTTAATAACAATAACGAAATACTGTATTATTTATTTTTTTTAATTCTTTTTTGCTTTTACGTTTAATATTTCGTTGGAAACCATTTACAAGCCAATATTGCTGCACATCTTCCCGGGACACTTTCAACTAACTTTTGACATCTCTCTACAGGAATGTTATGCCAGGCTTCTTCAATAGTATTCCATAATTCGACTAATGTCGCTGGAGATTTAGACTTTATAACAACCTCAACATCCCCCCATAGATTTTCTATGGGATTTAAATCAGGGCTTTGTGCAGGCTATTCTAACACTCGAATCTGTTTCTCCTCTAGCCACTGTTTTATGGTCCTCGCCGTATGTTTGGGATCATTGTCGTGCATTAAACTCCAGGTTACTGGAAGAAATTCATCAGCATATCGTTCCATCGTGTTTTCTAAAATGTTGCGATAAAGGTACTGATCCATTTTTCCTGCAATTCTGAACATAGGCCCTACACCACGCTATGACATAGAAGCCCATACCATTACGCTTAGTCTACCGTGTTTCAATGTTCTTATAGTGTACCTAGGGTTGAATCTCTGATTGATGGGTCGTCGCACATACATTTTTCCGTCAGACCTAAGTCGGTTGTATTTGCTCTCATCTGTCCAAAGTGCAGATTTCCAGAAAGAAAGCGGCTTTTCTTTGCGCATTTTCGCAAACTGTAATTTTCTTTGACAGTTTTTATTTGACACGAGTGGCTTTCGTACTGCAATACACCCATGTAAGTTAAATTCCTTCAGCCGACGTCGCATTGTTCTTCTTGATATATCAATATCACATTGTTTATTAAATTCGGTTTTTATTTGTGTAGCTGTGCGAAAAGGATCTTCTTGACTTAATCGACGAATAAGGTTGTCTTGTCGTAAGGTTGCTTTACGAGGCCTAACCTTCCGTTTCTTGTTTTCTAAAGTTTTTTCCATATGAATATGCTTTATCGTATTTTGTATTAATTTACGTGAACAATTTAATGTTGGTGGCATTTCTGAAATTGATATGCCCTTCTCTTTCATGGTGCAAATTAACTCTCTTTTCTCTGGTGTGCAATGTTTTCCTCGTCCCATTATACTAACACCTACATTTTTGTTATTAATAACACGTTAATTTTAAAAGTGGTAAGTACACCACTTTTTTTGTACAAAATAGCTCGAACCGTAACACTACAATAAGATTCCACTACAGAACCGACAACTGTGCTATTTATGTGCCTGCTAGAAAAGTGAAACTATTTTTTTTTTCATTGAATGTCGAATTATTGTTCTGGAATACGTAGCTAGGGGAAGTACGCGCAACCTTCTCGGGGACTCTCACGCTAGTTTAATAAAAATTTAAACGGGAACAGCTTAAGCGGTTAATTCAAGTGAAATTTGATGCCTGTGCTATTTATATGGCCGCCACTGTACGTTGTTGCGTTTTATTTAAATCAAAATTTTTGAATTACTCATACATCATAAAAATTATTAAACTTTACTATTTTCTTTATTTAATAAAAAAAAACAACAAAGAACGCCAAGTCACGCTTTGTCAGCAATAACAGCAATCTCTCTTGACGATGATTTATGAATATATAAGTAGTTAGGCGGTTCTAATAGCGTTTAAACCAACACCAGCGTTATGGTATTGAACACCGGAAACCTAAAAGTCCGTAAAATTGTTGAAATTGTAGGTATACACTTTGTACATATACAGGTTGCCTCACACATATTTTCCTATGTGTTTACACGGCAACTAATAATCTAATAAAGATAACTTGCAACAGAGTGCATAATACAACAGCCTCGGCATGTCTCTGGATTGCATCCTGAGATAGTATACACTTATTATAGCAGCCTCATCGAGACAATAGCAAAAGCAATTCAATAACACACACAAGTTATGAAACAACTGAAGGGAACTAAACAAGAAACCTTTAGTGTACGAGGAAGCATAGGGTTACATTAATGTGTTAACATGTCATCCGACCTCAACAAAGATGAAAACCTGTCTTGGTTCACAGATTAAGTTACCTTTATCGCTTAGGGTCCGTAATCTTTCAGGAGGTGATAAGGGTTGTACGTCCTATGTACATGGGTTTCTCCAAGAAACGGTAACAGGTTGATTTAGAGTTAGTTTAGAAACAGGTACTATATCGTAAATTATACCCTACAGTGAGATGAAATGAATTTAACAGTTTCCGAGTTTTCAATCGACGGTCTAACTTGATTCAACTTAAATTACGAAAGCAATACATCCATTAATTTCGTTAATTATTTTCACGTATTAGCGTTTACTACTTACCCAATTTGATACATGGTGGGTTGCTGGCATTGGCTTTTCAAACATCACCATTAACGTTAATTAATGCGGGGACGTTTGAAAGAACATTGCGTGCTACAAAGTCTTATCGCGTATCGAATTTAATTACCTAGCCCCGGACGCTTTTCGAATGTTGTTTCCACAATTTCGACATAATTAAAATGTTTTGTATTGGACGAAATTATTAGAAGATATGCGAATTTCTCCCTTATTGTTCGGCCAAAAACAGTACGTTTTATAGATATCGTGAAAGTAGCGGTTCTGTTGTTTAGAATATAATTTGCGACTTTTGTGTCTCATAATTAGTAAAGTGGATTATATTTGGTCACATGAACCAAAAATCCTTAAGGCACAATTACAATTGACGCTCAAGGTACAATTAATACAGGTTAACAACTAAAGCCGATTTAAATGCCGCACATGTAACAGAGAAAAAGATATTGTTGCGGTGCCATTTGATGATGCCGGTGGAAATGCAAATGTGAAACCAATGTATCCAAAGTGGTATACTTTAAAACAATTAGTAAGCTCTTGCGACAGTCTTGGCATTTGCACATTCTTGTTAGCAATTTCTAATTGAAGCATTAACTAAAAACAGTAGGTTTAGGTACAAGCCGACGTTGATAGCAACGGTTGCTAGTACTTCCTTATACCATGGTGAATTACACTTAGCTATTTAAGTTGTCTCAAAAATGTTCATCTTGTTTTGCTTGTAACTTTTACACTTTCTAAGGTTATGAGTATATGTTTTATTTTACCTTTTATTTAATACATAATCATAACAATCGCCGAAACTCTCAAATCTCAATTGTAAGAGCGTAAAAAAATTCAAATATATCTGGCTGTACGTTAGCATTGACCATGTTCCACTTCTTGGTTGTTGCCAAATTCAGGGAATATTAAAATTACTTGAAGGTAATCTTGTGCAGCTAGATGTTCTTTTTTACTCACGTTAAAGTTTGCTGTAGATTCGCGATATATGTAAATAATTGGAATATAACGTACCTGAAACAAAGAAAAGGTATATTAATGGCATATTAACTATGCTAATTGTAGAATGAATAAACTATAAACAATAATTGGTACAGATTACCAACCCCATTTTGTTAACGTTTCACTACATAAATTATTTGCTTAATTTTTAGTTAATGTTTTGGAAATTCGTGGATTCCTATCAACCGTACCAATATTGATAGGGAAGAAGTAAAGATGAACAGATGTGGAATTATACTCTAAACTCCATATAACCACATTTTGTTGGATAGCTGGCATTTACAACTAACAAAGTATAGGTTTTGAAACTAATATTCGCGATAGTGGCCGCGGCAAAATACCGTTGCATCGCGGCAATAGCTGGGCTCAACCGTGGTAATCGGCCTATATTCGCCATATGCACAGAATACCAATTAATATGGCATTTTGTCGGCCGTATGAGAGTACGATATCAATGTGATTTAGCAACGCTAGGTGTATTATTTTAGCACTTGAACGCAATGAGAATCTATTCGTTAACCGTAGTGTAATTAATTAATATTTACGGCTCTACAATTCCGCTATTATTCATAGAAACTAATGATGCGGTAATTTTCGGCGTATATGATTGTATGGAACGCGTTTTATTAAACATTGTCCCGTCCCGTTCCATTTCTAGCAACAGCAATGGTTACGTAGATTATAGCGGCCGGTGGTTTTAATTAACCGCCCAATAGATTAGCCGTATTGATGACATTGTACAGCTGAAACGATTTTTTATCTAAAACTTAGATTTATTGTTTGATAATGAAACCAGGACATTTTGACGCCGATAGACATAGAAAGTATGCTTAAGTAATACATTTTCATTCAGAAGTTCGTCAAGGCTAATCTGGTAATGTTAAAAAGAACAATTTCTAGCTTGAATACTATTTTGAATTAGATCACTTTTTTCATTAACTGCCCAAAACTTATTTCCGAATTTTTATAAGCCTTTTTTTGTCGGCTTATATAGTTGCTGAGATTGCAATAATGCTGCTGATTACTTTAAAATGTAAATACAGAGACTTGTCAAATCGTATTGCGCGAAGTGATATAAAAACGTTCTGATGAAATAGAATTAGTTACGATTGCTCGATTGCCGACTATGTCGTTTTAATTAGTAACTGTCATAGAGAATGTAAATTGACTGTAGAAACTCGCAACGCAAAAATAATACATATCCGATCTATAGCTACACCGCTACGTCACAGATGTCTGGAAGCAATTAAACGGATAGATTCATTTGAATGTGTCTCTCTTATTTTAATTCGGGTTAAGTGAAATACCTTTACGCTCGGTTCGGCAAAAAGATTGATCGAGTTAATTCCAGGCAAAACAATGATCCGCCTCTGACGAATAGCTGGCGGGCAAACCTTACTTCTCTTGTCGCCTTTGTTAACAGCGCCCTAAGTAAATTATGCATTCCCTTAGAACACAACGCAGGGAGACAGACGAATCGGTCAACTGAATTAATTCAAGTACATTACCAGAAACTTTTGGTCGAGAAACGACGAACAGTAGCGCTACTGAAACCTGCTGTGCGGTTGTCTTTCTTAATTATGATTGTTATTATTATTATTGCTGCGTAGAATACGTATATTTTATCAAAGAAAATTACTTGGCTAAAATTCGCTGTTAGCAAATTTTTACAATGGTTTTCATCTTGATTTGCATGCTTACGCCGGTTTCTCGCATTCTGGTTATAAGAATCAGTAGAAGCCAATATCTTTCAAGTTTTATGAATGAAACATAATAAATGTTGAAACTTTTAGATGCTGTGACTGTATCCAAGTTATGATCGGCTGGAAATTCCAATGTTACTGTTACCTACCAAATGGTGTTTTTACAAAATAAAACTTTGAAGTTACGTAAAGAGAAAAAACCTAGTAGTAAGAATATCAGCATCTACAGCTGACTTGTAAACGTCTTGATTATAACAACATTCTTTTCGGTCTGTCCGTTTGTTTACTTTCACATACAGAAAAAGAATATCTATATGCAAGAAAATAGAATTTCTTGAGTGTACTATTTTATTGGAAGAGAGTATTCGTTAATAAATTCAGCGAAAGCTCAGATTTAAGGAAACGAGCTTTTTGTAAATTATTTGGTCGCTAATCGCAGAAGCTATCTACTTTGAATCATGTTAATTCTATTTTCGTATATATACCACAATTTTAATTTTCTTCTAACTTTCCACAGAGCTGTATTGATGGGCTCTAATACAATGAAGCGTGCGTCTACACATAGCGGCGGCTTGCTTTATTATAAATATATCGTAGATCTTTTGCATCGATGCATACGGTGCAAATATGTATGTGACCCGTTCTACTAAAAGTTTTCGAATAAATTCCTGATAAAAGGGGGGTGGCTCCGATATAGCAAGACAAATTGGTGACGAATAGAGGTAAGAACATTAAAGAGAATACAGTTATTTTGAGAAAATCTGTTGTAGTTGAATGAAATTAGTAATATTTTAGATAAAGCTATTTATTTTGGATAAGCAATCGCTTCCTTGAATTGAATAATTTTCCAAAACAGCAACTTTCTTGGTTGTAGAATATATTTTCTTGCGTATTTATAAAAGCGCCCTTTTCTGTGTATATCGACAGGGATATTAGTCCAAGGGCTTCCCTTTATTTTTCAAACAAAGAGTAGTTGAACGAATACCCTCTTAGTTTCTTCGTTTTACCATAAAACACTCGTAAGGCACATTTCATAAAGTTTGCAGCTCCTTGAACCCCGTCACATTGCTCCAAACTCACGCATTTTCTATTAATTACCTTATGATATTAGGAAAATAAATCCATGATATTCTAACGCCCACGATACGGCGTAATGTGCGCAGTTTTAAGTTTCGAAGGGAATGATCCGTCAATGACGCCATTGTATTCCCGAGCTTTTCTTTCTATTTCACATATTTTCATAAAACGTAATGCAACAATACAGGGAAGATACAATAATTCAGCTGACTTATTTGGTTCTCTTAAATTGTTTGAATTACAATAACATTACTGCAATATTTTAACAAAAATTTTTTCCTTGTCGACTTCCTTCAATTACAACTTATATACAAAATCATACCTACACTATTGTTGCAGTTATTTGTAAAGATTCTTTTCCTGGGTATATCTCTACTACGAGATGCCGCGTGAAAGTAATAAAAAGAGGAAGCGGCATTTTTCGCATTTCTTTCTTTTTTATATTTGCTAGGACCGAAAGATGAGAATGCGCGGTTTTTCGCGTCATTTATACGATGTTAAAGGCTACCAATTTTGTAGGTCCTTCTCGTTTCTTACGTCGACGTTGTGCCTTTTTATGAAAGAGTTTTCCACTGGCGAGGTAGTACCGGTTTCAAGAACGCCGCCGTCGGTCCACGATGGCAGTTTTTCAGGGGCTATGGCGTTGCGAGGAATAACTACTCGAAAAGACGCAAACTCTAATTTATCATTTTATCCGATGGCGGACGATATTGAAAAGGGAGACAGGGAAATACGAAAGTTTCGCCGGCCTCTTCGTCTTAGAAAAGATACGATCCAGAAAAATGTATTCGGCGCAGACTTTTGCTTCGGTTTTATTACGTTAGAGGATAGAATATGGGATAGGATTATTTTTATTAACAGAGTTTTACGGTCCGAATTTTTTGGCAATAATCGTTCGAACTTTTGTCGACGTTGATCCTTAACTTTTATGTTCTTAAAATTCGCACCCTTATTGAGCGTAAAAATGAAGTGATCTAACAAAAAGTATATCCAACAACTGTTCAACAGGCTACTTAAAAAACAGTAAAATTAAAGAAAATAAGTAACACTCTGGAATTAGAAAATTGCGCTTATTCCTTAAATAGTAGGAATAGTGAATAGTTCGTCAACAGAAGAAATGGACATTCTAAGATAATTAAAGATTTATCTTTGCGTGTTCTAAAAGCTTCAAACAAAGTATAAAATTCTCCTTTTAGAACCTTCTTTTTATCATTTGCCGAAGACGTTGTCCATACAATAACCATACATTTGCTTCCATCATATGAACAAGATGCAACTAATTCATTTTCGGTGTTTTTTTTTGGACTAGCGTAAACGCCTTTGTAAATCGAGTGTCGACTACCGACTGCGATCTGCGAAACGGCACTTACACTTACCAGAAAGAGCAAACATAAGAATAACACTGCAGAATATTGTTCGTTTACTGCCTGTACATTTTGGTTCTTCATAATGCTCCAAAAGATATCTCATACTGGAGTGCAATAAAGCAAAAGCTTTTTTTAACCGAGGTTTGAGCAACACTTAAAAGGATTTGCTTTTAAATTATTTATTAGCTCTTTCCACGTACAAACGTAAGAATGCATTCAGAGAATGTTGCAACGAAGAGGTATTAAATAAAAAATGGAATGGTTTACTAGGTTCCTTTATTTTGTGGCTGGATGGATGGTTTCGCCAAAATAATTTAATTAAAAAATAAATTCGCTCTACCAGCAAGGTATACGAGCTTTATTGTTTTGAAAACGATAGAATCTGATCACAATATATCAGGTTCGCGTCAGATCAAATCCTCTACAATAATCATTGTACATCGAAATTGAAATTGATAGTATTGTCTCCTCACGGACAGATGCTCTGCCGCTATTTACTATGTACCTTTGAATATGTCGTTCAATGTTCTTTCTTCTCCATCGGACAACAAGGAGATGGTTCATCGTACGACCGCTGTATCTGTTTCGAGTGGTTCTCTCTGATAACATTATTGGCGCGGAAAACTCATTTATATCACTGTCTTTGTCCTCGCCATATCGCCTCTATTGTATTTGGCGAGGTAGCGAGAAAACGCGGTCGAAGATACAGAAAAGGGATAATAACTGGTTGTGTTTCTGACGATACGTGCGCACCAAGTTTGTTCATATCGTTCCAAGGCGGCTACGACGCAAAATTTTATATACCCCAGCAACAGCTGATCTGGAAGTCAGCTGGGAAGCGTTTTCCTGTTTTAGGGGGCGCTAAGTCCGGATTACATGTAGTCATATACGATGATTGTCAATAAGGTATTGAATTTTGTGTAGGAGAGCTTGTCGTTCTTGAAATCAGTTGTAATATGATGGGATTTCACGAGTAGACACGCGGATTATTTTCTTCTAAGTAAGACTAAGAATAGTATCGACAACTTGTTAATAACTTCAGAAGAAATAATTTTAAGTTAAATTTATCGTTTGCTTATTTCAACACGTGAAACTGTATATTTAGACGTAATATACAGTAACAACGATAAATATTGCATGTGAAAGGTAAAGTTTAATTGCACGTTGTAAATTATATCACGCAGGCTTAGATGAACTTTTTAGATAACGCCATCTACAAGGAATTTAATGTTTAAGCTCAGTATATTATATGAATACAAAATGTAGACCGTATATACCTTGTATGTATTACCATTTCTATGAAATGTTTGCCGATTAAACTAATTGAATATTGAGTTGAGCAAATAATTTTTTTAAAGAAAGATAGGTGAGTTCTTAAACTGGCACGCTTGTCCAATACAAACTTTTGGACGGCAGAAGTTAACGCTTTTAGAAAAAAATAAATAAATCCACTGCTATGCTTGTGAGAGCAGAATAGAATACTCTGCATTGCAAAGGAATCTTTCTGAAGACAATCACAAAGTTGCCGGCTTATCTGAATGCATCTAAAAATCAATTCATGTCGTTCTAATAGATGGTTGTAGTCTATACTTCTCACAGGGTAAACACCGTTCATCTTCAAACAGAGAAATTTCAGAAACCGTCACTGTGTACTTCCAACGGAATTTTCATAGGACTCGTTGTAAGGGTATCTCACGATGGAAGCATATTCCAAGCGACCGATTCAGGATCTATAAAATATTTGGAGGATCTGATAACAAATCCTAACAAGTCAGCACTTGATGAAGACATCTGGTATATATGCTGTGTAAATAACAAATGGTGTACAAAGAAGACTCGTAAGTCCTTTAGCGGATCACTCATATATCTTCATGAATGTGTAAAGTCGGTGTGAGCAAAATACGTACAAACTGGCTAACCTGAATCGCAGAAGATATGTTTGCCGCACACTGATGAATTTCAACTTTCAAAATTATTCTTCCAACGTAGTACATGACTACGTTTCATAACTACAACGCGGATCTCTTCATTAAATTATTTGCGATGAAAGGCCGAGAGGTGAACTTTAAAATATCTAACACCACGATATTTTATTTATACTAGTTGCGGAGCTAGAAGTACGCCGACGTAAAATAAAATACACCACGGAAGGAGCGCTTTCCGACATGACCCCGACACCGCGTATAGAGCCGCATTATATACCGAGGGATAATTGTATTCAACAACTACAGGCTTTGCTCTCCACACTCTGGCCATGTTCGCACCCGTTAACACACCTAGTTATTTCTCCATTTGCATACCGGGGCGTTATGTGTTCATATTTGCAATTTATATTTTAAATTATAAATTGAAATCGGTCGTGGCACTACAGCGTTAATACCGGCGGCCGCCGATAGATGGCGACCGCGTTCAACGTTTGCAATGGTATTGGATTAATTAAGTTTATTTAATTGAAGGACATTTGTTTTAATTTGTGCTCTAAATAACGGTCAACTTGGATCCATTAACATAATAATAGGTAGTTGAGTGATATATTATCCAGTGAACATACTGGTGGCACGTGCCACGTCACCATGTTTGTAATTATGACGTAGCTCAAATTATTTCTAGGTCATCAGCTTAGATATGATAATATGCGATATAGTTGGATTGCTTAGGATTAATTCAACAATTTTATTATTAATATTCGTATAAGTAATAGGTAAAATCTCTTAATATGAAAGTTGGCAGTATCTATCAAATTTGAAACAATTTCTAAAAATGTAAACGTTTTATACAATCAACATTGGAACACCTGTATATTTGGATGAATTTTCGACGCTCACAATAGGGATCTTACCTATTATTAGAAACTTGATCTATGACAAATTTATATATTTGGCCTTTCAGAGAAAAACCAAAACATTAAATTCGATCCTTTATACAAGGTACACTCGAATTTTTTTATGACATTTCAGTCCTTTTTGGATCATCAGTTTTCTTATTTCTTATCGATTTCATTCATATATAACATGTTGACAAAATATGATATGGAAGAACACATTTAACGACTAAATAGGATGAACCATGAAATTTCAAACTATCAAACATTCCAATTACCGGTTCATTAGTAACAGAAAAATGTCGTATATCAACGAAGAGAGACGAGATATTTTAAGTATCTTTTATTCATCCAACCGAAATACAACAATAGCAAGTGCAAGATATTTAGAATCGTGTCCAGAACGACATCATTCTTTTAAATCTTGGTAGAAACTTGCTCAAGATTGAGTTGTTTATTGAGACGCGTAAAGTTTATGTTAACGGAAAAATAAACGGGATATTTTACAAATGGTGAACTGAAAGTGTGTTTTTGCAAAGTTTGTGTAAATCTTTTATCTTCTAGATAAATAATAATCCATCAACATCTACACGCGCCAGAATTAAATTTGCCCAAGGCCCGATTTTTTTCTATAGAGCTGATAGAGAAATACATTTATTTTTGACCAGTGGCGTTGAATAAGATCATATATACACACAGCGTGACCGTACGAAAAATTATTACCCGTGAATTGGTAGTAAGTGTTCAACAAGATACAGAGAATTGCATTACAATTTCCATAAACTAATAGAAATTGTTACATTGCGGGGGTTATCTTTAATGAATATTTTAAACAAATATTAATGTAATTGTTTTTTCTTTTTTTTTGAAGTGCCAGAGCCTTCCAATTAAAGAAATTGAAATAGCATGAATCACGATTTTGATAACCTTCTTGTACATAGATGCTAGTTAGTATCTCCAAGAAATACTCAATCGAATAAAATTTGAACCTCCGCTTTAGGATCTCGAATTATCTCAAGAACTACTAGATAGGCGCAAAGAATGTCGAAGAAAAATGACATGAGTCGAAGAGGGGCATCCAGAAAGATAATAATATACGTGGTGTTCCATTTGAAAAACCGTGCGTAGCGGAAACTGAACACGCTGCGTACTCGAATAGAACTCTGCGTTACGTCCGAGTATTTTTTATTTGATTTATTTTCTCTAGATGACTCTGGGAAGTGGTCCATCACCCTCTCACTATAGATGGATATGCTGTCACTGCCAGCTCTGACACATTAGGTGGTAGATCATCAATGAAAGTTACAAATAACAACAGCCTCAATATACGGACCCTGCGCCAAACTAAATACAACACCGACAAACCAAATGTTGATTGTTTATATTCAGTCTACTCCAAGAAGTTCGCAACTTCTAAATGTATTTTATTTTACATATGTATGTACGTGGTATGGTTTTGTGCCGAATCTGTATTATCGATTGTGAGTACTATTCCTTAGTCAAAGCCTGTCAAAATTTCGGAGTGATTCGTCGAGTGGTGTTGTTATGACAACTGTTGAAAGTGTGCAAGTGCATGTATTTATGGAATTATGGCAAAAGAACAATATCGGTCAATGATTCGACTTATTTTTTTGGATAGCAAAACGTGTGTGGAAATCAAAGGTAACTTGGATGCAGTTTATAAGACCCATACACCTTCCATGACTACCGTTAGATACCGGTTTAATGAATTTAAGCGTGGTCGCACACCTCTTCAGTTCATGATTTCATGTTAGTAGATCGCCGGCTGAAGATTAGGGAGATTGCACATCTCAAATAAACGTATGTAAAACATCCTTCACATCTTTCAAAAATTGAGCATGAGAAAACAATCGCGTTGTATTCCTTAACATGTCCTTACCTAATTCTAAAGCTTATTGACACTTATAATCTTTACATCAAATTTTGTAGGTGCTTGAGATATTTTACCTCACTGTCTATATCTTTAAACTTACTTGAGTATAATTTGAAGAATTAATTTAGATATAAGTAAGATTGAAAGATTAAAGTTCCAAGCAGTATCGATGTTTGTGGTTATACCGAAAATGAATTATTTGCTTCATTTACTATCTTCACTGCATTTTAGTGCAACGAATCCATTGAAGATAGTTTTCCCTACATTATCTTTTTTCCCTACATTATCTCATTTCTTGTTTTTTTTTGTTATTGTTGTTGGGCGAAGCATCCGTTTACCGAATACACCTCCACTGATGACTATGATGTGCGTTAACTTTACCAAATTTTATCGAAAATAGAAGTGTTCTAACTTTTTCTAAGGACGTTTAACGTGTTAAATATTACATTAGCACGGTGCCTACAGTCTCACTTCATTTTCCGAGGAGAAGACATACGACGACTTTTATGCGTAATTTAAACTTAACCATTTAGACATATGTGAAATTATCATAAAAGAAACATAACTTTAAAGGGATTTAAATTTATTCAGTGGATATAACTTTAAAGCCCTTCCTGCTGACCTCTCCTTAAGCTAGAGTATTTCAGTATTTCCTATTGTTATCACAGAAATGCAGAATATAAGAAAACGTATCGTTTTTATTAAAATTGTGTAGGGCGACTATAATTCTACACGAATATACAACTTGCAGCTATCGTTTGATAATCTAGGGGAGTATACTTTATAAAATACAAGAAAATTGTGATGGTATTACTGCTAAGCGTATATTATTTATAGATACCTACATAGATTAATGAAAATGTAAAATGCACAGGCTACTACGGTGCAGTACGGCTTCGAGGCGTGGTATCTGGTAGCACAAATATATTTTTATGCCTGGCTAATAATTTAATGTCAGTTCTCGACTAGATATGCCAGCAAGGTAATGGTTTTTAAAGTAAAATCGTTGCTGCCCAAGTGAGCTATTTTAATACGAATAAGAGGGACACAACACGCGTATTACGCTGCCGGAAATTTAGAAATTGTTAATGTCGTGCATGTTAACAAGAAATGTATGTAACACCTAGCTTACGTTTTACGAAAGAAGGAAAAAAGCCATGCTAGATGTTACAGATACATATAACGTTAATCTATTAAAGTCCACTCTAATACATATATAACAGAAAATTATGACTTATCTAGAAAGTAAACTTTGGGATTAAACCTTCGTATTAGATAGATGTCGATCCCAAAAAAATAGAGTAAAATGCACAGCAGTTTTTCAGGTTAATGAAGATTAACACCTTCTCACTTGTAAATTTATGTATGCCGTATGTCATTCAATTAATTAAACCGAATGAGAAACCCGAGAGGAGTTATTATTAGTTGACAATGGTTAGGTGAGATAGATCCCACAGTATTTATCCCACAATACGCCCATTTTTTTTTTCTCTTTCTCTTTTTCACTTTCTATTTTCTCATGCATGTACATATTTTGTAAATTAGTTGTGCATTAATAGACTGTAGGTAGAAGGCCTCATGTATATTGTAATTTTGCAGCGGTGATTTAGATTTGTTATGTTATATTTTGTATTACATCTTGTGTTATGTTTTGTAATATATTTTATGTAGAAGCTATCAATAGCCAATGAATTCGTTTATTATTATTGCGCATCCTCTGTCTCGCTGTCTTGGGAGTGTCTTGTCTCTGTCTCTGTCTCACTGTCTTGTCTCATAGGAGGTTGCCCAGAGGAATCATTCTAATGGCGGCAAGAAGTAGCCGCTCGTCCTCCAGCAAGGTCCTTCTAATTGTCGTCAGCGCAGGACGCTTGCAGAGGAAGTAGATTCCCTTGAGACGGCGACGTCTGGTCAGAGTTCCAGCTCCCTTGCAAAAGTCTGTTTAGCAGGGTTCCACCGTTCTTAATGCTGCCCGCTTCTTTGGATACGTCAAAGTGACTTTAGCGGTGCAGCAGGAAACAATTTTCCCATCTTTTCAAGAATTTTTCATAAGTTCTCGACCGTATAGAGTCATGCTGCATCCCCTCCTTGGCAGTCTGTCCCTTTCTTCACTGCCAGAATCGCCGTTGTGGCCTTTCAGCCACAGTACATTATAATTTGTCTCAGACAGAAAGGACAGAGCTCTGCGACAGTTTAATCGCCGATTCGACGTTATTATTGGCTAGTTCAAATAAACCGGGATCACGCAATCAACTCTGATTTATTGGTTATATAGGCATATGACAGAAAAGAGAATACTTGATGTACACTATATATATGGTGGGCGGTATTACCTAATGTCCCCACTACAATATTCTTTTTGGTGTGATATATGTACACGTGGTTATTAAATCAGTTTTGGTTGACCACTATGAAAGTACAGTATTACTCTTCGATAGAGGCTGGTTGGACAATTACAAATATTGCGGATATTACAAATCTGGAAATACCCGGAGTTCCATATTGCTATTGATTTTATGAATAATAAAAAACATATTTGGTAAAAGTTTAATAAATTTAAATGGTACTGCATAAAACGTAAAATTCAACCAAATTTCTTCATAAAAAACTATAAATTAAAATCAATTCGGTGCTGTGAGATTTATTTTCAAACGGCATTGATTCTGCTTAAAACCGCATACGCTTTGATTCTGTATGCGCAAGCTTAATGCATTCACAACAGATACAAAATAATAAATAAAATACATAATCTACCCATAGTTTTCGTGTCTGTTATACTACTCTATATACAATTCTTGCTATCCCTAACAATAAAAATGTATAAAGAGCAATCTACGACTAAAGCTCTCATGTGTAAATAATGTAAGAGGGCTGTTTTTTTTTTCAACCTCCGTTCGTGCTTGGAAACAATCACGCGAGCGGTGGGAGACGGAGATGCTCAGAAGGCGACTGCGCATTTCCCCCACTATAATATCTGCCATTTGCAACGTCATTACGCCATTTTTAGCTGAATTGCAGATACGTAAACATGGCAGCTGATTCTCCCACTAAATGCGAGTTGCGTAGTGTAATTCGATTCCTTCAAGCAGAAGGGAATAGTGCAGCTGAAATTCATCGAAGAATGAGCCGAGTATACGGCGAAAACTTTATGGCGGATGGTGTAGGAAGTTTAAAGAAGGTCGTGCCGATGTTCACGATGAAGGACAAGGATGCAAGTCTGTCGCATCAAAAGACATTGTTCAACGAGTAGACAGTGGTTCGAGAAAAACGGAGGTTTACCATCAGTAAGTTTGAAGATCAACTGTGTACACAGTTGTAACGGAACACCTAAGCTACAAAAAACTGTGCGCTCGATGGGTTCCAAATATGTTGTCTGATGATCACAAAGTTGCCGAATGGGATCAGCGCTGACTTTTCTCACCCGTTATGAGGTTGAGGATGAAGATTTTTTGAAATCAATTGTGACTGGAGATAAGACTTGGGTTCAATACCGCACTACCAAAACAAAGCAACAGTCACAGCAATGAATGCACTCACCTTACTGGCAACAGCATTCTACGCAGAGGGGATTGGAAGGCTCGTCCGTAGATGTTACAAGTGCATCAATTTTCACGGTGATTATGTAGAAAAGTAACCATGTTTGTACATAACTTTTGGTAGTAAATTTATTGTTATTTACACTTGTCTTGTTTTTATTAGCTGCCGAAGGTTGAAAAAAAGCAGCCCTCGTATTTGAGGACGGAGGATATGAGGAATATCGGTAACATACCTTTATTTGACTCTTGGTGAACATTTACGAAAATAATGTTAATAAATTTACGTTTTTTAAAAAGTTTTTACTACTTCACGTGGATATAATACACAGAATAATTTTTTTCTCCCATTTATAAGATCTTTAAACAAAGGCCTTTGAATAATCCATAAACCAACCATGAAGATTGTGATAAAATATTGCTAAACCAAATTATTGCTGATAAATAAATATTAAATACGCAGCTTTTCTTTTATCAACGAATTAAAGGTGTCATATGAGTATTCTAAAACTATATAAATGTAATTTATAATTAAGGAATTTATAGGGATTCCATAGTTGGGCGCTGTAATATTTGATTTTGGTAATTTTCACTTTACACTTACCTTAAATAGGTAATTAGTTATTGAATTTTCAATTAGAAAGATGTGAAAACTTTGACGGTAGCACCATTAGTATCACGTATACACTAATTAAATTAGGATATTTATTTTTAGCGTTTCCTTCCTATTTCGTCTTTGTCACTCAGTGAATTTATGCATCTCGACAAGATTACATTTTCCTTCCAGAAATTTCGCGATGATCAAAAACATACGGAGAGAAAGTTCATTCACTACAAGACGCGTATTCGTTATGTGGAATTTCCTGTCGCGCCAGTAAATAGTTGCCAAACTGCATTGGCAATATAGTTATATACATATGTATTATAGGTACCAGACCGGTTACATCTTCGTGAAGTTCTGAGTACGGCGATCACCCGCATCTCAATTTCTCAGAACGGTGATATCATCCCCAAAGTAATGTTATAAAAATCTGGAAGGTAATATAGAAACTATACTACCTGAAACAAAGTATCCACAGCCTGCGGAAGAAATTCTAGGTAAATGCTGAAATTGTACTAAATTAGAAAGGAAGTGGTTCGGTACGTGAGTGTACTAAATATTAGAAACCTAAAGGTTGATTCAAGGACAACTACAGGATGCAAATGTTTTCTTTTTTATGAGGACCATCTTTGTGGTATTAACTCTAAACCTAGGAAGTCAATGTGTATATAAAAATCATTTTAACGTTCTAATGTAATTCGTTACGGAGTATAAAGACAAGTTGTACTTTGTTGATAAAGTCGGTTTAAGTTGATAATTCTCTGCAAACTATAAAGTTTAACTTAATTAACACTTTACAATTCGATGGTTAAAATACAGTTAAATGTTTATTACATACACAAATAATATCATACATTTAACCTATTGCTGCTGTGATTTTTTGGTGGTGGGATGGAATTGTATATTCGAGCGAAAGCAAATCAATTGTAATCCTATGACATTGAGAAATTTTGTTTAATATAAAAAAGGTTCTTCTGACGGTTGTAAATCAGGCAGTATCGCCGAGGTACTCGGCTGTTTAAAAAGGAACACTCAAAATCTGACCTTGACGAGCTCACGCGTCACGCACTATACTATATGCTTTGATGCTAGCACAGCGCGCTAGGCAGTGCACCACCAGTCCCGAAACCAAATTTGCGAAACTATAATAAAGACAACACAGAATTTATTCTATGCATGTTTGTAAGAAAACGTTACATTAGAAACATTTAAGACTTAAGAGAGTGGGGAGCTTATAGCTGTAAAAGCCGCGGAAGAATTGACGGGGAAGTTGTCGAATTAGGATTATTCAATATGGCGTTAATGACTGTAGACTTTTCATTAAGTAATTTTTAAAACAACACACTGCCACTTTGTCCAATTATTTAGGCGAAGGGAAACTACATGTTAGCTGAATTCCGTATTAGTAATTTGAACCCAAAAAGCGAATTATATCAGAATAATTATCAATTAGCTTAGTAGGATATTTTTAAGCAGCGTACTGTACCATTTTATTGTCGTTAAATTAAGGCAAGCTTTTTATTCCCGTGTAGATTGCTTCAAAAAGCATCCGGCGGAACCTATAAGTAGTAAAATATCAGAGAAAGGGATGAATTGGGTCAAAACTATCAAAAGCACTTATGACTATTTGTAACCAACATCTATTTGTGTCAGATTACATCAACTTCTGTTAGACGCATGATGGCGTGTATAACATTTCACGCAATTTTTTCAGTAATAAGGACAATGTTAGACGGATAGGGCCGACTGCTTGGTGCACTTGACTTGAATCATAAATACCTTTTGGGTGTTGTTGCGTGACGTCATTAGTATATTCCAGACCTCCAAGTAACTTAAAGGGAAACGAGCAACGGGCCTTCAACTACGTTCACTTTTACGAAGATGTATTTGGAAGTGTAGCAAAGTGAGCACTGATTGTTGCATAAAATGACTCAATTGTATTAAGTGTTAGTTCTAATACATTTTTGTTAGAATTATCCTAAGAACGCGTCTTTTGGAAAAGTACTGTCGGCAACGTATTTAATAATTTAACTTGTTACTGAGCTATTGACCGTTATTAACTTGAATTATCAAAGAACGTAATACTTCTTTTGCTATATCGAAGTTTTAATAAATCGCTGGTAGAAAGCTCGCGAAACTAACATTTCGGTGTAACTTTCCTAAAAGATCACGCCACTGCAATACTGTACACATTTATTGCATTACTTTCGCATTTGGTGGCAAATAAAGAGCTACTTCGCTTATTTTTTGGAAGCTGTAAATAAACTATGAATTCCTAATAATATAACATTGTTCCCAGATAGATTAACCAATGTCTATTGTTTTAAAGACGAGCCAGAGCATACTACTGACAATGAGGGACCTTTGATAGTTTAGTAATTTCACTTGCAAAATGTACTAACTATCAGAGACCTGAGCTTACGATAATTTTTAAAAATTGTATTGTTGGCTAAACTCTGTAAATATGACGTATCTTTCCAAAGATGTCAGAATTGGTTTGGTGAATGTTTGATTGCGCCAATTCGAAAAGCAAAGGTCGCATCGCCCGGTATCTCGTAGCCGCCTACATAAATTGGAAATAAAATCCAACTTTTCCGAGAAACCGATCGATGTCCGATTTAATTGCAGATGTGGAATTAATTAAAGTTAAAGTGGAAACTTTACGTCTGTCCGATCACGTACACCTATGACATTCTATCGTCCAATTTACGATTGCGGTTAGGAGAAAGGAATCTATCCCACCGAGGAGATTTCGCTCGTAAAAGAATTAATTGGAGTAATCGGAACGCATAGATTTAATGATTACAACGCTATTAACGTAGAACGTTTATAGATTTTCGTATCGCGAATTTGCAACTAAATTACGTACTTAAGTGAAAGATGAGCTTCTACTCTATAAGTTAATTTATGTTTACGTTTAAATATTTATATTTGCAACACATACATTAAATATTTGACAATAGCAGTACCGAAGTTTAAGTATTAACATATTATGGATAAGTGAAAACACGTTACCGTCACCAAATTACGACAAATAAAAAGATAATACGGTGCCCTTTTTGAGAAAAGTTGTGCAAAAACTTTCCCATGGTCGGCGTGACCACCATTTCCCTCATAGAAAATATATCGACCTTTATTGGACTAATGGATCATCTAATTGACTTTTATCATAGTAGGAAGCTGAAGCGATTATTTTATTTTATAATAAAAGCGGCACCACTTTAAATTACCTGAAACGTCGCAAATTTTCTGAATAAGTCGCTTCATCTTTTTAACAGGATCACTCCTACCACTACACTCAATGACTTTTTTGTAATATAGCGCCGGACAAAAAAAATGTTGACGCTCTAAAATCTCATATTTCCTCTAATGTTGAGTGATTCTCCAAATTAACTTTTTAAATTGCTTTGATCCCACGTAATTACGTTGAATTACGCTCATCAATTGGGTGAGAGGTGCTCGGACACCGAGATGAGGAAAGGGAGCTCAATGGCATCGTGTTTAATTTTTACACCGTCGGTATTATTTTCCTTCTCGTAGAGAGCTGAGCGAAATATCTTCCTTCGAAAGCGAAAAAGATAGGAGAAGATTAATTATTTAACGAAAGGGGATGAACTTAAATTGCCGTCACCTTTAGAGGATGTAAACACCGATAGGAAAGTTAGATACGGGGAAGGAAGTGCTCTTTGTAGTATTAATAAAGCAGATGCTACAGACGATCCAAGGCGGGTAAGTTGCAAAAGTAGGGGTTTGATTTCTTCTTCTTGCTTAGCGACTGAAATTTGACTACTTGCTCGCATTAGAACAGGTACTGAAAAAGGGGATGATGCAATGGAAATTTCTTCTTTTCATATTGTACCACATTTGCTACTATTTTTACAACACTCGTCATTACAAGAAGCGTCTGCACTAACGTCTTCGATTTATCATGCCTCTGTACTGTCTAATTAAAACTTTACCAGGTATTTTGAGTTTTTTCTTTATGCGAATTGCCAAAAAAGGCTTTCTAAAAGGAATTCAAGAAACATCTAAAAGGCATCAAAACGAAAGTATAAATTTGGAATAGTTTCAACAGTGCCCTTTCAATTACGTAAAAGGATAATTTAAAATGATGTAGATTGTAAAAATGATTTATTGTACTTTAGGTCCTTAGTTTGGATTCATCTGAAGATAATTTATTTAATTAGCTTTATTTTCTCCTCAAAATAGGTAGAAGTAATTAATTGACGAACAAAGATTTATAAAATATTTAGTTAATACGGATCTGTATCGAAATCTCTCAGGGCAAGAAGCAGAAAACATAAATATTCAAAGAGCAACAGCTACTGACAATTGGAAATAGCAATATAATGTATAATAATGATAGGGCCCAGCAAATATGTAGATGTCTGTAGAGAGTATTGAGCGTATTTTTTAATAAGGTTTATTAAGCATTTTACACTTGCCCAACATTTCAATTAATATTAATTCCAGTTATTACAGTAAAATAAGGAAAAATTTCCCTGAAACCTGTCTTATGGGTGAAGTTACATGCGAGCATAAGCGAATAATTCGAGTAAACCTTCAATTTAATCTCCCTACGAAATGTATTTACTCGTTTACAAGCGCATATCACATACCTAAACACAAATGATAAACGGTTCTTGTTCGTGACAAAAGTAGAATATAAAGATAAGGCACACAAAAAATGGACAGTGATATCAGAAAATTCAAACAAACATAGGAAACCTGTTGCTATTGTTGGCAGCGGAAACTGGAACGAAGTTTCTTCTCCGAAGCCGTTTTCTACGAAGCTAAGCTACCCAAAGTGCGCTTCTTTCTTATTTAAAACGCTGAGACGAAACGCCTTTGAGAACAATACGCTGAAAATTTACAATTTTTATGCTCGTTTTGATGTCTGATACCGGTGAAACATTTCACCGCTACAGAAAAAGTATCATGATTCGAGGACGTTTCCATCTTTGGTCGTAAATCGTGGATGCAGAAAGGCGATGGGAATTTCCCTTTTTATTAAAATAGGAATAAAAGTAAAAGACGGTAGGTTCTATTTTGTTCGTAAATGGATAGGCGAACGGTGTATGGAACTAGATCTTGCTGTTTTATGAAAGAAATATTGCTTTTGTAATCTAAGCGGCGTTTCTACTATCTGGTTATTTCATGCATTTATTCAAGAAATGTATGTTGTTAGGTTGTATTATTGTATAGCTCGCAGTTCATAATTAAAGATGCGGCGAGTGGGTTTTGAATCACTTACATGCATACAGAAAGCAGACGTGCCATACAATTGATGTTTGTAAGTGCTCTTTAAACTTCAAAGTGAGTGGGAGTCACATAGATAGAGAATTGTGTATAACATTGGAAATCTTTTTTTTTTATTTATAACGGTATTGCTTCTTCTTTTTTTTTTGGAAATTCATTCAAACGCTACCTAATCATTTTTAAATATCTTGAAATCCGTTAGAAATAGATACATAAAAGTATATTCTACTAATTTATCTCTAAATAGAGAAACGAAAAAAGAAGTAAAAGTGTCATTTGACTTAATCGATTTAGTAACCTATGGATGGAGAAAAATAATCGCGAAAATAAACAAACCTTCCACAACGATAACTTCCTCGAGAAAAGTTTAAAGTGAAATATTTTAATGGGATCTTCTTTGCTAACGCTCAGTAATACCATTTGGACCTTCTATTAAACAAAATTTCATCACTTACGGATCTGGGATCACTGCAGGAAGGATTTGGATAAATCCAACCCGGATCCGTAAGAATTTCGAGATTGGGAAGAATTTCTGAATGTGAATTTGAAGAGAGAACATCACAGGTGCCGCTTAAAATTATATACATTTTTTGAAAAGAGGAGTTTTTAAAACGTACTATTCGATTAAAAAAAAAATAGCTATCGATTGGAGGTTTTAATGGGATTTTCTATTTATTTAATCTAAAATAAACTTGTGAGGAGAATGCAATTTAAAACTTCCAAAATAAAAATAGAATCTCGCACACATAAATTGTTTAATTAAATCATTTTTTCATTTTGCAAAAAAATAAGTAGATTCGATAGGCTTTGAAAACAACCACCTTAGCAAGATCCTCATAGTAACTAGTGAATTTAGGATAGTCGGTACATAATATCAAACATGTACTTTCAAAAGCAGAAGTTGAACATTATACATAGTTTTTCCTTTTAAAATAACATCAATTGTTTGGTTTACAATAACATTTTTAGAAATAATTGCTTTGAATGTAAAGGGGAGTTTTAACACAGTTGAAATGTGGTGACATTTCGCTATTAAATAGTACCAAGCCGAACATTATTATAAACGACACGTATACAATAATGAAATAAATTTAGATATTCATTGTACAACTCGTGCACCGTTTATTGTTGACTAACTGCCATTGCCATAATTAAATACATGAATTGAATAGGTATTTCTCCAATATTACAATTCCAATATGATCCTTCCCTTTTAACAAAAGTATATACAGAATGAGTTATCTCCACGAGCCCGAAGGTTTGTGCCTTTATGAATGAAGATTTTTTAAAATGGTTCTTTATTATTAGGTCTGAATGTGAGCGTGCTTTAAAATTATAGTGAAATCTACCCTAACTAGTATTATTTTAAGTGCTTTTGCGCACTTACGTCCCTTGCAACATAAATGACTGAGGTTCGTTATAGGCGAATAAGTGATGTTATTTTCATATCAGCAATCTCTCTAATTTTTATTCGGCAAACACGATTCATAAACATTATTGATCGTGTCGTCCGTCACCTCATTGGGAGGATCTGGCTGCTCCTCATCAAAGACGGATGTTCGGCTACGCTTAATTTCATTCAACCAGTATCTGATGGTAGTCATCGAAGGTGCATGATTCTTATAAACTGTATGTTACTTCATTTTGATTTTTTCACACACAAGAAATCGCTAATGAGTTGTTCTTTTTCCGTGATTCTACAAATATATAACTTGCTCACTTTCAACAAATCCCACTCAAACACTAGTTGATGAATTTCTCTGAAATCAGACGTCTACTAAAGAATATTACTTATCGTCAGTAATGCAGATGTTGATACAAAGATTCATCTGCCTCCACACATTTTGCTTCAGACTTTAGTGATGATTCCATAAATACAATAATATATGGCATGTTCTTTTATGAAACGTAATTTTAAACCATGCCCACAATGATGCCACATGACAAGAAAGAAATTATTTTGAAAGATCTCCATTCACAGTCCCATAATCTTCGCGGAGATGTCTCACCCTGTATATTTATGTAGCTGTAATATTCGACGACAGAGCGAATAATATAATAGAATTTATACTTTGAAATTTGCCAAACGAGAAGGAAGCAAAACCGAAAACGGAACGAAAAAGAAGAATTAACATTCAACAACGAACAATGCAATATAAATTACTATTTAAGATCTGAGCCAATCGAAAAATACAGTATCTAATTTCACGCTCGGCTGCCGTGTCAGCTGTTTTCCTCTCTACCGAAGGAATATGCTTTCTTATTCGTTCTTAAATAGAC
The DNA here is from genome assembly GCA_902654985.2 of Oryctes borbonicus. Classification (NCBI taxonomy): domain Eukaryota; kingdom Metazoa; phylum Arthropoda; class Insecta; order Coleoptera; family Scarabaeidae; genus Oryctes; species Oryctes borbonicus. Next base: position 6,704,034 of record LR736876.1, read on the forward strand.
AGTTCGCAGAGCCAATCCGTTCGACACGGCCGTGGTATTACGAAATCACCGGGAGTCTGCATGGAATATCTTATTCTATGTCTGTAACTGTAAACCGTTGAGAATTTAAGATATAAGTGCAGATGGAAAAGGAGCGAGAAATGGAGCAATTGCGCGCAAGATGAAGATAGAGCCGAGTAAATGAAATAGCGAACGGACGCAGAAGCCTTGACTTTTTTACGCATACTGAAATTGGATTTGGTTGTTCTGTATTGCTACTATTCTTGCTAATGCACATTTGCATCGAGAATATTTCTTATTTGTTATTGTTAAAGTATGTATTGTGATCCTTTGTCTGGTATAATAGGGAAAATCATTCGATTTTTTATTTTAGTCTCTAGAGCTTCTAGAGCTCAGCTTTTAGATTTTTTATTAACTACGATTTTAAGCTTACAGGAATAGAACCGTAAAGGAAACAAATGAATTGTTTACTGTTACAATAGATTTAACGATCTAAAGTTTAACAATAAAATGTAAAAAGGAGATTGATGCTTTTTAAATTGTTTTTTAATGCGTTACTTCTACTCGGCCGGAAAGGGAAAACGTGGATCGTAAGTATTGGGCAATGTTTGAGTTCTATAGACTGGGGGAATTAGTACGGACAAGCGGATAGCAATAAGGTGCGAGTACCTGAGACTGTCCAGAAGCAACCTCTGGATAACTGTTGTGACTCCAACTTGACGTCGGAATTAGCCGAAGACTTGTAACTTAGGGCATGCCAAGTTGTGAAGGAAAGTGTTCTCCAATATGCAGAGGATGCGTAATGGGTAGGCCCATATTGGGGCCTAAATACTACGAGATCTTCACTTCCTTGGTGTCGATAACATAACAAACGCTAACATTGAGCTACGATTTACGGTAACAGCATCTAAATAGAAACATTTGGTACGCAATATAACTAGTAACAGAACTTCAAAATCACACATTATGTAGGAAGACTCGTAGATTTGCCTTGGGGATAAACTTGGTACCACGGTTCAACACATTTTTCGCTCTTTCAATTATAAATATTTTTGGGATTGTACATATAAGGGTAATTTGTTGCAAAAGGGAAAGAACGAACTTGTATTATTCAATCCTTCAACATTTAATTACATTTCAGTTCTAAATATATAAAATTCAATATTTGTGTGAAGAACAGTGAGTCATGACGTAAATCTCTCTTACGAGAATTCCCACGGTCATTTATTGCTAATGCATAATGTAAAAGGCAAGAAAAGAAGCTCCTAAACTTGTTCTAACAAGCAAATCTATTAATGGCAACCGTTATATGTAAATTTGCGAACACGAATATGTATAGCATCCAACGTGGATATTTATTGCGAACCCAATAATTTACGAAATGGATTCTGTTTGCTTTTCCTTATTAATATAGCTAATGAGCACCAAATGACTTTATGACGTTTTCTTTTTTATTAACTTCTAACATTATGCAGTGGTATAAGTTATAAAACCTGTTTCAATGGAGTAAATGATGCGCAAAAATTGCTACAAACTAGTTAACGAGTTTGTTTAGTTAGGTTTTTGTATCCATTCCCAAACTTTAAATAAAATAAATATTAACTCGCACGTACATAATTTGCTTAATTTTCTGTTTTCAATTTGCAAAGAAACAAATAGGACCCCCCGATTCAAGTTCTTTATTCATTTTGAAAAATGAATAAAGAACAAGATAAAGAAAAAGAGTCTGATTGTAATATATTATCGCAACGTTAAATACGCCTATTTTCTTTCCTTCTACTCACGGCTCCAAAATCACGACGAAGTACTCATTTCTAATTATATACACGATATATATTTAATAAAATTCATATCGGTTAAATTATATTTCCCTTTTACAAGTTCTCCATAGATTTAATTTAAAATTCGCACGAATTCCAACCCCGAAATATTATACAGAGCCCTTCGTAGGGGCTATATGAGTAACAAACTTCGTGGAATATTTTGCATAACTTAAACGACGGCTTTTTTTCCTCCGGATGGAGAAAGTGCCTGGTTGTCGATTTTTTTCGGTATGCTAGAGAAGTTCCTAATAAACTTCCATCTGTTGAGGAATTAGAATTGTTGGAAAACTTCGCGACTTTTTCGAGGAGAACCGCGTAACCTGTGAAAGTTATAGAAAAAAGGATGTATTTACGCGTCATACCAAATATTATGATTTCACCCAAAACGTCTCGTAAATATCCTCAAACAACCGCAAACCGCAACCGCTTGGTAACAATTTCATATTTATGGTACGCGCCCTAAGTACCTGTTATGATTTGGGCGTTCGTAAACTGAAGCTGATCAAATAACATATGTTTGGAAATACATCTTTTCCAAAGAAGAATAATGATGTTTTTTTTTGAATGAAAATAAGCCTCAAATTCTAGGATGCTCAAATAACTGAACTGAAACTATCGTGAAAAAACCCGGTGAAAAAACAAAAAACAAATAATGTGTAAACAACGCTGAAAACATAACAATAAATTAATAAATCATAGTATTACTCTATTAAAGAAATGTCAGTAGGGTGTCTAATAAGTTGCATGTCAATGTTTTTTTAAATCTATGTTACGGTAAACTTTTGAATTCAAGGGGGATGTACCTATGGTTCGGTAGATGAATATCTTATATGATGTTATTTTGTAATACCTGGCAGTAGAATACGTTAGGATTTGTTTTTTTTTTTTCTTCAAACCATTTACTGTGTATTCTAACAAGAAGACGCATGCGTTACACTAGTGTATACTATTCCGCTTATATCGCATCGATTCCATTGGGATTAATTATGATCGACAATGCACATTTGGATGACATCCCTGCATAATCCTTAAAAGCTTTCCAGTGTAAGATATCAAACCGTATTTATTTATATTGCTTCGATAGTGGATATAACATTTTCAGAAGTTTCCATCAACTCTTTTATTGATGCTATAAATTGTAACATATAATTTTAAAAATTCGACCCGTTCCACGCGAATTGCAAAAGTTCCGTTAACGAGCTATTGAAATTATAAATTCTAACCGCCTCTCCGCGCAAATATTACAGAGCGCGAAAAACTTTTAATCGCCCTCCATTAAAAATTCATATTCATTCGATCGCTGTTCGCCCTGATCCCAGAATGGATGCGGAATTAAAAGTTAGCTTCCGCTAATAATAAATCCCGCCGCCTATACATAAACGGCGACGGGAATGGGACATCGCAACGCTTTGTTTTGCCACCCCCGTGCGCGTTAAACGAAATTCCTAGCAGCCCCTTCGCCCGATCCCCTTGTCAGGATCCGTGGATTACGTATTCCGTACGGATGCCGCCCCACCATAAGTGTCTGCTGTACAAGCAAACAATAAATTGCATTCGAGTCGCAAATGCGGCCGCCTAAATCATACTAGTGTGACATGCTCAACTATAGCGGCGCCTATTCCTTCTTAGGCGAAGGAATGTGAATGTGTGAATTTCGATTAAATTTTCTTTGGGAAATGGAACGAAGATGAGCGATACGTTTCATGGATGGTTGTTTATTGAATTTTTCGCCCGCAGTCATGAATAATATGGCTACTTATTCGGATACGTCGTTGGTCGTTTATAGATTTATCCATGTTACTTAGGAATTGTAAGTACTACAACAACGTACCTACAGTCTCTTTTTCATTGATTCTCGAGAACTATTATAATTGATGTTTTTCCTCTGAATGAAGATTATGGCAATTTGTCCTAAAAACTTTAAGCAATTTATGAATACGACCACGATTAAATTCATTAAACTAATGACTACGGTGACCCTGTACGGAGCTTCATTACTGAAAGTCAGAGTAAGTTGACAAATACACTGTTGTTCGGATCATCTACGTCTACAATCGTAAAAAGTCATCGCATGCTCATGCTTATTCCCTTTTTGGATTCTGGATTTTCGAAACATTCTTCAGATTCATATTCATAATATGCACGGTACCGTAACGAATTGGATATACGCGCAACAAACAATAAGCGATTCGGCTTGATCTTCAAAGGGGAAAAATCCATGCAATAGCCCTCGAATAACACGCGCAGAACAAGGTCAAAGAGGCGCATTATTAAATTCTCTAAAAATTTCAAACCGGCCCTCCGAAGGCATTCTGTGGTCAATAATCAGTGAACTGGATTTCAGCTGTTAATCGACGCGGCGGCATCTCTATGCCACATTGCGTAAAACCCTCGTCAAAAGCATCCAGAAGAATTATAAGATTGTCCCGGATTCTCCGCGCCATTAGACATGTTAAAGTTCGCCTTGATTTCAATCTAAACGCTACTCTAGCAATTAACCGAGCGCATGCTAACCCCTCTTAATCCCCTTTAATAGAAGAGCCATGAACTAGATACATATATGCATGTAGGCGTACTTACGCATAATGTGAGCATAATAATACTTGCCTTTCATGCTGATCCACTTTTCCTGTTTCATATAAAACCTGCAATTCATATACTATTTATAATCACTGCAGAAATGCAACAATGCGAGATTTGAGGTCATAGTCATATGGTTGGGAGTAAATGGTAAATTTCTTGAAAGTTTCTACACCATAGTTAATGTTAAATGGTGGCAAATTCATTACAAAATTTCCCGTACTTGCTACGTTGTTCGTAAGACAATAACGTCGATTATAACATTTCCCACGTTATAAATGCTGTTGCAGCAACACGTTGGGATTGTGTTTTTCTTTTATGGAAACTTTGCTACAAGAGAAAATGACATTATTGTAGCTACTATTACGGTACAAGGACAATAAAGATGAAATTCTACCGCAGGTAGATATAATAATTGAAAAGGGTAATTGTTTTTACGAGCACTCTAAACAAAATCGTTGAAAATGTTGTTAGAAGCCTCGTTTCTAAGCAATTGTAAAATTAGTGTGGATGGCGATTACAAGTGCGCAGCACGAACCATGCAGTTTTAGAATTATAAATTTGGAAAACTGTTACTTGTGTTCTGAACGATTTTGGCAGTTTGGGTAATAGAGCAGGCATATTCTACGGTACTGTACACTGTTTTGCCAATTGACTGGTGCTGTAAACATGCGTGTGCAACCATAGTGACAAGCTATTGCCTACCACTGCGCTCACATAAAATACTATGTTGGCAGTACATCTGATAAAAAAAAATTATAGCTTACTGCCAGTGGAACTGGCATTGATTGGCATGCGTGCAACTAACAAGAACGGTCCGAAAATAAACGTCCGCGAGGAAGGCAATCCGCATGCTGGAGAGACGCCGAGAGCGAGCGCGATCCTTCCTCCTACCCATTTTGGCGGTACAATTAGTCCTAACTAAGCCTGCAGGAATGAGTACACCTTCCGTGCGCTTCACGAAATTAGCAGAGACTAGACAGACTCGTGTTTTGTTGACTCTCGGGGAAACCAGTAGGCAACACAAATCCATTCCATGAGACCAATAAACACGAGTCTGTCTAGTCTCTGCTGATTTCGTGAAGCCCAACTCGTTTCTGCAGGTTTGGTCCGTACACTGTGGGAGCTCCGCCGTGAAATTTCGATGTACAGCTTTGACGTGAAGAACAGCGAATCTGAAACATTTCGACAAACGCGACCGCCGAAACGCGTCACCAGTTAGGATAGTATTCACGATTCTCCAAGTCCATGTCGAACTTAATTGAAATATACAAATGTTGATAGCCGTTTCTTCAAAAGTGGCATAATCTAATCCTCCGTAAACGGGTTTAAAAAAACTGTAGTTCGTTCTCCAGTAGATATATGAAGAAAGGAAGTAGAATGTTAACTTGAAAGCTGTTGGTGGTTTTCGAGACAGTATATATTGTTTCATTGTAGCAACTATCGCTGTAAATGTGCGACATAGATTGTTTACTTGATGCCCTTAAATTATCGGCAATAACCGCGAACATCGCTTTCACACAGCCCCTGTATACGCTAGAGGCAAACATCTCCACGCATTACATGCAATGTATGTATATACCTACCGCAGAATGCATACATAGAACGTTTACACAAAGGTCGATACTATCTCGGCGTCTGTAATGAGTCCGCATTATAACCTACACTGCAAGCCAAAAGGAACAATTTGATGTCAATTATAGATACAGTTCGTCAGCGGTGACTGCGATGACGACGAACGGTATAGGACGTTCCTCTCTCGACGCTTGAATTGTTGAACTACATCCGATAATAATGACACACGACGCTGAAGGCTGACAACGGGCGCCCGGAACTGGCCAACCCGCTCTATACCCAGTCGCTCAATCTACGTCTCGTCGTTTATGTAACATACACGTGTATACGTTGGGTACTCTACCACAAAACCAGAGCGCCGCGGTGCATTCGTTTGTCATCGCGCTAGCCGTGAAAATGTGAATCAAATACCGTGAGACAAAGCGCGGTAGATAGAGCGGCGACCGCATCGACAAGGGCGCATACTTTACGTGTCGCTAGTTGGTTACCGGGAATGAAAGGAGGGAGTGATATAAATAAAACTCGTTAAAAAGTCGTCTCTCTGACTATCAAAACGAATAATTCAACGTCGAGATAAAGCGGAGAGCGAAAAAATTTAGCAATCTCGTTACGTATTCCTGCATTTTTTTTTTAAATTTCAGTACGTCAAGAATACGCCGTGTCATCGCAAACGCAGGAAATTTTCAATTTATCTTTCTTTTGTATTGCAAAATGCCTTCTTGTGGAAGTAAAACCGTATGCACGTATGTGTAAAGAGAGCAGATATTTAATTATTAATTTCACACATCAATGTAAATACATTAGAAAAATATTACACTGAGAAAAATCCTTTAATTACATAAACTGTATTGCTAATACAAGTTTATTTACCATAAATACGGCAGCACTATGATTTATTACATCAAATTTAGGTGTCACTAACGCCAGGTATGAGTTCGTTCAACGTCAGAATGTGTGGGTGGGTATGAGCTCGTTTTTAGTAACTTCAATTTCTTTTATCTACTACTATCTAGGTAGTGGAGGAGTTAGGGGAATGTTTTAAGTGTAGTCAACGACGGTAGTGATAGAACAGATAAATAACTTGTCTTCTGTTCAATTTCCCCACATCCTAAATCTTTGGATATAATGTAATATTTTCATATAGCAATTTCAGTCGTATCTCAGTTGTAATCCCGTAAATTAAATATCATAAGTCAAATAATCGATTTATTTATGAGTAAAATTTAATGTTGTATAGTTGTTAGTGGTATCAGATGTCTTACAATACTATAGAATCAGGCTTTCAGATGCGTCCATGCACCACATGCCTTTCGCTATTTATAAAAATTAGAGTATTTATTTGAAATTAATTGTTAGAATACAAGGCACAAAGATCAAAATTAGCTGTGAAAAACAATTGCTGTCGCGATTAAAGGAAGGAGTGAGGACACGCTAATTAATTTCTGATTTTCAGCTTAATATTCATCCAGATAATACATGTTTGGTTGTGTTCCAATTTTCTAATTATTGACCGTTTGAATTCTATCGTTAATTCGAAGTTATAATTAAACGCGTGGTCTGGAATAAGCTGGGTTCCAGTGCGTAACATATAAACATACCGTTCATATTGGAAGGTCACTTAGTTAGTTTCTCGATTAAAATTTTAATACTCGTTAAATTTCAGTTATTGTTATCTATTTTAATTTAAATTGCCCAAAACACGTTCTAAAAACACCCCGAATTCTAAAAATCCTAAATATAATTAATTAATTTCGAAAAATCATTTATTTTCTAATTAATTTCTCGAATAAATCATTACAGTACATTAATTTGTAATAAACTCTTGTTGCAACCACAAATGAACACAGTTTGCTGTAAATGTGTTGCGGTGCCAAGCAAATTAATTTGCTATCGTTATGAAATAATACCAAATAATACCAGCCGCAAGTAACTGGAATTCTGCCCACTTCCTACTATCCCCCTTTCAGTTTTGACTTGTTTAATTACGCTGCTCCGCCATTGTGGCCTCAACATTTGCACGTCATAGTTCCAGCAGAGTTAGTAAAATAATACAACGATGTGGCCTCGCAATATATATGCCCATATTTGAAAATAAGTAAAAATTTGCATAAGCTACATTTTCATTGGGGGACGCTCTTTCTTTTGGAAGAAAATTAAGTTTTGACACTTTTTCCATTTTATAGTTTAATCGTGTCGGATACGCTCTATAATGTTTTCAAAATATTCATACGGGTTCTTAGCATGCTCTACGGTAACAGTTCCTTGCGGTGCGATATTTTTGATTCCCTTGTACAAGTATTCAAAGCTATTTATCTACACATGCAATGATCTACACAAAGATATTTCTACTGACCATTTTCCTAACTAGATAGTACATTTAAATTAATTTGCATTGAGTTTACTAAATGGTTTTGGTACAAAATAACTTTGTTGTACTGGTTGTGAGTGCATTGCATTGTTACCATATCATTAATTCAATTTCTGTTGCACATTAAGACCTGCTTTGTTGCTAATTACGAAACCATCTTAGTTGCGAAAACAGTTAATCTACGTAATTGATTTATTATGTAAACATCACACATTGTGATTTGAAATTGAAATAGTAACTTGGAACACAATATTGCCACTATAATGGTGGCTTTGACGCGTAAATTATATTGAATTGTAAAGTATGTAGATATATTGATTTTATTATTTTTATATAATTACTTTTTGATTTTTTAATTTCAAAAAAATCAAAAGTTATTTTCAGGAATTTATTTTCTTTTTTTATCAAAGAACACACAAAAACCTTTACCATATCAACAACTATAATGTTATCATAGAGAAAAATGTTACAGCAGCAAACCTTTGTATTTTTAAAATAAGAAAAATGTATACCAAAATAAAATATGTAGTTGTCTTTTTTTTAACCAAATTTGGTGTTAGTTTCAGCACGCAATTCTTTAACACTTACTTTTTTCATTTTATACGAGAACATTTTCATCTATGTACAGCAGTTTATCTCCAGTATATATGGCTGCTACTAATATCCACCCTCTTAAATAATGTAGTCTACTTACCTCAACTGCTGAGTGGCAAGATTCTTTGTTTCCTTACGTTATGATAAATAAAGAGTTCATTTGTCCCTTATGTTATTAAAGCTTTTACTTGCAGTTATCAAATAAATCTTTTTCTTGGTGTAGCAGGCCAAGCAAAGCTCACATTAGACCAACTCGACACTTCTCCAGGTATCCGTAATTCTCGTGGGACGAGAGTATGAAGAGCTTCTCTTCTTCCTTTTTTCTTCTAACCGGTTTTGTTTTATATCCAATTTTTACTTATTTTTGGTTATGCCAATATTGAAACAAGAATAACACAAATTTCATATAAGGGAACGTTTAATAATCAACATAAAGATAATTAGAAAATATATTGTTATACCATATATATACCATACATAACAACTATCCGACAATCTGCAAAAAATTTCGAAATAATATAAAATGAAAGTACCTCATAAATCCATCAATTCCGAGTTATTTTTCACAAAAACCAGACAACCAGAAAACCAATAAACAAGCAAATACATCTATAAAATCAACTGTTAGGACTATGAGGGTGTCTATCAAAGTAGTGCATATAAATACAGCATAAGCGCACACGTTTAATGTAGCATGCGATACATAACAGCCATAAATTCAATTTTTATGAGACAAACATATTAAGTTTTGAAAATATTTACAAAAAGAGATTATAAAGAGAAATATGACAAATTTAACATTAACAAGACGCAATAAATGACTAAAATGATGTAAACAATTTAAAATAATTTAATAATAAAAAAATTGCGTAACAAAAGGAAAGTTTGAACAAGAGTTTATACACCGTATAATGTACCTAATGCTTGTAATATGTATTAGTATATACAACTTCCAAAATAATCATAGATTTTGTGAAAGGGAAAAGAAACAAAGAAAAGAAGTTGTTCATAAAGATACTACGAATATTAAAAGATTTAAAATATAGAAACGCCTTCGTATTGTGTAGTGTGTTTGTCTGTGAACAATGTTCATTTTTGCAATTAAATTTCTAAATTTCAAACCTACGAAAAATGTATAAACGAAAAAAAAAATCTCAATATTTAAATTGATACACATCGTACTAGCGCGAGTAATATAAACCAAATAACATGAAACATTTTTGTTGCAAGCTCATTGTTATAATTTTGAGAAGAGTATAAAAACCAATTCCGAAATGTACATAGTTGTACTTTTTAATTTAAAATTAAAGAAAGAGAAAACCGGCATACCCAAAACGACGCACTACGATACTGGCGCGCCACCGGAAAATTATAATCACAAGGAAAATAAATAAGATAGTTAAAACCGGAAGTTTCGAAAAGGAGAAATCGCAAATTAAAGAAACTTATTTTGTAACGTTTATTTTCCGTTACTTGGTGAACTCGTACTTCCATAAACTCCTCTTAATGGTAAGAAAAGTGACTTGCATTTAATTCTTCGGCACATAGTTCCTGGGGGAAAAATTAATTAGAAAACAATGGCCAGCTTCAATATTGCGCAATCATAATGCTGCCAGCAGCAACCTCATCGATCTCCTGCCTTAAAAATAGATAAGTACAATTTCCAGTACAATATATGATACATCCAAATTGGTTTTCGACCAACTTCGCTCACCGACAACTTAATGAAAATTGAAGATTTTCAAAGAAACGGCCGACCGCCTTATCTATCTTCGATTTCTTTTCGTTTACTTCGTCTTATCTCTAATTTATATTGGACAGATTAAGGATCATTGTTTTCGCTGACAATAAGGTTTTTACGCGCTTGAAATGCGAATGACAATAAATATCAAGGATTGAAGGCCCGGCAGATATTTTGAACTTTATTGTTTGTCGACTTAAGAGGTTAATCCGATTCTGTAGGGATAATATCGCTCTGGATCATCGAAGTTTTATAGGTTTCTTTTTTCTTTTATGGGGTGGAGACATTTAATAAAATTCAATTTTCACATTAAGCGGAGCTTATATATTCTATCACAGAATTATATATCTGGTAGCACTGTCTTTACATAATATTACACTACGCGTTTTCTTTTTCGGTCAATGTTACTTGCAAAACAAGTAGGAATGTTAAAGAAATCGATTAATTGAAACTAGGCAGATGATCGTAATGATGGGTTTGTAGTAAGTATAAGACGACGGGAATTTTGTTACACATAATTCAATAATTTAATATTATTTAACTATTCACAGTCATGTGTGATAGCTGACTTAATAAAATATTACGTGCTGATTGTGCCAGTATTATTTTAGTGTATGTTGTTAAGGAAATTAAGATAATGTCGAGAAAAAGTACAGTGTTGTTCTCTCTATTAACTAAATAAGTAAAAAAGTACTCAAATCTAAATGTAATATACTGAATTTCGCAAAATTGTAAATATTTCCGTTTTATTCATATATAATTAAATCTGGCACAAAAAGATTATGGAGCATCGTTTTTTACATTGCAATACATAAAGAAGTAGCTGATATAGTTTATTGTCTTGTATCCATGGTGTTGTAGAGTTGAACTAAATTATCAGGATTCCGAAATAATGGTAGCCCTGTGGAAGACGAGACCATTTTCCCACTTACAGGTCGCCAAGTGATGAACGTTTAATTGAAAGGACTAGTTCCGTGGCCTGCGGAATTACGGACCGTATGTCTGAGTCTTTAGATAGGAAGTTAATAATATTACTCAAGATGATGAGTCGGGTTTTATTTATTCTTCTGGAAACAGACGTAGCATAAAACTGACCCACACAGTGACAGACAAAAAAAATGATATCCGTGTGTTTCTGAACACAATAGGAATGCCATGTTTCTAATCGTCATTTAATGCATCTCATTCAAAGATCCATTTGTCAATTCAAATTAAAAATTTAAATTGTCAAAAGCGTGCTTTAGAGATGCTCCCAAATTTGACGACCCTACATTTCATCTAAATAAAGCATGAAAATTTTCTCAATTTTTCCCCACGTAAGAGTAATACGTATGTTACTGGGTATTTCATTTAGGTCATCTACACAAGAAAAGCTGAGCTAAATCTGAATTTGAAGTTGGATAATTTAGAAATGATTCTGATTATATCTGAAAATATAGCTAACATATCTATTATATTATAGCTAAAACTCTAGCAAAATTTCGACAGCTAAATAGAACTACAGCACCATATGATAATTGGTATGATAAAAAAACTAGATGCATTATCTATCCCTGTAAGAAGGAAAATGCCTTTACGAGGGTTTGCCAAATGATCAATATACTTCTCGTTTACTAATAAATAGATTTCGTAACTGACTTCGAGATGTTATTTAGAAAAATTGTAGCCTCCTAACAGAAAATCTATCATATTCCAATATCGCTAATGTAATCAATAACTTATTATATATAGTGCACACGCAATATTAAGGTGCTCCGAACACATCAGGTGTTGGGTATATTTACCAAAGTGCAATTACGGTATTGTACCAAGATTCGATTCTAGTTTATTGCACGATATCAGCGATTTATTAACACTATTCGTTTGATATCGTAGAAACTAAAACAACGCTATCAGTCAATTAATTGCTTACAAATATTTTTTTTCAAAACCGTTACCATCTTTAGGTAAGAGATATGACCTTTAGGACGTTTGAAAAAATAGGGCTTGAAATATAAAAAAATGTGCCGTTTAAAATTGCCAGTTTACCGTAAGTTACATAGTTAACATTTTATTTCGTTATATGGAAATAAAGATGGCGCTGCAGACGGAATAAGTTGCACTTGATAGAAAATTGGAATCAATGTAATTTTCGGTACTTACCTACATGTATAGGTTATGAATATGAAATAGTTTAGAGGCTGCGCGAACTGAGGAAGAAAATGGAAACATTTAGGTCCATTTTTACGTCTTATATTGTGCATAAACGCGTTGTTTTAATTTCTATGACACGAACAAAAATCACTTACAATTAGTTTATTTCGACGAGTTATTCTTGTTCGCTTTTAACTACCGATAAAAAATTTGGTAAAAGTGGTTAAAAGCATCAGTGTACAAGGATCAGTGAACTTGGATGCTAGACTCATAGATGTGTTACTGAAAATGGGAATAATACCTTTATTGTCTTTTGTAAAAATTTGTATCTAAAGTTTTTCTTTATTTCAAATACCAATATTTCAAAACCTGTTGTTTTTGCAATTTGTATAAACGATTAAACGGCTCGGTGGTCCAGTGGTAAGAGGGTCTGCGCTTGCCTTTGACAGAGCTAGACACTGCACCAAATCAAGTGGTAGACTTTTCTGGTAGGTCCGATACAGATCCGATTCACCACTTGCATGTTGAGGACGCTTTTTCACAAACAATTTCCTATTTACACTATTTACTGAGTGCGGGTGATAGCAACAAAGCCTTCAACAAACACTTTACAAGCACCACTTATGTACGTACATTCTAAAAGGATACCGAGGTTATGACTAGCTTTGAACAGAAAGAAGCAAAATAATGATTTCTGTTATTTGAAAATGCGTTTATATTACAGCGTTATCTATAATTTTATTCGTAAGTTAAGACCAGCTCAGTCAAGAGCTTTTAAAAAAAATGTAAAATAATCTATCATTAAATATATAGAAATACCTTAAGCGACTTTTATTTCGACGACTTTTTGTTAGAAACACTCCCTAAAGCCCAAAGCTGATTTTTCGCCGTATTTATGTTCGCCATGTTTTCTCAGAATTGTTTCGCTTCATTTCTGTTTCGTCGTTTCCAAGGAACTTCAAATAAAGCTTTTAAAAGTGTAGGAAATTGTTTACACGAAACTACTTACTACAAACAATGGGATGTTTTGAACAGTTATAACTCACTTCAACACAGCGCAGGGTTCTAAATATGGGTGTGGGACATGTAACGTCGAATCGAATAGTTGCTTAGTTTGTGGGCGCTTGGTCTAATTGGGAGGATGTAATTTCCATGTAAAGCCGTTCGGATGTCAGAAAATCTAACAACTTAATTGATGGTAATATATTTCTTTAGTATTTGAAAGCTAAGGAATAGATTCTGTCATAAATTATTGTATATTTCTGTCATAAATAATTTTGCTAAAAGTACGCTTATTTTTTAAAAAGAACACGTACCAATTTCTTCCAAATTCAATAACGTCACAAGAATTTTTCTAAATATGCAATAATAGGTGTTCTATTGGGAATTTGAAACTAACGGACGACAGCAGTTTTGGGCTCAGTTACAAAGGACATTCTATTAAATAAGGTATTATTGAATTCCTGGTTACATAATAAAACAAAATCATACAAAAACCCTTTGTTTCTACTTGCTTATTAGTGGATTTGCTTTAGGAATTACCATCAATTAAGATAGACAAGGTTAGCCAACGGCCTGGCGAAGTCTATTCTTCAAAGATAAAAATTATGTGGACGTATACAGAGTGTCCCGTGAGAAACTAGTATTCGGATTCAAAATTTTATTATTGTAATTACATTTCATTTATATTTAAAGGTACATTATAAATGGGCCATCTATACATATCAAATTTTAATTTCATCTTTGTTTCGGGAATAGATGGACTTTGCCAAACCTTTGATTCATTCGTTCAAAAATAAAGTGTTCGTTTTTAGTCTCCGGCATATTCGAAGATCCATTTTATATTAATTTATAGCTTAACAACGCAACGTGTTTTTCTTATTATTTCTTCAGGAAAGTTGAGTACCTCATATTATTAATATGACAGAGTAATTTACTTCGTTCTCCAGTGCTTGGGTTACTTTTAACTTCTTTAATCTTTATAATGTAACCATACATAAACTCATGTAGCAAAACAATGTTTGAGAATAAAATGTTTCAAAGATATTAAAGCTTATGTTAGAACATCTACCACAAACTAAAATAACTTACATAGCTATGCATAAATACACGTATACGTACGTTAACATGGGGGAAAGAAATTTTGGAGGAAACGCCTGAGAAAATAAACCAGGACGATACTACGATATGCGGCAAACATCCAGAGGGGATTATTTTATATAAAGAAGTTAATATCGCACGCTTACATCTACCTGCGTTTGTATGTATGTACGTGAAGTTGTTATAAACTGAAACAATTTTGCCGCTCTTGCCTGCGATGTTTGTTCAATTCATTATCAAAGTAAAGTTATTTAAGTTTAAATACTTACATTGGCACATATACAATATTCGTAAGTACCGTTCATGCGAAGTATACATTTAATTAAATTTAAATTATTCATTCTCGAAGTCGTGAAACTGTATTCAGCCTAAGTGAAATTATTGTTTTGGTACACAAACACTCTTCGCTAATTAATGCGCGCATTATATTCTGCTGCCGCCGCCGCCACCATCCAAGAGTTAAAACTGTGTAGCGTGCGAGTTCTTTAGGTTGTAAATCCGCGCTTTATATGTAAACAGCTTTACGCAATAAACACAAATTTTAACGCAACAACGAAGTACGGTCATAATAGCAAAAATTACACAACACGCATCCGAACTTGTACAACCCCTGCACGTGCAAAATAACTGTTTGATACACATAAATACAGGAGTATATTTTAAAACCTTATAAATCTGCACATTTACCAAACAACATTAGCAACTTTTTTGCCGTTGTTGTTATTGTATAAGTAGAATCGGTTGCATTTGCAGATTAAGAACCTCATTTTCTATTTGAAATATTATAAGGGGCATATAAAAACTTGTACATACTGGTTTAAAAACTAGAGTTGTCCAAATTATGTAAGAAAAAGTGCAGGTACTAGAGGATCATTAGCACCATTAGAACTTATCTTAGTTAAATTGGCAATGACACTAATAAATAAAACAAAAATGCACTTGAGCTTAAATTTGGTTGGAGATCTAACTTTACGTTTCAAAGTGGAATGTATGCTTTCTTATGGCGTACTTGTCTCCGACTATTTTTTATTTGAAACCTTTTTTCTCTGCGTTGCTCAGGAAAAGAATTACCTTTCGTCCATGTACACGCTGTGCAAGCATTATTTACATCTAAACATAGGCAATTGGTGTAGGAAGATTTACCTGGAGCAGACGGCTAGCGGCACTGTTTTTCAAACCAGGAGAACGTAACATTTGTTTTGATGGCAACAGTTCTTTTGTATAATGTTGTAACATTACGGATCGGAGTGGGTGGAAATGTTGAAAATAATAGGACGCAGCTTCCAATCTTGTTCTCCATCGAGTTTAAATTCGCCGTGGGCGTTCAGGGATATTAGGAGACATGAAGTTATCGAATTCGTTTGGGAATACTGAAAGAATTTGATTTTTTCCCGAGTTTTCCCGAGGCACATTTTTAATAAGTGCGTGCGAAAAGCTCGTGAGGTCTTCGAAGAAAATAAATATAAATGCAGCTTCAGATGTTTAATCCTGGTTTAGTCCGATATCAGTTAATTGAAAGTAGTACAACATAACATAAAACAATACACAGATAAATATGTGGAGTTAGATCTGACACCGTTTTAACACCGTCGCGTGATAAGCCGAGTTGAATAAAAACAAAAACTTTCGGTATTTCATATGTTTCGCTCCGGATAAATAATTTCTCGATTTCCGTGTCAAGAACTTATCGCTACGGCTAATCTCCTTTTAGGTGTGAAAAAATTCTCCTTTCCGGTGTCAACATGTTTCCGTCACCGTAAAAAATTACCCTGCTTCGGTGATAAATTCCCAATGGTGAAGAAGTTCTCCGTTTTAATTTCTTTTTCAGCGAAAAAATCCCCGTACCTGTGCTAGAATTTTTCCTATGTGGTGTCATTATTCTCTTACAAGGGTACCAGCGCAAATGTTGTTTTACTATATGAATGTATTCGTAGATTTTTTTTCTTACTTTGAGCGGTCTAAGAGTAACAACAAAAGGCAGATGGTAACCACTTTAACCAATTCCTTCCTATTCTGATAGGTGTTTTACTCTGACCAATAACTTGGTATCGTGCATTTCATTTCATTAGTTTCTGTAGAGGGCCGAATGGAAACTATAAACCGTATTACTACATCCTTCCTCCACTATTACATTCCTACAATGCAGTTTTGCTCAGAAGAAAAGCCGCCAAATGTCTAACAGAATTACAATTAACTTTGCTATTTTAACTATGTTTAGGTGAATTTCTAATGTTAACTACACAAAGTATAAAAAATTCTAATTTATAGATACAAAATTGCATCTTTGGCGATGTTAAAACCATATTTAGTTCTTGGCGGGAAACTAAACATTCACTGTTTGGGGCACCAAATGGGTGACGATGTTGGTCCCATTTTACTTCGAGAAATTTTTGTCAGTGTATATTGGATTTTACAATGAGCAGTGAATTGTATTTGATGTCACGAACCTAAAATTCACCAAAGTTTAAATTTTGTTATCCTCACTTTGTTGGGAAAAAGTTTATACATATTGCAATAGAATTTATCAAGATCTTACCTTACTTGAATTAAAAGTTTGTTTTTCACCTGCTCTTCCAAAGGTAACCACATCCAGATACCTTAGCATCTGTTAGTTCAAATATATAGCGTTGTTTTTTCTATCAACGCTAAAAACTTTTCGTTCAATCTCCTTTAGAAAACGGTATCCCGGAAACTGCCTGAATTGTTCTCAGTAGAACGCTTAAATGCTCTGAATAAACCGCATAACGAAGGGAGCTCTCGAAAGGTAAACGAATCCTCGGCGGCGGCTAGAAACCATTAGAGTTTAGAAACGGAGAGCTTCTATCCGTAGTATCGAGTTTTGGGTTTATTTTACGGGTTGCCCATTCGGCCGATCGTTTGCACTAACTGCTCCTGACCGAATCGATGACACTTGCGAAAAACGAAAACGAAATCGTTTCGTAAACAGAAAACTAAATGTGTTTTATTTCAAGTAGAATGAAAAGGGGGACCCGTATAGTGAAAGAGACATTAGGAATACTTAATGACGAATATCGAATATTCAATGATTTATACACGTTTCTGGAATTATAAATAAATGTCCCATCTTTGAAAATGGCCCCTTAAAACTGAACATATTGACATTTCGACGGAAATTCTAAATTCCATTAACATTAGAAATTTTAGTTCTTCATGACATATGAGATCGAAGAAAGGTTGAGGATTGCAGCCAAACTGAACTGAAGGAATAAATAAAATTCTCTTTTAGAGTGCTTTAAGCTTTCAGTTCTTCATCAGAAAGGGACGATTCTACTATATCATAAAAGATTATAAACATTGTAAAAAAATAATACTGAGTAGGGGTACCCACATAAGAATATGAAAACTGTATTAATAAACTATTAAACATCATTGGTGAAAAAGAATTTTTATAATTCTCCAAACACATAAAATTGTCGGTTAAAATTTGGTTAAAATATTATTTGTTACAATTCGAGAGCCTATATTCTTGTCGGAAATTATAAAATAAAAGTGCACAACCAGAGCTCGAAAATCAGAGCTAGTGGGAAGGAAACCGGAAAGAAAACAACTAGACAATGGAAGTATCTGTAATATTAACATCTCTTCGATCCTAAACTCTGCATAGTCAGTACCCCTTCTCAGTTATCAATTTGTTTTGGCGATGTACAGTGGGTGTAGTGTTAAAAAAATGCTTCGAGTACGTGTACGTGCTTATTTCTGTCAACAATGTTCAGAACGGAAGTAATTGTTGGATTTAGATAAGCTAAAATATCCGTTGGGAAAACAATAAGAACGGCCCATCTTAGCTGCAGTTGCTGTCGTTGGTAGTTGAGGCCAGTACATGAGAATGGAATGCTGTGATATTCTGCTTTAAGGGACAGAATTACCAGCATCAGACGTTTCGTTCATGTGTGGTTTGTTAATTAGGCAGATTAATTTATATACCAATCGTACATCTTAGAATTATGTAATTAGTTTAATGCCTCAACAATTGAACATCGTCATCAGCGTTTGCAATGGTTAATGGATTGACGCGCTACGAGATCGCCCGGATCGAGAATAGATCCTGTTACTTATGTTCTCCTGTTATATACTTTTAAAAAGTGATGCACTTTCAATGAATAAGCAATATACAAGTTAACGGTGAACAGAAGAGCTACGACACATAATAAAATACACGATAACATAAAAATTTAAGCAGTGTATATTTCAATTACTCGAAGTTGTGGATGCTAACAGAATTTCTTTTTACTAAAGTAAACGCCATTAACTATTAACAATACTTGAATTAAAAGTTATTTTTTTCCACGTATGGAACAAAACATGCCACATAGAGAGTGCATTTTTATCGCATTGCTTCAAGTAAATATTTTGAACATTCCAAGAACATATTTAGCAATTAACTTTCATTCACGTGATTCCTTGAAAACAACCAGTAAATAAGTGATTTGAGTAAGCGATGGATGTTTTGGTATTTTCATGTTTCCATTTTATTAATTGGATTATTATTGGGCAGGGCACGTATTCGTTAAAAAAAAAACAAGCAAGCGCTCGCAAGTATTATTATCGACGCTGAAAATATATAACGTAATAATCGGATTAAATAAAATTGTGGATTTCGAGGTTTAGTGCTTAGCAAGATGTAAGTATAACGTTTTGTATAAAAAGCATTTTACATTGTAATTGAATTACTAATGATGCTTTTTAGTAGATCAGCTCTTAACTAGAGCACTTGATTGTAAAGCGACGGTCAGCAAGCATACGAAAGGAATGAATGGAGCAACGTTTCCGAATTTAGCAGCCATGCTGGTTCGATAATCCAGTAAGAAATAAATAATTGTTAGAAGCTGAGGAACAATTAGCCGCCCTTCACCCCTTACGGGGAGGAGGTGACAGCTACAAAGCTTTGGAATACTTTATAAACACTATTGATGTATTAAAAGCTTCTGCAATTAGGACAAGCTTAATAGCTCGTTATTTTCGATACCGCAAAGAAGGTTTCTTTGTAACCACCTCACTTTAACATTTTCTGTACTCAATCACACGCGTATACTTCTTCAAGTGAAAAAGTTGTTCGATGTCGAAAGGCCTGTGCTGTCGTATCCAATTGAAGCCCAAAATATAGTTATTTCCCAAATCTTCTTTATATTTTCATAGATTTCAGGTTAACAGTATTCAAAATGATTTAATGTGCTCTGTTTAAATGCTAACGTGCATATGCTTGATAGGTTTCAATGGATACCATGTTCACCGTAGTATTTTAAATACTGTGACACGATCATTAATACACAATCCATTTAATTAAATTTTAATTAAAAGAAATAATGTTTTCCGATGCTGAATTTAATAATAATAATAATAATTTAATAATAAGGACAAACGAATAATCTGGGGGAAAATCGAGAGAAAGGGCCACCAGCACTGTTTCGTCTCGCAATCTTGCAAGCATAAACAGTTAAAAATGAATACAACCTTAATTTGAAATGTAAGTTAATTTGAGTAGATACACATTTGAATAACAATATGTTTCATACCTTTCTTGCTATCATTTAGATCTGTAGAAGCGTGTGTGCACGTACCTGCTCGATATACCATTTTATTTAATGTTTATCTACTTGGTTAGGTCGGCATCGAACGTGCGTGAATGTTCTGAGCGTCGGGTATTTGCTGCAGAGCTACTCATCGGCTTCATTCGTCTCTTTTCCTTGCAAGTACTCGCACGAGCAAGACTGTTTCTTCGTAATGGACCGACCTTTCTGTTTTTGTTGTCGACCATAGGCAGTAAATTATGCATAGTGGGTGTATAGTAGAATCAGGCGAAGTAAGCCTTTCTGCCCTAATAAGAAGATTACGCTCTGCGAATAGGGAGCTCGCAGCGAAGTAGGACGGGAGAAAGCTACCTTCCTCTCTTTATTGTCGATAGTCGCTTGATAAATATTCAAACGGTATGCCTAAGACGATTTAATAATAGGCGCTCATTCACCATCAGCATTATCATCGCTATCTCACACACCTCTTCTATATCCTTTCGCAACAAGATTGAATGCGACCCCATACCACGGCGCGAGGCACCTTCTCGTCTTCGCTTACCCGAAATCTCCTAAATCATTTTTGTATATTCGCGCGGCTAATTGGGCTTTTGGATTGCCGTAATTAAATTTAGGGAATTAAGCGAGCGAATTCGGTGAGGATTTTGGCGCGCCTCCGGGATTTTTGCGATTCGCGTGTACTTCTTTTCGGATAATTAACCCTTTGACGCCGCTGAGTTTCACCTTCTGTTTTTCTATGAACAGGTAGATATAAATATGAATTGAAAGGTTGTATGAATAACGCCATCTGCCTTGAATTAAGCATTCATTACGAGTTAAGGAGAAATTGTGTGAATACAAAACACTCATCTTTCGAAGTTACTTTCCCTATTCAATGAAGTAGGCTCCTTTATGTGTAACTTGGCAGAAATATAAACGTAATGCAGATACAAACATCTTATTATATTTAAAGAAAATTAGCTATTTGTGTGAGTTATTTACAGTTTATAATCCGTTTATACCTCAGAAAGTACAGCTCGAAATAGTTAGTGGAATACTTATTTTCATCTTAATAACCTTTTTAGTTATAAGATGTCTCATATAGAATATCTTAAAACGTGACGTTTTGTTCCAATAAATTTGAAGAAATTTATATAATTTTTGAGGGAATAACAACTATTCAAAAAAAAACAAGAAAAGTCAATAATAAACAATTTGTTTATATAAGGAAAGGTTTCTTTAAAGAATAACGGGTGTGTCTTCCATTACCATAAGTTATTACTTGACACCTTCGACGAATGCTTCGCTCGAGTTTACGAATGTCTTCTTGGGCTATATTCCTCGATTAGGACAGTGGGTGCCTCCAAACACGTCTGTCTAGCAAATCCCAGAGATGTTCAACGGGGTTCATATCGGGACTTAGTGAAGGTTTGAATTCCGTGGAATTAGAGGGAGTTTTTGGTGATGGCCGTGGCACGCAGCCTTTTGTATTAACACTAAATTTGGATCTATACCATAAACGGCTAGTGTAACAATCCAGAATGAGATTAACGTATCATTGAGCG
The DNA here is from genome assembly GCA_902654985.2 of Oryctes borbonicus. Taxonomy (NCBI): domain Eukaryota; kingdom Metazoa; phylum Arthropoda; class Insecta; order Coleoptera; family Scarabaeidae; genus Oryctes; species Oryctes borbonicus. The sequence continues at coordinate 6,726,041 of LR736876.1, forward strand.
ACTAAATTCCTCTGAATTACCACGAAATTTACTGGTGTGGAATTAGTTTTTTATCAAGACCTGGGAGGCCTAATTTGGATGCAACTAGTACTAGCTCTATGATGGACTATCAACATTTGTTACTGTTCCATACCATACAACATTTTTAATCTACATTTTGGTCACTTGATTCGGTAGTTTTCTGAATTGGTTTGTTTTCTCAAAAATTACATTAAAAACGTAGGCTTCCACGGCCAGAGTCAGTTGAAACTAAACGCGTTCCGGGTTTGAACCGTGTCATGTCGTTGGTTAAAATAAAACTCGACAACTAACGCTTGATTGTCAGTGTCCTTTCGGTCATTTGTCGTAGC